>OW240923.1:97110006-97148085 GCA_933207985.1 Pelobates cultripes | reverse complement strand
CTGGCAGCAGTGGCAGACAACTAAATGCATTTACATTACATAGAAAAAAAAAATCAAAAAAAAGCATACCCTTATCCCTAACCTAGCTATGCTTTTCCCTATCTTATGAACAGCAGCTACACTTTCCCTCCTCTTACTAAGCATGCAGCTTGAGAATGAATCTAAAATGGATGCTGTCCAGTAGGTGGGAGGGTCTGCTAGGGAGGCTGTGCTGCTAATTGGCTGGAATGTGTCTGCTGACTGTGAGGTACAGGGTCAAAGTTTACTCAATGATGACGAATAGGGGGCGGGTCGAACCGCGCATATGTTCGCCCGCCGTGGCGAACGCGAACATGCTATGTTCGCCAGGAACCGTTCGCCGGCGAACCGTTCGGTACATCACTAATAGTAACTATGCAAATATGTAATAAGCAGGGCCGCCATCAGAAATTTTGGGGCCCCTAACACAGCTCAAGGTCTGGGCCCCCCTTCAAGCCCGCCCACAGGGTCCGCCTCCAAATCCATCCCACAGGAATACACACACACTAACAGATACAGATACTGAAACAGATATACACACATGCATAGGGAGACACTGACACACACACACATATACATGCAGACATACATATTGACAAACATACATACACATACTGCATACTGATATATACATACATACATACATACATACAGGCATTCATACATACACATACTGGCATACATACATACACATACTGGTATACATACCTACATACTGTGATAAAGTGAAGGCAGATAGGCCTTTTAACCCCAGGGGAAGTACATGTAGTTTGTGTGTTGCACAACACAAAGCATTGTTTAGTTATGGGCCCCTGGGGTGGAGCATTTGGAGAGAAGGGTGGGCCAATGCTCCACTCCACAGTTTAGAGATCTTCTGGGGAGACATAGATCCAAGCCAGGGTTTTTTGGACCGTCTCCAACCCACTGCTCAGCTGCAGTTAATGAGCTGTTGCAGTGGGAATAAACCCCTCCTGGCTAGGCAGGAAAAGGAGAGGGATTGCTGGCTTCCCAGGAAGCAGGTAGGAGAGAGGCTGTTCTCTCCAGATAGAGAGTCAAGGAGACTAGGCACTGGGAGTGCAGAAAGGAAGCAGTCAAGGCTGGCTTGGAGCACTGGGAGTGCAGGAGGAAGCAGTCAAGGCTGGCTTGGAGCACTAGGATTGCAGAAAGGAAAGCAGTCAGGGCAAGGCTGGCTTGGAGCACTGGGAGTGCATGAGGAAGCAGTCAAGGCTGGCTTGGAGCACTGGGAGTGCAGAAAGGAAAGCAACAGGCTAGCTAGCAGAGTGTTGCTATCTAATAAGGTTGGTGCAATATGTTTTTGTTAGTTTAACCCTGATAGAGAGGGATATACAAAGTGAGTCAGTGCTCAGACGAGCTAAGTTTTTGTTTAAAGGGAAACCTGTTATATTTATGTTTTCATTTGCTGCTGCCTCATATGTAAACTTACAAATAAAGTGCCTGGAATGAAGTTGCATTGAAAGACTGTGCATGTTTTTGCCCTAGAGGACCGTGCTACCTGCAGACAAAGATCACAATACACACACACATACACTGACATACATACATACACACACTGGTATACATACATACATGCATACACACATACACTGGCATACATACACACATACACTGGCATACATATACACACACACACTGGTATACATACATACACACACACTGGTATACATACATACACAGTGGCATACATACCGTGGTCGCAGGGGTCGCGGCTGCGACCGGGCCGGGCCCACCAAGGGGGCCTGGCCGCCCTGCGACCCGGTATATATGCCACGGTGGCCAGCCTCTTCTCCTGGGGGCCCAGGAGCCGGCCAACTCAGTACCCCCCGCGAGCAGGCAGGCTGGCGCGCGAGGGAGCACTCTCCCCTGAGTGCTTCCTCTTCAGCTCCCTCGCGCACTGCACTGATAGCGGAAGATGACCCACAGGACCGGCCACCGGGCAGCCCCACTGGACCCCAGGGAATCCCCCCAGCACTCCAAAAGGTAGGGAGGCTGGGGGATTATTATTTTTTTTTTTAAACGTGATTGTGTTAGTGTGTGTTAGTGTTAGATTGTGTGTTTTTGTGTTTGAGTGTGTGTGTGTGTGTTAGAGTGTGTGTGTGTTAGTGTGAGTGTGTGTTAGTATTAAAGTGTGTGTGTGAGTGTGTGTGAGTGTATGTTTTGTAAGTGAGTGTGTATGTGTCTGTCTGTGAGTGTGTATGTATGTCTGTCACTTAGTGTGTGTCTGTCAGTAAATGTGTGTGTTTGTTAGCTAGTGTGTATGCGTCTGTTCATGAGAGTGTGTGTGTGTGTGTGTGTCTGTTAGCTAGTGTGTATGTGTCTGTTCGTGAGGGTGTGTGTGTCTTCAGCACTTACCTTTCTCCAGCGCCGGATTCCCTTGGCGCTGGGGTTCTCTCCGCCCTGATCCGCCTCTCAGCTCCGAATGCGCATGCGCGGCAAGAGCCACGCGCACATTCAAACCGCCCATAGGAAAGCATTACTCAATGCTTTCCTATGGACGTTCAGCGTCTTCTCACTGTGATTTTCACACTGAGAATCGCTGAAGCTCCTCTAGCGGCTGTCAATGAGACAGCCACTAGAGGCTGGATTAACCCTCATTGAACATAGCAGTGTCTCTGAAACTGCTATGTTTTCAGCTGCAGGGTTAAAAGTAGAGGGGCCTGGCACCCAGACCACTTCATTGAGCTGATGTGATCTGGGTTTCTGTAGTGGTCCTTTAAGTGTAGGTGTATCTGCATGCACTGGCGTACATACCGTACATACATACACACACTGGTATACATACATACATACATACATACACACACACATACACTGACATACATACACACACACACACACACTGGTATACATACATACACACATACACTGGCATACACACACACACTGGCATACATACACACACACTGGTATACATACATACATACACTGGCATACATACATACACAGGCATACATACACACATACACTGGCATACATACACACACTGGCATACATACACACTGGTATACATACATACACACACTGGCATACATACACAATGGTATACATACATACATACATACATACACTGGCATACATACATACATACACTGGCATACATACATACATACACACACTGACATACATACACACACTGGCATGCATACATACATACACTGGCATACATACATACACACACTGGTATACATACATACACTGGCACACACACACTGGTATACATACATACACACACTGGCATACATACATACACACACACTGGTATACATACACACACTGGTATACATACATACATACATACACTGGCATACATACATACATACATACACACACTGGCATGCATACATACACACACTGGCATACATACATACACACTGGCATACATACACACACACACTGGCATACATACATACACACACACACTGGCATACATACATACACACACTGGCATGCATACATACATACACACACACACTGGTATACATACACACACACACTGGTATACATACATACACACACTGGTATACATACATACACACACTGGTATGCATACATACATACATACACACACACACTGGCATACATACATACACACACTGGTATACATACATACATACACTGGCATACATACATACATACATACACACACTGGCATACATACATACACACACTGGTATACATACATACATACATACACACACTGGTATACATACATACATACATACATACACACACTGGCATACATACATACACACACTGGCATACACATACATATATATATACACACACCTCATTTTCAGCCTTACCATTTCTTAGGGTGGGTGGCTGGGGATGATGTGAGTTGGCTGCCTCTCCTCGTGACCTTTCTCTCCTCCTTCCCGTGCAGAGTAAACTGTGAGGAAGTGACCCCACGTCACTTCCTCCCAGCAGTACTTGCTTTCCGGCTGCATTTTTTTTTTTTAAAGGGGCCCAGTTGCGCTATTACAGCGCTGACCGGGCCCCTGAAGATAATAGGGCCCATTGGGTGGCCCTAAATGCTTGGTCCACCTGATGGGCCCCATCAGCGCAAGGGCCCTGGTGCAGATGCACCGGCGGCAGTTCCGCTGATACACGTGGGGCCCGGGCGTCAAGGACCCCCAGGGCCGCCGGGCCCGTGATAACCGTCATGGTTGTCACGCCCTGATGGCAGCCCTGGTAATAAGTAATAAGGGCTTGTCCTTTTCAATTGAGTAATTATATATATATATATATATATATATATAGAGAGAGAGAGAGAGAGAGAGAGAGAGAGAGAGAGAATTATAATAGTAATTATAATAATAATTAAATATAAAGCCAATAGGGCTGCCATTATCTGAACATGCATACATTATTTATAAGGTTGCTGCTGGGGCGAATTTATACAACATACAAGATCCAATGCATTCACTCATTCACTAAACATGAATTTCAAAGCTCATGGAATGTTTTGAACTGGTCTAAGAGCTACAACACAATGCACCCCTTTTCTAATGCACCCCATATTTTTTCAATGTGTGATACTGTACTGTAGCTAGACCTCCATTATTATTTCCTAGGTTAGATGTTTTTGAAAAAAACTGTTACATTCTGTGAGCTTTAAAATTGCTGTTTAGTGAATGAATGAATGAATGAATGAATAAATGAATGAATGCTCGAGCAGCACCTTCGGTTCAGGTGAGTGCAGCCTCTTGGTTTCATATATAAATATATTCAGGACTACACGCCAAGAAAACCATGAATTGGACCCACTGGCACACAGATATTTCTTACCTGATTTCCTGCTGGGGCTATAATACTCCAGGTGCAGTTACTGAATGGTTGATACAGCTTGCTGTTTCCGAAGCCTGGGGTAGAGACATTTCCGCTGGGTGTAATGAATGTGCCTCCACATTTAACTGTTTCAAAACAACAAAGAAATTGACATTAGAAAACAACAGCATCACCTCACGTTATTGAACAAAGCCCCTAAATATTAATATTGAAAAATATTACTAAGTCCATATAGACTATATAGATGTGCACAGGAGATACATTTGTTGCCTTTTGATTTGTTAATTTTCAAATTATGGGTTGTCCGAAATTCAGAAAATATCAATTCAGGCGAACCAAAACTTGTCTGAAAAATATTGGTCATTTCTGAAATTCGGACGCCCAGTTTTCCTTATGAATGAAGGTGGCAGTCACAAAGTCACAAAAAACATTTTTATAATTTTGCTCTTTCAGTTCATTGGTAGATAACTCCCCAATTTTATCTCCTTCTTAAAATGAATGAACCTATGAACTTAAATAAAATTAATTTGATTAATTATGGTTCATTTTGCTCTTGTTTTTTGCCAATTTGGAAATTTGTTCACTTCCAAATTGCTGAATAGGTTAAATTTGTCTGAAATTCAATATAAAACAAAGCAAATGGTAAATTTCTAACAAACAATCTCTATGTGTTTGTAAATTCATCTCAAAATGAAGACTCTCTGTTGTTTTTTTGGGGGGAGGGGGAATAAACAGGAGTTATTATTCGAGAGAAATTATGAGGCAAAGTTTCAAATGTGGAGCCACTTCCCTGAATCCAGGCTCCACCCACGCTCCTCCCCTCCCCCCCCATGTCAGCTGGCGGGGGAGACCTAATGCATATGTGTGCATTAGCCCTCCCCATAGGAAAGCATTACTCAATTCTCTGAAACCACAATGTTTTACATTGTAGTACTAAGTGCAAAAGGCTCACAGCACCCAGACTACTTCAATTAGCTGAAGTGGTCTGGGTGCCTACAGTGTCCCTTTAAGGCCAAGTTTAGATGATTTTTAAACACTTTGCAAAATGAGCAGGTTTAAGTGTGCATTGATTTCACTGGAACACTGGAACCTTGCCATTGGGTGAGGTTCCAAAGGGCCACTGTGAATTCTACTGGCTAGTTTACACACAGTTTGAAAGGATCCACAAAAGGTCATTAATAAACCCTTCCCATGCACTGTACATACATACCTGTTGTATAAGAGGCTCGGAAGCCAGCTGCACTCACAGAATTATCAGTAATGAACTCAACCAACATTGTATTCATAGAGGAAACCACCAATGGCAGCTGCCCTGTTTCACAGAATCGATCCAGTAACAAAGCAGAATTCCTGCCGGGTCCGTCGTAAACTCTTATATAATTTGCAGTGCAACCTTTGGAGACCTGAACATCAAATGCTTCAAACTGTAATAGCACCTGTCAGGAAGATATTTAGCTATGCTGTAAATATCATCTTATTACAGTGCCAACCACATCCCTTCTACCCCAAAACCAAAGGGCTACATGAGCCAGACCTTCTTTCCATCCTCTATGGAAAAATTAAACGTGTTAGCGCCCTAAATAAGGAATAACTGGAATATAAGTAAAAACTCATAATATATTAAACCAAACAAAAAAAAAATATGTATTTGCATCAACAAAGTAGACAATTGTAGCTAGCTGTCTGTCCTGCCAACTGGCAAATCCAAGCCCTATATTTAAAAAAACTAAATGTAGTTCATAACTAAAGAAAACCTAATTATTAGAGGTCAATGGGGGACGAAGGGGGTAACAAGTTGGTGGGGTTTTGTTTTGCAATACTTAGGTAAGAACATAGAGAAGCTAAACTTAGTAAATTCATTAGTACCTTGTCAGATGGGATGCGAATAAGCCAGGAACAGTTGTTGTTCAAATAATTTGATTCTTTGGTGGGTGAGAATAAGGTGCCTTTGTCGTCCAATAGGACAGAACTGCAAACATCTGGAGAGACAAAATCAACACGTGTCCATGGCTTGGAAAGAGGAATCAGTAAGCACCAGTGGGCATTCTACGGGTGGAAACCATCAGCTTTGGACCACATGATTCACCAGGGTTGTTCCCAAAGTCAAATGATCAGTCTCTGGCATTTGACGAGACAATAGATTCATCACATTTTTATTTATACTCTAACAGTAAACTACAGATGAAGCCACACACTGACTGTCTCTCTCTCTCTCTCTGATTGATACAATACAATTCCCATGATTGGAATTGAGAGCAAATGATGGAAGCTGAAACTCCACAGTATAGCATATTTAGATGGCATGATGTGTGCCAGATTACCTGGTGTCCTGCCAAGGTACTTACTGCAGTCATAGAGCTTGTTAATCTTGGCTACATCCAGGTTACTCAGCCCGTATCTCTGTCCGATTGGGATGAAATTGTTGGGTATCGGTTTGATGGTTGGCAGCTGGTAGTTTATGCTGAATGTGTATCTTTGTGGAACAAGAAAGGAAGATACAACATGGTCAGAATGTATCTTTTCAAAGGCATGGTAGTGAAGAGGAATATACACTGCAGCTGTACCAGACTCAGATTCCTACGAACCCATCTGACACAAACCTAAAGAAGGCATCAAGGAGTGCAAAATGTCAGCACTATAGTAAGCTCTGTACTGCTGGCTTAAAGGACCACTATAGTGCCAGGAAAACATACTCGTTTTCCTGGCACTATTGTGCCCTGAGGGTGCCCCCACCCTCAGGGTCCCCCTCCAACCGGGCTCTAGGGTGAGGAAGGGGTTAAAACTTACCTTTCTCCAGCACCGGGCGGGGAGCTCTCCGCCTCCGATCCTCCCCCTCTCCTCCCATTCGGCTGAATGCGCACGCGCGGCAAGAGCTGCACGCGCATTCAGCCAGTCTCATAGGAAAGCATTCACAATGCTTTCCTATGGACGCTTGCGTCTTCTCACTGTGATTTTCACAGTGAGAATCACGCAAGCGCCTCTAGCAGCTGTCAATGAGACAGCCACTAGAGCCTTTAGAGGCTGGATTAACCCATTTATAAACATAGCAGTTTCTCTGAAACTGCTATGTTTATAAAAAAAAGGGTTAACCCTAGCTGGACCTGGCACCCAGACCACTTCATTAAGCTGAAGTGGTCTGGGTGCCTAGAGTGGTCCTTTAACACAGTACATCAGTACAGAGTATATAAAGATCCACTGAAGGCTGAGTGAACTTAAAGTGTCCATTTCCATATAGGAACCCAAAACAGGGACAAAAAAAATAATCTATTTTTGGAAAAAATTATTTGGCCGAGCCGAATTTCTCACCGAACATAAGTCTAGTAAATATGTTTGCCACAATCAGCATGCAAATGACAACAGTCATATCTCCTCATTTAACCCCTTAAGGACCAAGCTTCTGGAATAAAAGGGAATCATGACATGTCACACATGTCATGTGTCCTTAAGGGGTTAAGTCAAAACTCACCAAATTCCAATTTACATTTTAATGAATAACCCTGTGTTTTTAAGAATGACGTCTTTAAAAGGATACTCACTTTCCATAATGCATTACTGACGAGTAGTCATACGCCAAGCCAAGGTTATTGGTGTCAGTTTTATTGAATGTTCCTTTATAGTCTGTATAAGGGAAGAGAATACATTAGCACATCATGCGTCACACCCTACACTATGCTCTTCAACTACTTGAACCACTAAAATGTCATAAAATTCTCTTCACTATAGCTCGGTGCAGATATCCTACGCCATGGTGCAAATTTAAACTAGGTATTTTTTCAGTCGTGTCTAAGAACGAAGGATACCCTGGCTGAGATCTGGCAGTGAATTTTGTGGAGGATGCCATCTTGGCTTTGCAACATACTTGTTAAACCCTCAGTGACTATTTTCATGAAAAAACCAACAACTGAGAATTTGATAGCAGTAGCCAATCAGAAGATGAGAATCAAACAAATGAACTGTTTATCTCCCAATATTCCATTTTACAGGGAAATGGACGTAGGTGTTTGACCTGCATGGTGATGTGAATGGCAACTCTGCCAAGCAAAGTATTGTGGGTGTTGTAAGGGAGTCTCTGTGTTTTCTCGATTTCCTGAGTGTCTGTGTTATCCCGATGTCCTATAGATTGCAAGTTTCCATAAGTAGGGATTTCAATATTATAAATATTTACTGTACATTGGCTTCATCACAGACCTAGTGTATTGTAAAAGTCTGCGAAATGCATTGGTGAACTGTGGAAAGCAAGAATTGTAACTCCGAATTATACCAGGCAGTATATTGTCCCACATGACCACGATGTAAGAATCTCTGTCACCCCTGCTGTGCTCGTGTTCGAAACCTACGGCGTGATTCAATTCGTGCTGAGTGACCCCATGAGTCAAACAACCAACTGTTTGCAGAGACAGATCCTGAACACCTCCTATTCTTCCCAGTAATGACCAACAGCTACAAAGACACAAACCATGTTGGTACTTATCAGAAAAAAATATATAAAAACAAGTCAGAGAACAAAATAAATTATGAGGCATCTAAAGCCACACAACACAACATGCTATATTCTGGGGACTGAATTCTGTTACAAGCGATACACTTACCTCTACTAATGTAATTGAAATTCCTCCATGTATTGGAACATTGATATGTAAATATGCTTCTGTCCTGATATAAAATATATCCCTTTAACTGGGGGTGAATTTCACAAATATAACAGGGAATTATTTAAACTCCATTTTATAGGAGTGGCTTCACAAGATGGGTATGTTTAAATGTTTAATATGCCCCATGCACATTTAAAATGTCCCATCCCACCAATGCCTCTCAGTTAAGGTTCTATCATGAGAAGTAAATCCCCAGATGAGTCAAAATTCATAGTTAAAAATGAATAAAATGAGAGGAAAACTGAAGCTTTTGATAAGTTGTAGTATATCTTTATATCTGCTGCTTTACAAAATATATAATTTCTAATTCCACATCATGCACCCAATTCAGTACCTAAAATTAAATGATTAGTAAGTAGCATATAATATGTGTTCTATATATGTTTTATATTTCTGCATCTGGTACTCACCCTTTATCAGAGATGATATTGAGATAGTCTTTCTCGTTGGTTCGTGGCACAAAACGAACGCATGTAAGAGACGCAAACTCCAACATGGCAGTAGTGATAAGTGACACATCTTGCGGAGCTAATAAAATAGAAATCCCAGGTTATTTCATAAATAATGTTTAAGAAGATGCAGGTCTGTCTTAACAGCATTATAGACCCCCGGGCAAAGCAAAGCACTGCCTACACAATCACTCACACAAACTTTTTTTTAAACTATAGATAATATTAAGCTCATATTTATGGGTAGCTCCAACAAAATCGGTGTTTCAACATTAAAAAACAAGCTCTACAGCAGAGATTAATACACATGAGCGTTTAGTAGGTAGCAGGGGGGTCAACTGACATGGACTGTTAAAATTATTGGAAGAACTTTTTTATAGGTTTATGGCCTTTAAAAAATTGTGTGTATTGATTTTGTCTCGCTTATGTACAATTAGTTTGTGTCCGTTGTTTTCGGTAAGGTCAGGATATGTATTCACAACAGCAAGATCGCATGTGCATTTCCTGGATTAATATACTGAAAAAGCGGCAAGCCTATAGGGACCCTATGTTTGTGGGGCCCTTGGGCAACTGCCCATCATGCCCATCATGCCCATGCACTAAGACAGCCCTGACAAGATGCTCATCCCTAGAACACATTTTTTTTTTTTGCTGTGCATTAGAGTAGTACAGACATGCTTTGAGGTACCCCAAAGGCAATCCTAAGACTTAGCATAGTATTTGATAAGGCATGCACAATTTTTATATATAAACAAGAGATAAACAGGGTAGTAAGATTTCTAGTTAGGTCTCTCTAGCTGGTAGTTGTAATACAGGCTAAGTATAAACGTATAAAGGTGAGTTGTTTGGCTAGGAGACTGCTGTGTAATTTAGCAGGTATGCAAGGTAAGGTTGTGTTACAGGAGCATAATACAATTTAGGTCAGGCTAGGTGCAGGATAATGTAAAGTAACACAGCTGGCTGTCCTCGAGTATAGGCAAGGCGAACTCACATTAATTATACTTTTCTGCTCAAGTGAAGCCTGGTGCATGTAAATATAATATGTGTGGTGCGGAAGCTGTGTAGGAGAGCCTGTGCGATGTTACTAGGTATGTTAACCCCTGGGGTGCCTCAACATCGTGTAGAGTATACTCTGACATAAGCATGCAGCCAGAAAGTCCATGTCAGCCTATGCCTCTTCTTGGTAGCGCGGGAGAGTCTCTGGGTCTTGTTGTATGAGAAAGGTGTGCCTGGGCATTTTCTCCACCTCTACCGGTCTACAAGGCGGTCTGGTGCTGGGTTCTGTGGACCTGGGCTATGTGAGAGGCCAATTTCCTCTCCTCTGGGGTAATGTGGGGGCCTCGGGTTGACTTTCATCAGACATGGGTGCCGAGCTTCTGTCTTCTTGGTCTGAGCTTTGTGGCTACAGCTGGAGTGGCCCTTCGCCCCAGTGGGTCAGAAACAGGTTTTAGAGATGCTTTTGAGGATGCTTTGCTCAAAAGGGGGCCGGGCTCTTCATGGCTCCCGCCACTGCGCTTTCTCTTTTGCGCCTGGGCCTGTGAGGTCAGCACTCCATTTTCCAGTTGTTGCCAGAATCTTTCAAACACCCTGTCTAGGCGTTGCAGCATGTTGTCTACCAAGCTCGGTAGTATCGCCTCCGGTCCGTGCAGTCAGTGCCCCTGCTCAGGGAACCCATCCGCCATCTTAATTGTGTCAGCCGAAGTCTCCATGTGGCAGGAGTCAGTTGTTTGAGTACAGCGTGAGTTTAGAGGGACCGGGATAACCCCCGCCAGCCCATAGAGGGAGTGGGGATAGCTTTAGTCGAATTTCTCACCTCCAGGCAAAGCAGTAGGAGAGCGGCTGCCTCTCCCCTGCTGGTAACTGGTAGGCTGCAAATCCCAGAGTCAGGGTTTCAATTGGCGGGGATGCCCACGAGAGGTATCCCCAGCACCACTGGTGTTTCCGGAACAGGCGTAGTCGTGCTCTGCATCCAGGCAAGATTGTGGTTCAATATTATTGTCATTTGTAGGGTAGACGCAGGACGTAATCAGGACAGGAAACTGGAAATACCCAGTCCACACACCGGAATTGAACAGAACAATCAGGAGACTATTTAAGCAACAACGGACCCAATCAGCAGATATTCACTTTTAAGAAAGCTGCAAGCGAAATGCGTCAAGTGGAGACTGAGGACAATACTCAGGATTGGTTTTATTTCTAGTTCACTTTTTAAGTATAGTTATACATAGTTTTTTATACTATTTTTGTACTTACATATAAAGATTCCTTTTATCATCCAGTCATATGTGGTACCGCATACTCTTACCATCTTTCTGCTGTTCCGGGTCCACGCATATCCCTAAGTGGGGATTGTTCCAACTAAGGCTCGATATACTAGAGCAGGTCATTGCTCTAGTAGATGTAAGTAGGTCTATTTTTTACCTATTCAATATCTATGTTACTTTTATCTGGAGGTTCTCATACGCAAATGACAGAGGTTAAATTAAGTAGTTTATATGTAAACAGATAACACATAGCCCTACTAACCATAGCACCAACTTTACTTACTGTATACAGCAGATAGTGTGTATGGGATATAAACTAATCCATCAGCTGACTTTGGCCAATAACAATTTCTGTCTGGGCACCGGATGGTGCTGCGTCCCACATTCACCGCAATGTCTCCATGACGCATCAGTTTTCTGCTTCCTGAGTGGAAAAAGAATGAGATTAACTATATATAAAGCCCCTTTTATGAGTGACACGCCAATGTGTGGTGGGTATGCAGTCTCCCCTGTCGTTTTGGTCCTGCAATGTATAATATTGCTGTTTAGGAGAAATGGCAATGTTTACACTGTATAGCTCTACACACTTCTAATGGCTGTCTTCCTAGTAACCAGTAGAGGGTGCTTGTGCTCCTACAACTGAGTCAGACTCGGTTCTGTGATTTTCAGTGTCCTCAGGCATTAAACAAGAACATTGAACTTCTCGGATACGTCTCATGGAGATCGATTGGATTTAATGCTTCTCTGTTAGAATAATTTGAATAGAGGAGTGTGGTGCTTGCTGATCATACGCTTCTCACTCCCAATGCTTCAATATGAGATGCTTTGGATTTATTTAATTTAGGAGGATCCAGAAATCTAACTAGCGACTAGAACACTTTAGCATTAGGATTACATGTTTGTATTACTAACTTAATGTAGTGTTTGTGTTGTGGACGTAAATTAATGTTAGTAAAATGTCTATTTACTCTGCATAACTGTACTCAGTATTATTCAATGTTTACTGTGTTAACCTGGCTGCTAGAACCTCCCCTACTGTGTTCATTAACTGCTCAGAAAGGCTGCTAGAAGCTCCCCCTTCCATCAACTAACAAGATGGCGCTGGAATGTGGAGATGAATCCTATGATGACAGTGACATCACACCCTGTAGGTTGTGCATTAGATAAGACACTTAACCAATTAAAGATGTATTTTCTCTGAAATCTTGCTTTCTGCATATGATGTATTTCTGTCTTCATAAGGGGCTCCCCACCCCCCTGATTAAACATTCCTGAGTTTTTCATCAACCTGGAAACTTGTGTCTGGTGTGAATTACTTTAGGAAGCGTGCACGCATCAAATATCAATAATTTGGACAGGGGCAGATATTCAAATAATCAAACACTTCATTTTGATCCACAACATTTGTTTAACCTTTTTTCAGGAATGCTCTGTTTTCTTTTAAATGTATAATAAAGATTTAGTAATTGACATCACAAGCCAGCTCAGTCCTGGCACAGCCAAGGCACACATTGCATTGAATAAGGAGAGACAAACACTGTTTCTCTCTGTATCTCCTCCCAGAGCTGACCGCCAGGTGCAAAGAGCAGAGTTTATGATAAGAATTGTCAGGAAGCCAAGATGGACAGGAACAGTTCCTTTTCAGACATTACAAAATCATATTTGTTAAATATAGTGGGTAAGCAAACATTAAAATGTTATCATTGTTGTTAACGTGTTAATGTGAGACAATCAGACATAGTTCTGTCCTGCCGTCCCTCAAGCACAGCATAAATACTTATCCCCCCACCTTAAACCTTAGCAACAAAACTCTGAGCGTCAGACAGAGAGATGCACCGTTTAGACATTATATTAAAGGGACACTATAGTCATCCAGACCACTTCAGCTCAATGAAGTGGTCTGGGTGCCAGGTCCCCCAGGTTTTAACCATTCAGATGTAAACATGGCAGTTAATCCAGCATGTTTTCCTGACAGCCACTAGAGGCGCTTCTGCGACGCTGGATGCGAAAATCGCATCCATTGTGCAGACCGTCCATAGGAAAGCATTAAGAAATGCTTTCCTAGGGACTGTTTGAATGCGCTCGGCTCTTGCTCTACTCCACTCTACTTGGGAGCTGATGTCGGCGGTGGAGGAGAGGTCACCAATGCCGAAGGAGCCCCGTGCTGGATAAAGGTAAGTGGCTGAAGGGGATTTAACCCCTTCAGCCCAGCGGGAGGGGGACCCTGAGGGTGGGGAGGACAAACTATTTTGTTTTCCTGAAACTATAGTGATTCATTAAATATAATTTGCAGAAGAAAACATTTCTATCATATATTTTCACTGGACATGTAACTAGCGGACGATACCTTTTGTTTACTTCTAAAGGGGATTTCGGAAATAAATAGTTAAAATTCATGTTTTGCATTTAGGATTAAAAATGAAAATTTTATGCAAAACAAAATTGTCTATGATTAGTTGCTAAATTAATGTTGCCGACAAATTGCAGAACATATGGCATGTTAGTAATGTGAATCCTTTACATTCTCTCTGCCTCACACTGTATATTTCTGATGATATCTGAAATTATCTGCAGTGAAGCTTTATATCACTAGAGACCCTTTGAAGGCATTGCATTAATATTAGCTGTCTGCGGGCATCTGCAGAGCAGGGCACAAGGGGCAACTGCCCTCCCTCCCCCACTCCCCGCTCTAAGACTGCTTTCAGCAATTCGCTGACCTATTTCACTGCTCATCAATAAATACTGCTACAGCAAGTGGTCTCATCTTTACTACATCAGGTGAAAATAGCAGGTGTGAGTATGTGGGCAGAATATAAAGTATATGCATCAAAGCATTCTGTGTATATAGTTTGAACTCTGCAAGTTTCTTTTCAAATAAAGGGACATTCTATGCACCAAAAATCACTACATGTTCAAAGTACACTGTAGCACTAAGAATACAAACCTGTATTAAAAACGCTACAGCGTCCCCCTGAAAAAAATTAATAAAATAAAGGATTTTCCAATGCTGAGACTCCCTCAGGGCTACTCACCATCCTGCCTCCTGTGACGTCACTTGACACGACTTTCTCCAGTTTAGTTGGTTCCAATGCTACTCATAGAGGAGCATTAGGGACTTGATGTGCATGCGCGGCAGCCGCGTAGGACGCATCAAACCTTCCCTTCTATAGTCCATGCTTTCCTAGAGCTTCCATGTCATGTTAGTGAGTTCTACTTGGTCAGTGCAGCAGGATCGCCTCTAATGGCTGTCAGTATGACCGATGCTAGAGGTAGATTAAACCGCAATGTAAACATTGCAGTTTCTAAAACACTAAAATGCTTTACGTTGCAGGGTTAAAATGAGAGGGCAAAAACAGAGAATATGGGAACTCTGAGAATGGGCACAAGCTTAGAGGAACTCAGTATCTTCCCCTTTGGTAAATCCTCACTCGGGTCCCAAAATAGTTTTTGTTCACCTGTGCCATTACAGAGAGAACTAGTTTTCCTGATGCTTTGCCAGCATTATGGGAGATGTAGTCCACGATAACTGAAGTACCAAAGGTTGCCTACCCTGCTCTAAAGTCTATAGATAAGTAAATACAAAGGGATAGTCTTATGACAAGACTAACTATAATAAGGGGGTTTATTCACTAAACACCAGCATACAAAAAAACCTAATTGTAAAATTTAGATAAAAGTACCTGATTTGGAACCATTTTCTATGTATCTGAATTTTGAAATTTTGGGTTTTAATTGTGTTAATACTTTATTGAATAACTCACTATAGTTTCTCTTGAAGAATTAATAGACTTGTAGGAACCACAAATCCCTCAAACAATTGCTACAATTACCTTTATTTGCCTTCTCGATGATGCTATAGACGTCCTCTCTCTCAAACTTTTCTGTGTCTGTTACAGTGTAATTGATAGAATTGATAGAAAAAAAAGACAATTACCTTTTAGGTATATTGTTGTTAAATATACATTATCAATCATGACAATTAAGGCCACGCAGATTGGGCAGCCTCAAGCGTTACTTGTTCCAGCTTTGGAATATCAAATAAAATCATTGGGGAAATGTGAAACTCATTACAGATTAGTTTTTGGACACCCCCATACACATACTTAAAGGGACTCTCCAGTGCCAGGAAAACATATCTGTTTTCCTGGTACTGCAGGCAGGGCCGGTGCTTGGATTTTTAGGTACATAGGCGAAGATGCATTTTTCCACCCCCCCCCCCCAAAAAAAACATCTTCACCTATGTGCCTCTTAACCAGCCCCTCTCCCCTCCCCGACCATTAGTGGTCCCTTCCCTGTCCCTCAGTGTTCTTCTCCCCCCTCTTTTCCCTGTCTCTTGGTATTTCTCTCCCATTCCCTCCCTGTCCCTTGGTGCACCCCACACCCCTTTAGTGGTCACACTCCCCTTCCTGGTGTGCCTACTACCTCTATTGTTGCATTGCCGAGCGGAGCAGATCCCCTAAAGGAGCTTCAGTTTTCTGTACCCGGCCGGACTGACAGGGAGTACTGTCTCTTTGAGCACCTCCTGTCAGTCTGGCCAGGTACAGGAAACATAAGCTCCTGTACCGCGCTCTGCTCCGCTACACTCTGTACACACTGACAGTCACACACTCAATGACAAACACACAGACGTCACTGACAGACACAGACTCATTGATTTGTCACACACTCATTCATTGACACTGACAGACCCACACTGATTGACACTCATTGACAGACACACTGATAGTCACACACAGACTCAATGACAAACATACTCTCACTGATTTGACAGACACACACTCATACACTGACAAACACACTCATCATACACTGACAGACACACTTATACACTCACATGCAGACACACTCATACAATCACTCACAGACACACACACGCAGACGCACTCACAGACGCTCTGTCACTCACAGACACACACACTGTCACTCACACACACAGTCACTCACAGACACACACACTGTCACTCAAACACACAGTCACTCACAGACACACACACTTTGTCACTCACACACACTGTCACTCGCAGACACACGCTCAGTCACTCAGACACACACTCACTCACAGACACACACGCTCAGTCACTCACAGACACCCACACTCTGTCACTCACAGACAGTCACTTACAGACACACACACACACACTGTCACTCACACACACAGTCACTCACAGACACACACACGCTGTCACTCACAGACACACACAGACGCACAGTCACTCAGAGACACACACTGTCACTCACAGACACACACACAGACGCTCTGTCACTCACAGACACACACACTCTGTCACTCACACACACAGTCACTCACAGACCCACACTGTCATTCACAGACACAGTCACTCACAGACACACACACACAGTCACTCACACACACTGTCACTCACAGACACACGCTCAGTCACTCAGACACACTCACTCACTCACAGACACACACACTCACTCACAGACACACACGCTCAGTCACTCACAGACACATACACTCTGTCACTCACAGACACACACACACACTCTGTCACTCACACACACAGTCACACACACACACACACACAGTCACTCACACACACAGTCACACACACAGTCACACACACACACACACACACACTCTGTCACTCACAGACACACATCATATACATTCACTAATTATTTTATAAATAGACATTTTCCACCCAGCCTCCCTACCTGGAGAGCTGGTGTGGATGATGTATCTGTCCCTGGGGCTGCTGGGCGGCGTGCGGCAGTGCTGTGATCAGGCGCGGCGAGGGAGCTCTAATCTCCACCCTCTGCTCCCTCGCGGGCTGCCTACTGATGCTGCGGGATGACGTCATATTCCGGCTCCCGAGGGAGCAGAGGGTGGAGATTAGAGCTCCCTCGCCGCGCCTGATCACAGCACTGCCGCACGCCGCGCCGGGGGTCGAGATGGTGGCCTGGCAAGAGGGAGAGCTTCCCTCCTGCCGGTCACTGAAATCTTGCGCCCCCAGAGCCCGTGCGCCCTAAGGCGGCTGCCTGTGCCGCCTTATGGACGCGCCGGCCCTGACTGCAGGACCCTCTAGTGCCCCTCTCCCTCCCACCCCCCATCCCAAATTGCTGAAGGGGTTAACAGCCACTAGAGGAGGAATTAACCCTGCAAAGGAAATTATTGCAGTTTATGAAAACTGCAATAATTACACTTGCAGGGTTAAGGGTAGTTGGGGTTGTCACCCAGACCACTCCAATGGGCAGAAGTGGTGTGGGTGCCTAGAGTGTCCCTTTAATGACAAATAAGCTGTAGTTTGGCTATTTTTCCCTTAGTCTTGCCATTTGGAATAAGTTTTTGAAAAATGTTAAGTTTTGTAAATAACCCTGGGACAAATAAAGAAATGGAGAATTTACAAGACTGGGGTAAATACTGTTAAAACACTGTTAAACTAGGTATATAATATCGAAAGATCATAAGAATTGCAACACATTTTTAGAAACATCTTTTTGTCATCTTTTCAATATAAATTTCTAGTGAATTGCAAAAAAAAAAAAAATGCAAAATCTAGGTTTACAGTGCCGATTTAGAAATATTTACATAGTTGTCCCCTTAAATGTGAATTTTTGATATTTCAACGTTATTTTCAAATGTATTCAAAATTTACTCAAAATTGCCAAACTCCAAACTGAGAAATACTTCCATTTTAGGTCAAGTAGCCTAAATTTTGAAATTCAGTGGAATTCCTAACTAACAATTTAGTAAATAACTCTGTGCAACATCAAGTATTCTACTGGTAATATCGCAGGACATCTATGATATACTTATCGCAGTAGGAGGAGAAAAAAAAAGTCAGAGCTTTTGGCACAACCAGTGAACGTGTTTATCCCTGATCCTTTCCTAGTGCAAACAAGAAAACTATGTTTTGATCCGAAATATACTTTCTTTCGCATAAAGTTAATTCTTACCATTGTTTCTTATGGCAGGAGTTTGGTACACTCCACTTAAAGGGTATTTTTATTGAAGTAATAGACTGCACAACGCCATGTAAAACAGCATAAAAAGATAAAATAATTATTGCAAAAATTAAAAATGGAATTGTTTGCAAAGCCTTTGTTGGTTTCTGCTATTGTGCTTGTCTTTGCTCAATAAATATAATATTTAAAAAAAAAAAATTATTGCTTTGAATTTGCTACAAATATGCCATTATGGTTGCAGATCATGTTTCTTTGATAAGTCTTTAAATAAAAATAGGTTTTATTATCTTACCTTTTTTTTGCAAGTCTTGTGTTTTCTGAAACACAAACATATATACAAAGTTAAATGCAGGATAAAGTTATTTTATTCCCCATAGCTATACATTTCTGGTGTATTTTCTTATAGAAATAGTAAATTAATGTATTAAGTAAGATCCAAGAGATCACTAACTACATTTTCAGGTAGCTAGAGGTGTCTCAACGTAAACTAGAGTGTGAGCTCCTAGGACTAGCACCATAATCCCTATTGTAACACTATGTATTTATAAATAGATTATATTTAATGTGTTATTTCACTCTATGACTACTTATTTGTAACTGTTCTAAAGTAGCATGGAATTTTCGGATACATGATAAATATAGTCATTAATAAGCCAGAACTCCATAATGGCAATTATATTTAACCCAGCTTTGCTGAGCCCTGTCAATCTCTGATATTCTCCCATTAACCATGGAGACAGCTAAATTATTTCTGAACACATATTAGTTCACATATAAACGTACTGAGGGTTTGGGGTATATTCACTAAGGAGTGAATTGTGGTAGAATAAAACACAAATTTTCTAAATTTCTGCAAGAAAGTTGTACAAACAGCTATATTGGAGCCATTTGTGGTCTAAAATGTACAATTCTGATTGCTATCCACCACAATTCACTGTTTATTTAGTGAATAAATCCCAGATATCGTACTCAATAAACAGCGAATTTGGGTGATTTACCAGATTTAGGCTAAATATTCCAAAATTGGAAAATATGAGCTGGAGAACCTTTCAGTCCACTGCAGTTAACCTTCAGTGACTAAACTCTGGCCAGGGTTGTGGGGAATTGACCGAAATATAGCCAAATAGCAAACTTTACACCCAAATAGTTAACATAGCCTACATGTTAAGCTCAGTTGTTAACTTACAATTAAGGAAATAAATCCTTTAAAATATAACAGAATAACAATTCCTAAACATAGTTACAAAATAAAAATACGACTAGTGTGTATTCACCTCTAACGGTTTCGCCTGGATAAGCAGAAAGGTAGAGAAAAGCAAGATTAAGATTGGCCAGTGTGCCATTTTGGGGTTCCGTCAATGAGAGGTTGGGTCCTTGGTTCCTTGTCCAGATGTCTCCGCGTCTAGTTGTGATGCTATGTGATGTTACCCAGCATTGCTGGTCACTATATATGACTTGCTGGCTGGGAGAGACCTAAAGATCCCTCCCTGGAACTAATTAATTAGTACATATATTTTACAACATTAGGCTGGCAGTATTGCTTCAAGGAATATACTGGTCTATTATTTTACAACAGACAAGTTTACATGGATTTTATGACATCATAAACTCATTTGGGCAGGGCCATCTTCATCTCCAGTTCCCGTATATCAAACGTCTTGTTAGAATAAATTGCTTCCCTTGTTTACTTATTGAACAGTGCTGTGGAATATGTTGCAGGTATATAAAAAATTGCAACTGAGTTTTTATGAAGCAGGTAAAATATTCACAAGGTTTATTCACTAAACTGAGAATAATCTGTGTGGCCTCTTACGGTCCCAGTAGTTAAGGCATTTCAGCTTGGTATAAGGCTGAGTGAGGTTAGATACAGTAGAAAAGATTTGGGAATCATTGCTTCATGATACTAGATGTGGCTATGAAAAATGTATTCTAACATGGTTAAGTCAAAGTATTAGGATCCACAAATAAACCCACTAGTGAAAAATGAGGGAATCATTTATTTTTGCCAAAGAACCCTGTGACTTTACATGCATGCGCACTGAATGATCATCATGAAACCACGGAGCAACGCAGGGAGGAGTGGGCCTTGACAGAGCCAGGAGTAGGCAGGGTGAAGTTCAGGTCAAGAGGCTGTCCTGTGATTGTGCTGGGGGGCGTGGGTTAGAAGGGAAGTTTAAATAGCGGCCATTTTAGGGTAAGTTCATTCTAACTTGAGCCTTTCTTACCTGTAAATTGTTGCAGGTCGGTTGGGCTCCTCTTTTCTTCTTTTCCAGGTGCAGCATGGCGTCATTAGAAGAACTTCTGTCGGGTCTGCGGTCCGTGGTGCAGGAGAAGGGAATGGCGTGGCTACAGGAGCAGCTGGGGGTTCCGAGCACGTCTGCTCCCCCCCATGCGGTGCCGGATCGGAGGCCGGAGAGGAGAGCTAGGCCGCCCCAGCGGCTTAGTCCTGGAGCGGGTCCTGCAGCCAGACGGAGGAGGAGCTCGGCGGGAAGCAGTGCGGCGGCCGGAAAGCAGGGACGTGGAGCGGGTCGTCGGCCGGGACCGCCAGCTAGGCGCAATGCCGGGGCGGTGAGGTTGCAGGCCAGGAGGAGGCCTCCCTTGAAGGGCGCCCCCTGCCGGATGGCGGCGGGCGGGCAGGCGGAGCTGACAGCTGGTGCAGGAATGGAGCAGGACGGAGGGGAGTCGGCTGCAAGACCCAGGAGCAGCCCTGGACGTCCCGGTGAGTCGCCCCCTGGGGGCAGCACTGTGGGGCAGGAGGGATTGAGAGGGGCTGGCAGTGGCAGGACAGCGGTCTCACAGGTTGGGGAGAGGGACCAGGTCAGCAGGGCACAGCAGGAGGCGGCTGGAGTTGGAGGCAGGAAGGATAGCGCTGCGGATCCAAGGGATCAGAGGAGCATGGCCAGGAGCTTGGGAAGAAGGGGAGACGGGCACAGCATCGGCAAGTCTGGGGACCCAGGAGACAGGAGGAGTGGCAGTATGGAGCGGAGTGGCAGCAGGCGGGTGACTGGCCAGGAGGACGGCGGCACCCAGGACAGCAGTGGGCGGGAGGCCCCTAGGGGTCGATCCCAGGAGCGGCTCGATAGGAGGAGCGCCAGCAGAGGGAATGGCGGAGGATGGCAGCGCGGAAGGGCAGAATGGCGGGACAGCAGGTCAGGGTCTGCAGGCAGAAGGAGACATGGGAACGGGAGCCCAGCAGGGAACCGGAGCAATAGGAGGAGGTCAGCTTCTCGGGACAGGTGGCTACGGCGCCGGCGCAGTGAGTCAGGGTCGTCTGAGAGGAACCACACGGCACGGAGGAGGAGAAGTAGCGAGCGGGAGGGACGATGCAGGCAGGGAAGTGGTGAGGACGGGTCTGATCACGGGAATGAAGGGCGGGTGAGGCTGCAGTCGGACAGATCACCCAGGCTGTATTCTCCTTGCAGGTCGTTGAGTAGGACGCCCACGAGAGCAACACACGAACAGGCGGGCAGGAGTCGGCGTCCCCTGGTTCCTTCTGGGTCGGCTGTCGTGGTGGAAAAAGTGGCGCCCCCGCGGCCAGCAGCGGCCGGGGGCTTGAGCGGTGAGTCTCCAACTGCATCACACCCAGGAAGCTTACTTGGTTGTTTAAGATCTCTGTTAGATTCATGGTCTGGGGACGGGGGGTCTCCGACACGGTTTGAGAAAGTGTGGGTTGCAGACGGCGGTCGGGCAGCAGGGGTGAAGGCCGCAGCGTCAGCGGAGCCGAAAGGGGGTGAGGGCGCCGCGGGGACGGGTCAAGGAGCGACGGGTGACGTGGGTGAGCATGTCGTTCTCTGCGGGGAAGTAACGGATGCGGCACGGCAAAATGTGCATGTGTCTTTTGCGGGACCGCTAGGGTGCCACTTAAAGGTGGAGGTTAAGGAGAAAATTTGGAAAGGGGAGTTCGTGGAAATATTTTCCCTGCTTCCCCTGGAGGAATTTTTAGACTTGAAAGAAGAGGATAAAAAGGATGCGAAAAAGGAAGAGGAGGAAAAGAGGCGGAGGTATCGGAAAATACCCAAGTCTTTTGGGAACTGGTTGAGGGCTTTCTGTATTTTGGCGAGCGTGATCGGGGAAAAATACCCGGATCGATGTTCGCAGCTTTTTTGTTATTTAGACGGGATAGGGGACGCATATCGGACCTATGGGGGTTTAGCATGGTGGAAATATGACGAACAATTTCGTCAGCGATTGGCGGCAAATCCGTCCATGCGGTGGGACCAGATGGACTTGCCTTTGTGGATGAGGCTGATGATGGCACAGAAAAGTGCCCCCTTTCTCGGAGCGGCCGGCACGGGCTCAGGTACCGTGTCGGCAGGTCAGAAGAAAGGTTTCTGCTGGCTCTACAATGAGGGCCAATGCAAGTGGGGTGCATCTTGCAGATTTAAGCACGAGTGCTCCGGTTGCGGGGGTAATCACGGAGTTTCCAGGTGCTTCCGAAAAGGTAAGCCGAACTTGGGAGGAGGGGTTGTCGGCACATCAACAGCTGCGGCTGCAGCTGGGAGCGTCGCCGGTGAAGGTAAGCGCGATGCTGCCTTGGTTAAAACTATACGATAATCAGGAGGTGGCAAAGTTTTTACGGCTGGGTTTTACAGAGGGTTTCAGGATTCCGTTTCAAGAAAGGGCTGCGGGTGGGTTATGTAAAAACCTTCGGTCAGTGGGGGAACATCCGAGCATAGCTCGGGAAAAGTTATGTAAGGAAGTGCAATTAGGGAGGATGGCGGGACCATTCGCTTCCCCGCCGTTGGTTGGTTTGCGGGTGTCTCCACTTGGGGTAGTCCCCAAGAAGGAGGCGGGTAAATTTCGTATGATCCATCATTTATCGTACCCACAAGGTACATCGGTTAATGATGATATCGACGAGGCCCTGTGTTCTGTTTCCTACACATCATTTGACAAGGCTGTCGAGTTGGTTAGGAGAGCGGGACAAGGGGCTCTAATGGCGAAATTGGATGTGGAGGCAGCTTTCCGGCTGCTTCCCATACACCCGGATTGTCATCACTTATTGGGGTGCTATTTCGATGGGGGGTATTTTGTGGACTTATGCTTGCCTATGGGTTGTGCCATCTCGTGTGCTTACTTCGAGAGGTTTAGCACCTTTTTGGAGTGGGTCGTACGACGGGAATCGGCTGGGGGTGCTGTGGTGCACTACCTTGACGATTTCTTATGCGTTGGCCCACCACGCACGGAGCGCTGTAGCCAGGTGTTGAGGACCTTCCAGTGGGTGGCGCACACATTTGGGGTGCCGTTAGCAGAGGACAAAACGGTGGGGCCCACTACGTGCCTCAGCTTCCTGGGTTTGGAGATCGACTCGGTACGGAGGGAGTGCAGGTTGCCCGGGGACAAATTACATGCCCTTCAGCGGCTAGTGGACACGGTTGGTAGGGCGAGGAAGGTCACCTTGCGTGAACTTCAATCGTTGATAGGGAGCCTGAATTTTGCGTGCCGAGTGATCCCTATGGGGAGGGTCTTTTGCAGACGATTGGCGCGGGCGACAAGCGGGGTGAGAAAACCGTCGCATTATATTAGGGTGTCAGTGGACATGAGAGAGGACTTGGAGGTATGGGCTAGGTTTTTGAGGGAGTTTAACGGGAAAGTGTTTTTTCGGGAGCCGTTGGGAACCTCCACGGCCGTGGGTTTGTTTACGGATGCATCAGGCAGCATCGGTTTTGGGGCGTACCTAGCGGGTAAATGGTGCGCGGAGGGGTGGCCGGAGGCATGGAAAGCGAGCCCCTTGATTAGGAACTTGGCCTTTTTGGAGTTTTTCCCGGTTGTTGTGGCAGTGGCGTTATGGGGTCCGGAGTTAGCCAATAAGAGGGTGGTGTTCAATTCGGATAACATGGCAGTGGTGCAGGCTATCAACGGATTATCGGCTTCTTCATGGCCAGTGGTACGGTTGTTGAGGCAATTGGTTCTCTTGTGCATGTCTTTTAATATTGTGTTTCGCGCTCGGCATATACCGGGGCTTACCAATGTTGTCGCTGACGCGCTGTCTCGCCTACAGTGGGAGCGTTTTCGGGAGGCGGCGCCGGAGGCGGAAAAGAGGGTCAAGCCTGTCCGGCGGAGATGTGGGAGCTCGGGACGTCTTGCTTGGGGAGTACATAAAGAAGTCTCTGGCGCCTGGAACTTGGTTCTCCTATGTTAAGGTCTGGCAAGTGTGGGAAGACACGATGCAGCAGGTAGGGGTGATGGGCCCTGGGAGCAATCGGCTGGACATACTGTTATGGATCCTATGCCGGTTGTTCGCAAAGCAAGCGTCGCCATCAATGGTTGATAGGTACATGTCAGCGTTGGCGTTTTTGTTTAAGTTTAATGGATGGGAGGATGTGACGAAGCATTTTATAGTGAGGCAAGCGGTTCGGGGATACAGGAAAGGTAAGAAGACGAAGGATACGAGAAGACCAGTCTCCTTCACAGTGTTACAGGGGTTAGTGAACAAACTACCTGAGATATGTTTTTCTGTGTTTGAAGTGGCGTTATTTACAGTGGCTTTTTCGTGGGCCTTTTTTGGGGCGTTTCGGATTGGTGAGTTGCTTAGTGCCAACAAGAAAGGGGTTGGTGGGCTTAGGTTGGAAGATGTGACGGTTAGTAGGGACAGGGTGTTGATCCACCTGATTCAATCAAAGACGGATGTATTTGGTAAAGGTTCCATGGTCACGTTGTTTGGTTTACCAGGGTCGGGGTTGTGTCCGGTGGCAAGTGGGGCCGGGTTTTTGGAACTACGCCCGATAGGGAGCGGTTGTTTCTTCATACATGCCGACGGCACGGCACTGTCGCGCTTCCAATTTGTGCGGGTTTTCCGTTTGGGATTACAGAAGTTGGGTCTGGAGCCCATGCAGTTTGGAACACATTCATTCCGAATAGGCGCGGCGACAGAAGCGGCTCGCTTGGGTTTAGGGGATGAGCGGATTAGACGAATTGGGAGATGGGAATCTCTCAGGTTTCGCTCTTATGTACGGCCAGATAGGCTGGTGTGAAGGGGTGGTTGATTGTGGGTGTTTGGGATGTGCTGGTGATGTTTCCTCAATGTTATGTTTTATTTTAGGTTGGACGGTGTGGATAATTGGCCATTCGTATATCCATTGGGCAAGGAGGAGGGCCGCAGTTAGAAGACATGGAACACAGCTGGGCTTTCCTGAGGATCGGGTGGCGTTATTCTGGTTCGGTTATCGGGGGTTTGACTGGCAGCACATTATTACGGTATTGTTTCGGAAGGTAGCGGAGGAGCCCTTGCCGAACGTGGTGGTAATTCACGGGGGGGGAAACGACTTGGGTCTGGTCCCCCAACGTGAACTGGTTAAGTGTATGAAGCAGGACGTTGACAGACTAAGGGGGCTTGTCCCTGGCGTGAAAGTGGTATGGTCGGAGATGGTACCTCGTTTATGCTGGAGATACGCCAGGGATGAGAAGGCAGTTTCTCGATGTCGGGGTAAAGTGAACAGGACCATGGCGGTGTTCATTCGAAGGTTAGGAGGCGTGGTGGTGAGGCATCGGGAGTTGGAGGAGAGATTACCGGGTTACTTTCGTGATGACGGGGTGCACTTATCGGATGTTGGTTATGACCTTTTTAATTTAGGTTTGCAAGACGGGATAGCGCAAGCCCTGTTTTTGTGTGGTGGGGGTCGCACATGTCCTTAAGGGGTCAAGGCAAGTGCTGTGGCGGAAAAGGTCTTGGTTAAACTGGAATTTTGGTGGGTTAAGAAATTGGTAGGCCAAGGTCTAGGCTGGAGTAGGCCGGAAGTCAAAAGTATGGAGGTAGGTTCGAGCCCGTCGGTGGCTACGAACCAAGGGGTGTAGGGGTGTCTGGGTACACCCCTGCAGTTAGACAAATGGAGGTGGGGCCTCTTGGTAGGCCGTTGAGTTACGTGTATGTATTATTGGTTATGCTAATGTTTGTTTTGGTAGGGTCATTGTCGGGGGTATGATATAGGAAGAGAGCCTAACGAAGGAGTACTGTTGACAATGACCCTAAATTGTTAATTTATATATTGATATTAATTAATAAAGCTGTGGACTTTATACTCCAACAGAATTTTCGGTGTCTGCGTGTTATTAAAGTATGGTTGGCACATGCCGAATAACGACTGTGCAATAATGTCATGAAACCACGGAGCAACGCAGGGAGGAGTGGGCCTTGACAGAGCCAGGAGTAGGCAGGGTGAAGTTCAGGTCAAGAGGCTGTCCTGTGATTGTGCTGGGGGGCGTGGGTTAGAAGGGAAGTTTAAATAGCGGCCATTTTAGGGTAAGTTCATTCTAACTTGAGCCTTTCTTACCTGTAAATTGTCCCTCCCACCCACCCTATGAGTTAGTAGTAGTTCCCGTTTGGTCACAGCGGCGGGAAAAGGTCTTGGTTAAACTGGAATTTTGGTGGGTTAAGAAATTGGTAGGCCAAGGTCTAGGCTGGAGTAGGCCGGAAGTCAAAAGTATGGAGGTAGGTTCGAGCCCGTCGGTGGCTACGAACCAAGGGGTGTAGGGGTGTCTGGGTACACCCCTGCAGTTAGACAAATGGAGGTGGGGCCTCTTGGTAGGCCGTTGAGTTACGTGTATGTATTATTGGTTATGCTAATGTTTGTTTTGGTAGGGTCATTGTCGGGGGTATGATATAGGAAGAGAGCCTAACGAAGGAGTACTGTTGACAATGACCCTAAATTGTTAATTTATATATTGATATTAATTAATAAAGCTGTGGACTTTATACTCCAACAGAATTTTCGGTGTCTGCGTGTTATTAAAGTATGGTTGGCACATGCCGAATAACGACTGTGCAATAATGTCATGTCACTATGCCGCACATTTACAGTGGATTGCAATACTTTCAAGCCAATGTCACTGTGTCACACATTTATAGTCCACTGCAATACTTTCAAGCCAATGAGGCAGCTGCAGTCATTGCAAGCACTTCTATCACTGCTGTGTTTGATAATACATGGGTATTTCTACAGCTTTCTACAAACAGAAGGAAACAGAAGGTTAGTGAGGAGCTAAATGCTAAAGGTTTTAGCTGCAGAAATGATGCTGGTTTTTTTTTTTTTCAAATTTTTTTTTTTGCGGTGCATAAGTGTATTACAGACAGGCAAGAGGTGCCCCAAAAGCAGTCCTCCAGCATTTCCCACGCACAACATGCGGGGCACAGGATAAACAAGCACTTTTTTATTTTAATAACAAGTGAAAACAATCTATTGTATAAGTAGATTTAGGATAAATTTAAGCTGGGTCAATGCGTTGATTATGCTATGGACGTTTCATGTAATGCTGATGCATACCATCTATTATGGAGATAGGCTATGGCGTTTAGATTACATGCATTGGCTAGCATAAGTAGTGAGCTTTATGTTTCAAAATAAAATTTTAATCGTGTCTGTCAATCGCTTTGGAAATTTAGTCACCCTTGGTGGCTGGATTATTTAAGCTGTCCCAGTGAGAATGTGTTGTTGCGATGTCGGTCCCAGGATCACACACGTAGGGGGGAATCCCCTCTCTATCCCACACCAGTTCTGAGTATTCTGCACAGCAGGGGGCGAGTGATCAGCAGGGCAAGCATCAGGAAATAGTCCATCACTGCTGTACCTTGGTGTCCTCGCCTTGGTCTCCCAGGCTGCAGCCTCGGTATATTGTACTTGCCTCTGGTATTTCTTGCATGGTTGGTTTCAACCCTGATGGAGCGCTTGGTGTCTCCCACATGTGTTCTTTGCCCCCTAGGTCATCCAGGTTTGGGCAGGGTGGGGGGTGAGCACTGGGTCGGCTTTCTGTGCTGTGTACCAGGCTCGGGTTTCTCAGATGGGGGCGAACGCCGTGCGGCGCTCCAGCTCCTCGCAGCAGCCGCCATCTTTTGAGCTTGTGAGTCACTTGGGCAACTTGACGCTGTCTTGGGCTGTGGGTGGGTGTTTCTCCGCCTTTCGGTGTTGCAAGGTTGGAGGACAGGAGCTGCTTTGCCGTCTGTGTTCGCGGGGAGGGAGCAGGTCGACCTCCCGCCTCCTGCGCACATGGCGCCCGCCATCTTGAGTACCATCGGGTGAGGACCGTGATCACCCCCCCGGTCCATAGGGAGGGGAACAGGGCCGGGTCCATCTGGATTCGTGCCCCTGGACGGGGTCCGGGATGCAGGGTAGCGGGACGGCGGCCGTCCGCCCCACTCACTGCCGGAGTAGGCCTCATGTTTCATTCGAGATTTTCTCCTCCAGGGGACTGAAGCTCAGTGAGCCAGCCTCTCCCTGGATCCAGTAGCCCCTTTGTTCCAGGCAACCTCGCTGACGGTCAGTTTTAACGCGAAAAATCGTGTTTTTGTTAGGTTTCATTGGTTTAATCGCAGGAGCTGCTCTTACTTACGACCGTCCATCTTGGCGGTCCGGCCCCGCCACCCATGCTGGTTTTTTTTTAATGGACAACTTAGACTGTGCAGCTTAAAGGACCACTATAGGCACCCAGACCGGGTGCCAGGTCCAGCTAGAGTTAACCCTTTTTTCTATAAACATAGCAGTTTCAGAGAAACCGCTATGTTTATATTAGGGTTAATCCAGCCTCTAGTGGCTGTCTCATTGACAGCCACTAGAGGTCTTCCGCGTTTCTGAGAAGACGCCAGCGTTCATAGGAAAGCATTACGAGTATGTTTTCCTGGCACTATAGTGGTCCTTTAAAGGAACACTATAGGCACCCAGACCGCTTTATGTCATTGAGGTGGTCTGGGTGCAGTGTCCCTGTTCCTTTAACCCTGCAATACAAACCATTGCAGTTTCAGAGAAATAACAATGTTTACATTGCAGTACTAAGACTGCCTCTACTAGCTGTCTACCAGACAGTCACTAGAGGCGCTTCCTGGAGTTTCACAGAGTTTAACTCCATGAGACGACGCTGCAAGTCCTCACGATTTGTATCTTTGTAAGAGGATATCCAGTGTCTTAAACTACTCATAGGAAAAAAAACTGAATCAATGCTTCAGGACTAATGCACCGGTGATGCTCGCTTTGCATGCACACTAGGTTCCCCCTCGACACTGGCGTTGGAGCAGGCAGAGATGGAACCAGTGCTGAGGGACTTTGGTGCTGGAATCAGGAAGTATTTAAAGGGAGGCGGAGAGACACTATACTGTTAAGAATACAGTTTTGTATTCCTAACACTATAGTGTGCCTTTAGAGGGAAATTTCACTTCTCTGGAAATTACGTAATTGAAAAAACATTCAAATTCACCTAGAAATTTGCCTTTTTTTGAGTTTCTTCATTTTTTTTTTTTACAATTAATATCACACTCCAGTTCAGTTCTGGCAGAGACAGGCACACATTGTGTTGAAGGAGGAGAAGTAGATACCTCTGTTATATACTTGTACATCGAGGTTTGACATCATTTTCAGGTAACATTTTGGATTAAACACGTTACCTGTAAATTACCGCCCTTCAACAGTAGTGGTGGTTTCTAATTTCCCAGCCTGAAATTGGACATTACATTATAAATAATTGGAATGTTGATATCTGTCAGTGACGAAGAACCAAATCTAACTGGCTTTAAGTATCCCAAGGTCTCTTAAATAAAAATAGTTGACTTAAATATCTGCAGAAATTATCTGCACATTAGGAATTAAGCCCAGTGTCCTTATCAACAAGGTCACCTCTCAGGCACATTGGATCTGGCTGCATAACCTTTCTCATTAGTGCTATAAAAATATCAGCCTCTACTAAGTTTTTGATCATTTATCATGAGATGTTCAACTGGAAAATTCTGTCAAATTGCTACAACAATGCACCCAGTGTACCTATTGTGGTTCTTTCTTATTGGAGCTACTGAGCTGATCCCGGTAAGTGGAAGACTTTAGTCACAATAAGGGTTCCTCCATTCTCTCTGTACCTGACAATTGTGAACATGTTTTCAAACAGACCTTGGTCAATTGGATTTCACACTGATAGAAATGAGAGCCCATTGTCAGCCCTAACTATATCTTTACTTATGTGCTGTTTAATGGGTCTGGGTCTGCTACTTTGTAGCACATGGCAAGGGGGAAGTCCAGTCTTCATGACCAATTGTCGTTAGACAACACAAGTTGACAAGGGATTCTGGAAAAGGTAGTCCTTGCATAGATGGAGGGTCTTGAGGGGTTAGTGAAAGGATTAAGCAAGCTCATCCAGGATCAAACATTAATAAGGTGAAGTCGGAAGACTAATTAACACTGGTCATCATATCAGGCCTTCCAAAGACTTTATTAATAATGACTTCTTCTCATTGTCATACCTGGCACAAGGGAGAAGTAATATCAATGCTTCTTTTTGGCATAGATCTGACCCTGTAACATTTTAGTGTTTAATACTACCTAGCGCCATTGCAGTGCTAATTGTAATGGTAAAAATATCTCAATTTGAATGGTTTTTTTTGAATTTTTACACTGATTTTAGTTACATAATATTCCATTGTCTCATCATTGTACATCTGCTGTCCTCAGTATTGGCTGCAAGATAAGAAATGCACTTTAATGTTACTTTATTAAGATTTAATCCTTTGAGGTCTATTCTCTAAACAACGGAGAATTGGAAATACTGAGCCACAATAGATCATGACAATGATATAAAACTAGGTAAGAGTGAAATTACCTCCAATTCCTGTCTGTTTTGGCCTAAAATATTTCCTGTTCTCCACCTTTCTCACTATAGTGAATAAAACCACTGAATAATCTTGCATCTAAATCTTTTAAAGGAAACGGCAAATTGCCAAAGGGAGAAAAAATGTCTAATTACAAGCTGTTTGGGTGTGTATGAGTTGAAACAAGTCTAACTTGGTATACGAAATTTAAATTACCTCTTATCTACCACTCAAACAATATCCTCCCCTCAATCTGTATTCGGGGTCACTGCAGACTAGATGGTATATTGCCGGTGGCTTAAGATAAAAAGATCCATTAAAATTAAGACTAACAGATAATATGTTGCTTACCCTTAAAAAATCAAGTTCTTGCAAAAGTCTTTATTCTTTTGTTTAAAATCTTTATATACAAGAAGGCATTAATTAATTCATTTAAAAACTAGAAAAGAGGCATTCATGAATGGTTAACTCATATTTCAAATAAATACCGTATATACTCGAGTATAAGCCGAGTTTTTCGGCACATTTTTTGTGCTGAAAAACCCCAACTCGGCTTATACTTGAGTCACTGTCTGTATTATGGCAACTTACATTGCCATAATACAGACTGGGGGCTGGCAGAGCTGTTACTTACCTCTCCTGCAGCTCCTGTCAGCTCTCTCCTTCTCCGCGCCGGTCCGGTCAGCACCTCGGTCAGCTCCCAGTGTAAGTCTCGCGAGAGCCGCGGGGTCATAGTGCGGCTCTCGCGAGACTTACAGTGTGAGCTGAGAGAGGAGCTGCACGGACCGGCGCAGGGGAGGAGAGAGCTTGCAGTAGAGGTAAGTAACAGCTCTGCCAGCCCCCCTCTTCCCCCACTGAACTGCCAATGCCACTGGACCACCAGGGAAGGAGAGCCCCCCTCCCTGCCATGTATCAAGCAGGGAGGGGGGACAACAAAATAAATAAAATAATAATACATAAATAATAATAAAAAAAATAATAAAAATAATAATAAAAAAATTATTAAAAAAATAATAATATAACAAAAACAAAAAAAATAATAATAACATTTTTTTTTTATAAAAATGCCCACCCCCCCACCAAGGCTCTGCAACACACACACACACACACTGCACTCACACACACACTGCATTCATACACACACACTGCATCACACACACACACTGCATTCATACACACACTGCACTCATACACAAACACTGCATTCATACACACACACTGCATCACACACACACACTGCATTCATACACACACACTGCATTCATACACACACTGCACTCATACACAAACACTGCATCACACACACACACACACACACTGCATTCATTCACACACTGCACTCGTACACAAACACTGCATTCATACACACACTGCATTCATACACACACTGCGCATTCATACACACACACTGCACTTATGCACACACTGCATTCATACACACACTGCATTCATACACACACACTGCATTCATCATATACACACTGTAAATAAATATTCAATTAATATAATTTTTTTTAGGATCTAATTTTATTTAGAAATTTACCAGTAGCTGCTGCATTTCCCACCCTAGTCTTATACTCGAGTCAATACGTTTTCCCAGTTTTTTGGGGTAAAATTAGGGGCCTCGGCTTATATTCGGGTCGGCTTATACTCGAGTATATACGGTAATACACAATGTTTATTCACCAAACTGGGAACTCTGGAGAACTGACAAAGAAAGTGAAACGTTTGGCCAAAATCGCTGTAATGGAAAAAGTTAGAAAATATTTAACACAATTCTTTTGTCTTAATATGTTTTAAATTAACATTCCCTTTTCAGTTGTCCATCATCCCTGATTTAATACATAAATATGCAACTAACTTAACATCTCATGGTTCATGTATTCACATTTTTAATAAGAAAATTAACATATTCTTGTGTAACAGAGAATACACTAATTTTAATCTACACTAACTGAGTATTTCATGTTTAAAAAAAAATATGCATATGCAAACTTAAAAAGTTATTTTATAAGTTTACGTTTCTCAGCAAAAGACAAGCTGCAATGATGGCGGTTGTTAGAAATAGTTTGAAAGAGACAGACTCAACCTGTACATAGATACAACTTTTTATCAATATATTTGCTGGTAATTTTTCCAATACAGTACTATGTATAGATATCTATACCTACTAGAATGCCTTAAAGTAGCACGCCAAACATGGCAGCATTGTTACAAATGTATACTTCCTGCTTGAAATATTTCAGACAGCAATTTGATTGGATTTAGTGAGGCAGTACTGTGCACACATGTATTTAGTGTTTGTAACAAATTTGTTTGAAAAAATGCTTTGCCTCTTGAACGTTTCCCCTGTGCCTATGATTAAGGCCAACTCACGCTTGCAGGACTTCTCGCGGGCGGCTCCCTTCCTATGGAAAAGCCTGCCTACCGCCATCTGACTCTCCCCTAGTTTTAAAACCCATCTCTTTAGGAAAGGTTATGGCCTCACAGAGTAACCTGTACCTTACATACCTGTCCCGTGCTCTCTCCTAAAGGGCAGCGCCTTGCTCTCTCCTCCAGCTCTGCTTCACTCCCACCTTATTTGATTGATATTTCCTGCCCTAATGTGTTTTATACCCCTCCTCCTATAGACGGTAAGCTCGTTTGAGCAGGGCCATCTTCTACCTATCGATCCTGTAAGTTTTCTTGTAATTGTCCTATTTATAATTAAATCCCCCCTCTCATAATATTGTAAAGCGCTACGGAATCTGTTGGCGCTATATAAATGGCAATAATAATAATAATAATAATAGTAATAATAAGGTTCTGATTGCCTTACGCATGCTCTGTATCTATTGGTGACACTTTTTATATATCTGTATATGCTGATAATCTGCACATTAAAATGTACATGTCAACATCATTGCCAGCAATCTACGTGTCAACACCATTGCCTTCTATTTATTATATTTAGGTTGCTTTAGTCATTTATTTGGATTTAGTCTTTGATTTCCTCGGCTTCTCCGAATTTTAAACATCTGTGCCCTCTTGTATTTACAGCTGGTAAAGAGAGCCCCTGGAAATGGTGAGTAGATGTTGATGTGTACAGATATATGTTTAAATAGTGTTAAAGTGTATCTATGATGCAAAATTAAAAAAATTTAAAAAACAAAACAAGTTTTTCAACAGTTCACAAATCCCTATTGCGGTTTTACATGAGGTGATAGATTCACAGGACTTTCCTACATAAATCAAGAGATGGACTGTGCCATTTTATACAAATGACCTCTACATCCCATGATCCCCTGAGTGGATACAGGTGCATCATTTGAACGTTATTGACTGCAAGTAAAAAGTTCCCTCACAGTATCAAAAGACATCCAATACTGTATATGTTCCTTGGTGATAAAAAGGTATTTTTATTGGCAATGTGTGGTCACGTGTTCCTATAGCATAACATAGCTTCAAGGTGATTAACCTTCTCCCAAACTAGGCCATACCTTCCAACACCTGGAGATGAGACTTTGGGAACAAGAAGGTTCAAAGCATAAGTGAAATAAGGAAATAAGGATTAACAATCAGGAATCCCATATCAAGACTGTTTCACCAGAACATGAACAGTTAATAGGTATCCAGAGTCTGACCAAGCGGACTGCCTCTTTCATCAGCCTCCTGGACGCTGGCCCCTGTGTGCCCACCCCTTTTTATGACGCGGTACACGTGAGCCAGTGTCATGATGTCAATAGAGCTCCAAGAATCAGAGCTCAGTGTTTTGGGGGCATGCTTACGCTAACCACACCCCAAACATAAATAAATCGCAGTTCACACAAGGCACAGTGCCCTGTTGTGGTTCCTAGAATTTCTGTTGTCCCAATAGCGCATTCCTTTGTCTGTTTATTGTATTTTGGCATTTACCTGGCTTTCTCTTGATTATTCTGTTTTTCTGGTTCCCTTTACTCGGCTCTGTCGCTCGTGTTTGTGATTTTCTGGCGTCCCTTGACCTTAGCTTGTTCTGATATTCCTTTCTCCTTGTCTTTATTCTGCCTGTCCAGCTATTCTAAGGACCGGTTTAGGGACATTATTATCTGTCTTTATTCTTCTGAAGGAATTTTAATTCTGCGTGTTGGGTATAAACGCTACAGTTAGTATTGTTTCTAAAAATCTGTATGTTGCTCAGTTAAGCAACTTATCCTCATTTAATGAAGATAAAGCCAGATGAGGTATGCAAGACTCTGTGAAATTGTTTTATAATAAAGAGACATATAAAATGGCACTAAGTGGCACTAAATGGCAAAACTATCGCACTATTCTTACATACTTATATACATTGTCTGCAACCAAATTCTGCAAAACAGATCATGTTGGTGCACACCGCTGCCTATTTCTGCTAAGAATTATTTCATACGTTCTCTCTCACAGAAATATTTTTATAAAGATCCCCATTAGAGTATGTACTGAAATCTAAGAGAATGCATGTCTCTCTTACTTTCTCTCAGTGAACACAGAGCTGCGTTTGTACCTTTGGATATTTATTAAAGGTTCTAATGTCTCACACTTCGCAGTGACAGAGGTTGTGCGTCTTACTTATAATAGCTCTGTATATTTTTCAGGTCACTCAACCCTATCGCTCGACACTGGCTATGAGGGAGAAGAGATCACTGATGATGTATTCTCCCAAATCCTAAAAATAAACAAAGGTAATGCTGTTTTCTCAGATAACTTGAAGGACCTTTGTAATGAGAACATCCCCAAATACTGTATATGTGATGTGTGGTCGCTTTGAGAATACAATGAGTAAGGTCTGTTCAGTACAGGGGCGTACCTAGAGCATTTGGCACCCGGGGCGGATCCTGTGCTTGGCACCCCCCCTCCCCCCCCCAAAAAAAAACCTGTAAAAAATGTTAAAGGTTTTATTTCTTTTATTTTTACAATTTATAAACTTTGCAAAACCGCTGTCAGCCCCTCCTACAAAACCCTTGTCCTGCCCTGCCCCTCCTACAAAACCTCTGTCCTGCCCCTTCTACAAATCCTGTACTGCCCCATCTACAAAACCCCCGCAACCCCCTTCCACAAATCCCCTGCTTATCCCCCCTTATAAAGACTCCTGTCCCAATACAAAACCCCCACCCCCTTCTACAAAATCCCTGCAGCCCCACACACACATTTACAGGCAGACAGTCACACACTCAGTTACAGACACAGTCACACACTCAGTTACAGACACAGTCACACACTCAGTTACAGACACAGTCACACACTCAGTTACAGACAGACAGTCACACACTCAGTTACAGGCAGACAGTCACACACAGTCACAGGCAGAAAGTCACACATACACATTTCCTCCGTGCGGCCAGTTTATCAGCTGTTTGCTTGAGTGAGCTGTACTGGCCGCACGGCACCCTAACTACCATGGGACACTGTGCGGCCACAGCTCACACAGCCCCCTCCAGCCAGGGCCAGTACAAGGATTTTTGCCGCCCTAGGCAAAAGTAAAGTTTGCCGCCCCCCATGTGACATCACAATGCCCCAGCCATATGATTTGCCATGTTAACTAACGCCAGTGCTGCAGTGCCGCCGTGTTTACATTAAAAGGCCTGCAGGGACAGGCTATAGACACCAGAACCACTACATTAAGCTGAAGTGGTTCTGGGGACTATAGTGTTTCTTTAATGTGAGGTAAATTAGAGCTTAGTGCCACGAATAATATACTAGATTGCCTACTTACAACCAGATGAGGATGATGATGGGCTCTAGCTGCAGTCTGGCTCCACTGGTCTGGTGCAGAACAGGCTCTCTGGAGGCGGTTTGTAACTGTGGTCACAAAAATCAATGTTCTGGGAGAACGGGAAGCAGCTCCATTTTTTGGGGGTCCTTTACACAGCTCAAGGTCTGGGTCCCAGGGTCCACCTTCATGTTCCACCAATGAGTTTGTTCACAGGGGGTGGAGTGTGTAGGGGATGTCCTGATATGTGTGTAAGGAATGCATTGTGTGAAATTGTGTTTGTATGTGTAAGGGCTGCAAGGTGTGTTTCTGTGTATGTATGGGATGCATTGAATGTGTGTAAGGGGTGCATTGTGTGTGTGTAATGAATGCATTGTGTGTTTCTGTGTGTGTAAGGGATGCATTGTGTGTAACGGTTGCATTGCTTGTGTATGTGTGTCTGTGTGTTTTTCTGTGTGCAAGGGGTGCATTGTGTGTATGTGATGAATGTCAATCTCTCCTCCCGCTCCAATTTCCTTCTCCTCCTCCCAATTTCTCTTTCTCACCCCCCTCCTAATTTCTCTCTCACCCCCGCTCCTATTTTCTCTCACCCCCCCCTCCTTTCTCTCTCACCCACCTTCTTTTTCTTTCTCACCCACCCCCCCTTATCTTTCTCTCACCCCACCTTATTTCTCTCTCTCACCCCCCCTTATTTCTC
>OW240923.1:96974906-97109906 GCA_933207985.1 Pelobates cultripes | reverse complement strand
TGCAGTGAGGGAGCTGACAGGAGCGCTCCCTCCTGTCAGCCCCTCTCCTCAGGCTGCGCCCGGGCGGTGCGGTCCGCCCTCATGGAAGCACCGCCCGGGCAAAGCTGCAGCCGCCTGAGGCTCTTCACAGAGCGCTCGGGCGGCTGCAGCATGGGGGGGGGCGGCGGGGCTGGCCATGGCACCCCCCACCCGGCTGGCACCCGGGGCGGACCGCCCCCCCCTCCCCCCCGCCCCCCCCTTAGTACGCCACTGGTTCAGTACAAACTTTGTTAGTCTGTTGTTCCGCCCTATGACCCAGTTCCATGTAGCTGTGTTGTAAATGTTAAGGTTTTCAATACTCTGGATCTAGTCAGCCATTTTGTTTTTTTGTTAACTGGTGTTGTTACGATTTGTATAGATTTGGTTCTGAGAACACACCCATCCCATAGGAATCTTAATACAGTTTAATGGGAATGTGAGAAAACACACATATGTTGGCCCTATTCCTAAAACATATTTGGCAAAAAAAATGACGTAATTCTTTTGGCTGATTTAAATGGAACTCAATTGCAGATAAAAATAATTAGGTCAATAGGTGGATTTATATACATTTATACTGGTTGAATGTTGAGTTTCTCAATGTAAGTCTTTTCAGAAGAATGTTCATTAATTCAAGATGGAATGTTGAAAATGTGTTCATCCAAATATATGTAATGTGGTCAGTAGTTACCTAAAATTGATCATTCTGCCCAGGACTTCAAATCTTGGAAGACTTGTGAAGGTATCATATCTGCCTAAACTCTTTTTCTCTCTCGGTAGGTAGCACAATGACTCTTTACCATGGAGACATAGTCATGAACTTAAATAACGGTTATAGTGCCTCGAAGTGTGTTGACTGCCTGTGGACAAAATCTGCAGATGGAACAGTCAAAGTCCCTTACAGCCTGTCTATTGATTACAGTGAGTGTGGATTTTGTTGCAGGTGTCCCTAATCAGGTCCATGAAGGCCAAACTAACATTGGAGCAGCCAAGAGTGAGCAGTCACATCAAACTGTTAGCATTAGATAAGAACATGCTTTATAAATAACTACAAACACAAAACACTGGCTTCTATATATAGAGTGTTGCCAAAATTGATATCTGTCTCAAAATGCTATGGACTTTCTCTGTGCTTTTCTAAAATTATTGAGGTACAAAATCATTATTTTGGCAGATATTCGCCATGCTTGCAATTGTAGAGAATTTACCATGGTTAGAAAATACTTTGAAAAAAACTCAGAAAACTGGAAAAATAGTCAAGTTCAAGAATATTTGCAATTCGACTATTTTTACCAAAATTTTGCAATTTAAATGCTCGCTGTAGAGCACATTTTAGCAAATAAGACCAAGTGACAAACATATGAGGTTTATGAATTAATTTTAGAGTTTTTTCACTAAGCCAAGAAATGCATAGAATTAACAATGGACTGCTAAATAGATACATTAGAAAGATATAGCCTACTTTTACCATTTCCCTTCATTTTGTAATTATTAATCTCTATTTCATTTTGAAAGCTGTACTCACTCACAGTAAAACATAAACTTTTTAATTACATGCACAACACAAAGGACACATTTTTTGTCTTAAAATGTATTCCAAACCACTGTAGACACGTTAGACCTTATAATAATTAACTTAATTATTGTTACTGGCATTTTCTGGGATATTGGATCCCAAAAAGAATACTTCTTAGCATTGTTTTTTAATTAAACCCCTAGCACTGCATTCCATTCATCCATCCACCCATCAACCCATCCATCCATTTATGTATCCACCCAGCCATCCATCCATGTACTCTTCACTCAACCCATTCATCAATCCTTCCATCGACCCAGCCATCCACATATCCACCTATCCATGTGTCCACCCATTCTTCCACACACGCTTTCATCCACCTATCCATCCATGTATCCACATATCCACCCACCCATCCATCCACCCATCTATCCATTTATGTATCCACATATCCACCCACCCATCCATCCATCCACCCATCTATCCATTTATGTATCCACACATCCATTAACCTATCCACAATCCATCAATTCATCCACACAACCATCCACTAATCCATTCCTAATCCACCCATCCATCCATCATCCACCCATCCATCCATTATCCACCCATCCATCCACTCATCTTTCAATCCATCCACCCATCTTTCCATCCATCCTTCCCTACATTTATCCACCCATTCATCCACCCATCCTTCCCTCCATCCTTCCATCCATGGTCGACAATTCCAAAGGCCAAATGGAAAGCTGGTGCTCAGGGCTCAGTGGTATTCAAGGCACCACTGTGGCTCTAATATAGGCCAGCACTAATTAAAAGGTATAGACCAGTCATGAAATAAAAGAGCTTGCAATTTGTTTTAGATACCACATACTATCAAAGGAGCTTGCAATCTGTCATCGGTTACTTTTCAAGGTTTGCCAAGGACACTGGGGAGGATTGAACCTCATCCTGGACTATCAAATACATTTTTTGTTTTTTAATTTAGAAACAAACTGTACCCTTTGCAGAGTGGCTAGATATAGGTTAGTAAGGTAACGCTCCTATTCATAAATTAAAATCTCTAAATTAGAAATTTCCATAAATCTTTCTTTTTTTTAATGACATCCAAGGAAATAATTAGTTAGAAAATCATGAACAGTAAAGGGAGATACCCACATGCTATCAAATAATTAATGAGAGAAAATAATTCTCTATTCCGTTGTTATTTAAAAATTAGATGACAAAGGCCTATGATTAAGTTCCATCTTTCTAGAGTATTAGCTAGCTATTCTTAGATATTGAAAATGCATTCTGTGAGTATCCTCTGTGAGTAAAACAAAGGTTGACTACACTGCTGCAGTAACATTGTGTTGGACCCTACTTAGCAGCTAGGTATGTGATTGTATTTTAACCCATTGTGATCATTGTTTTTTTCTGCTCTCCAAACTCAGGTGATGATGAGCAGAGATTTATCAACCACGTGCTTCAGGACTTTTCCACATTGACCTGTGTCCACCTAGTAGAACGCTCAACAGAAGAAGACTATCTAGAAATAGGCTCTGGAAATGGGTGAGCTACACTGTAACGATTACTAATTTCTGGACTGTTAGGAGTGGACTGGCTCTATTCTATTGTTCCTTCATCAACTGGGAAATAAATGGAAATGTCTAAATATAGCAACATATATTAACCAGTAGTTAAAATCTAAGAGAGTTCTCTAAGTTATATGTAAATCCATAAATGTATCAAATGTTACGATTTTTACCCCAAAGGCCAAAAATGTTAGGTAAGCATATTCTGTCTCTCGTCCAAACCATCAAATATGACAGTAAACTTTTAAATATAACCTTTCTTCTTATACAGCAGATTTTTTTTTAGAAATCCATGCTCATATGTTGACCTCTGTTTCAGGTGTTGGTCTTCCATCGGTAAGGTTGGTGGAGCTCAATTTCTATCGGTGATGAAGTCTGGATGTATGGCAAGAGGTGTCATTCAGCATGAAGTTCAACACGCCTTGGGATTTTACCACGAACAAAGTCGCAGTGACAGAGATGACTACATTGATGTTAAATGGGAGTACATAAACGATGGTATGAAACACTACGGAAACTCAAAATCTAATCAGCTTGAAACAAGCGATCAGCTAAATACTGTGGCAGATCTGATATCTGTAAAAAAGAATGTGTGTGTATATATTTTTTTTCTTTCTTTGTGCTATAAGTAAAAACTTATATATTTTTTGAAATTCAGAAGACAGGGTCAACTTTGAGAAAATGGAAACAGACAACATGGGTCTACCCTACGATTACTCTTCAGTAATGCATTATGGAAAGTAAGTGGTTTTCGGAGTTGTATTGCTTTCTTATAGCTATCGGAATATTGTAAGTAAAGCAAGCATCCTAGAGCTTAATAAGTACGATGGATACATGAGAGGTACACTTTGAACACTTTATTGGGAAAACCTATACATGCCAAAAGAAACAGCAACTCTGCTACTTAATATATAAATTATTAGACCTTGTCAATATTTTATTTCTTTATTTTATTTTACACACTTGTTCACCTTAAAGGGACATTGTATGCACCCAGACCACCTCAGCTCATTGAAGTTGTCTGGGTGCAGTGTCCCAAGTCCCTTAACCTTGCAAAGCTAATTATTGCAGTTTTTTATCAACTGCAAAAATAAGGTTTATGGGTTAACTCCACCTCTAGTGGCTTTCTACCAGACAGCCACTAGAGTGACTTCCAGGTCGTTAGGTGACTTTTGGTCACCTAACTGATGCTGGAAGTCCTCACCGGAATTCCCATAGGAAAGCATTGTTTTAATGCTTTGCAATAAGGAAATCCTATTGCGAGAGTGGCCATTGCCATGCACATTAAAAGTCTCCCCCACCAGCTGACATTGGCATGGAGGAGCGGAGGCAGACCTGAGCTAGCAGCGAGCGACATCAGTGCTGGACTCAGGTAAGTGATAGAAGGGATTTTTAACCCCTTTTGCACCGCGGAGGGGGAGTTGGCAGTATAGTTTCCCTTTATTGTGGTTTTATGGATCAAGAGGTTTAGATGGTGGTCAAAATATTAAACAGAAAATAGAAATAACACTGAGTACACAAAACAGGGTGCATAGTGTAATATTCAGACAAAATAATGAGCACAAAATAAAGTAAAATATATAAAATTAAAGTAGGAAAATGCTATTTTAGATGCTTAACTTGTATTGTACAATAAAACGGATATCGGCAGACAGACAGATGTTTCAGGGTTAATTATATAACAAATGTTATTCTAAACAGCGACCTCCAAAGATGGGGTTATAAGAAGACGAGCTAAAAAAATCAGAAAACCGTAATAAAAAATGAATCATTGAATAAAGCCAAAAGCATCCAGCAAATAAGTGGCAGTTCTGTGCACAATAATACCTTGTTAATGTTATCAGAGAGACTCGTTCCAGTCGGAAGCCAATAAATAGCCATTCTGGTGAGTAAAAAAAAAATGATCTCTGAATACAGTGTGAATGGACATCAGCAGAAGACCACAAGTTCTGTAACCATCATCTAATAATGGCTTCAACGAGCATTCAGACTTTAAACCGAACAACTGAAGACTGGAAAGATATTGCCTGCACTGACAAATTCTGACTTCCTGTTTTAAAATATATACTTCAAGCAGGATAATGTTTCATGACATAAATCCTACATACCTCATCATAGTCGTGTCCCACCAATAAGATAGAGGCTGCCATTTACTACATACTGTCTTATTACAGGCATTTCACTTATTCTCACCTCGGAAGCCCTTTTATTTGTCAATTTTTTTTTAAAATACACTAAAACCTTACCTTGATTACAGTCCTATAGGCTTCGCCTAGTATGCCTGCAAAAGGTCCCCCCAAATATGTTGAGTACCCCCAAATCCCACAGGCCAGGTAATGGGGGAAGGAAGCAGCTCCCCACCTCTTACATTTTTAAAGATACTTATTGCAAACAGGGAACCAGTAGTTCCCCCTTTGTAATTTAATAAACAAAAAAAATGAAAGAAGGAACTGCAATTCTTATTTTTTTTTTATTTCATCCATAATCCAATTCATTCATGGATGATTTTGACAAATGAGCAAACTGCCCTAAATTCAGATGAATTTACATTTGTCCGAACATGAATACACAAGTCTATCAGATATCTCCTTGGATCAACACACTGTTACCCCTTATGTTAATTATTGTAAGCTTTAATATTTTTTTTCCCCAAAATATTATCCATAGTTTTTTTAAGTCTCTTCAGAATTTGATAAAACAACCATATTTTACTTCCTCTGCTGTAGGTAAAATGTCCTTTCTTCAAGTCAGGGGGGAGCCACACATGCTCTTCCAGAAACATAGTTTACTACCAAATGTTTACTTTCTTGCCATCAGTAACTATTACCATAAACCACAGTCTGTGGATGTGTGAAATTCATTTGCAATGAACGATTGGACAATATCACTGACATATCACTAATTTAACTAGTCTTTATGTTTCAGGTATGCATATACTAACACATCCGGACAGGCAACCCTTATTCCCAAACCTGACCCAAATATAGAAACTGGACAAAGATATGGACTTAGCCCACTTGATGTTTCAAGGATCAACAAGTTGTACAATTGCCGTAAGTGCCCAACTACATGCGCTTAATCTGCGGCTAGTAGACATGTGCAATTCGTTTCGGGCCGAATATGAATTCGGATGAATTTCAGGCAATTCGGGTACTTCCAAATGTCCGAATAGCCGAAGTGCCGAATTACTGAGGTCCCGAAGTGTCGAAGTGCCGAAGTTTCGAAGTGCCGAAGTTCCGAAGCACAGTATTGCCTAAGTACTAATATACTTACCCAGTGGAAGAAGAAGAATGTTACACTGTATACAATTTTAAATAAAAAGTATACAAACATAGCCAGGATTCAGCTGTAAGCATTTGCAACACTTACAACAATCAAGTAACATACATTCATATAAAATGTAAGTTACTTGGCCAGTCAGTGTAATGACAGGAATGAATAAGTAGATAACTCCCTAATTCCCATGGTATTATTGAGCTATCTATTAAAAGGCTGAAAGACCTGAATTAGTCTTTCAGCCAAATTTACTAATACTAAGTAAAGATTACTTAGTATTAGTAAATTATGCCCCTACTCGCTATACCGCAAGCCTGTGGCTGCTCACTGTAAAAAAACAAAAAAAAAACGTCCCCCCTTCCCCCTCCTAACCTGAAGGGGGGACCTATTGCCCCCCCGGCCCCCACCCCTGAACGACTGGGGGGCCCTAAAGTAAAGTAATGGGGGGGACCTAATGTCCTCCCCCCTGGCCCCCACCCCTGAGCGGTGGGTTGGGGCCCTAAATACTAATTGGGGGTGACCTAATGTCCTCCCTCCTGGACCCACCCCTGAGCGGTAAGTAGGGGCCCTAAATACTAACCTGATGTCCTCCCCCTTGGCCCCCACCCCTGAGCAGTGGGTGGGGGCCCTAAATTAGAATGAGGGGGGAGGACCTAATGTCCTCCCCCCTGGCCCCTACCCCTGAGCGGTAGGTGGGGGCCCTAACATACTAATTAGGGGGGGACCTTATGACCTCCCCCTTAGTCCCCACCTCTGAGCAGTGGCCCTAAATTAGAATGAGGGGGGAGGACCTAATGTCCTCCCCCTGGCCCCCACCCCTGAGCGGTGGGTGGGGGCCCTAAAATACTAATTAGGGGGGGACCTAATGTCCTCCCCCCTGGCCACCACCCCTGAGCGGTGGGTGGGGGCCCTAAATAAAAAAATAACCCCCCTCCCCGGGTGACTAGGGGTCCCCAAACCCCTAGTCACCCCCCTCCCCCAAACAATTAATCCCTACCTACCCCTCTCACCCTAAAAATAATGAGCGGGGACCATTTAACTAAGTACCTGGAAAAAAAAAATTACCATTTGATGTTTTCTTTCTTCTAAAATCTTTTTTCTGAGCTCTGCAGGACAGGAAAGGCTTATAAAGCCTTGCCCCACCCTGCAATTAGGCTCAGAGCACTCTGATTGGTGGGTTTACGCCATCCAATCAGAGTGCTCTGACAGGTAAATGAAGAGACTGACAGGTAAGTCTCTACATTTACATAGTTACATAGTTACATAGCTGAAAAGAGACTTGCGTCCATCAAGTTTAGCCTTCCTCACATATGTTTTTTGCTGTTGATCCAAAAGAAGGCAATAAACCTAGTCTGAAGCACTTCCAATTTTGCCAGAAACTAGGACAAAATTCCTTCTTGACCACAAAATAGCAGTCAGATGTCTCCTTGGATCAAGCAGCTATTACCCCACTAATTTTTACTAATTAGAAATTATATCCCTGTATGTTATGTTTTTGTAAGTATTTATCCAATTGAAGTTTAAACCTCTGTAGTGACTCTGACAAAACCACCTCTTCAGGCAGAGAATTCCATATCCTTATTGCTCTTACTGTAAAAAAACCTTTCCTTTGCCTTAGATGAAATTTCCTTTCTTCCAGCTTAAATGTGTGACCTTGTGTCCTATTGTATAGCCCTGTTTATGAATAGATTTCCAGATAATGGTTTGTACTGGCCCCGAATATATTTGTATAAAGTTATCATATCCCCACTCAGGCGCCGTTTTTCCAAACTAAACAGATTTAATTTTTTAACCTTTCTTCATAACTAAAATGCTCCATTCCTTTTATCAATTTTATAGCTTGTCTCTGGACTTTTTCTAGTGCCATGATATCTTTCTTTAGAACAGGCGCCCAAAATTGCACAGCATATTCAAGGTGGGGTCTTACCAGCGATTTATAAAGAGGCAAAATTATATTTTCATCCCGAGAATTTATGCCCCTATTTATACATGACAAAACCTTACTGGCCTTAGCAACTGCAGATTGACATTGCATGACATTTACCTGTCACAGCACTCTGATTGGTTGGTTTGAAATCTGCGCAGACTGAGCTCTGCAGGGCGGAGCAAGGTGGGTGGGGGCCCTAAATTATAATAAGGGGGGGAACCTAATGTCCCCACCCTGAGCGGTGGGTGGAGGCCCTACAGTAAAATAAGGGGGGGGGACCTAATGTCCTCCCCCCTGGCCCCCACCCTGCAATTAGGCTCAGAGCACTCTGATTGGCCCTGCCCTGCAATTAGGCTCAGAGCACTCTGATTGGTGAGTTTAAGACATCCAATCAGAGTGCTCTGACAGGTAAATGAAGAGACTGACAGGTAAGTCTCTACAGTTACCTGTCACAGCACTCTGATTGGTTGGTTTGAAATCTGCGCAGACTGAGCTCTGCAGGGCGGGGCAAGGTGGGTGGGGGCCCTGAATTATAATAAGGGGGGAACCTAATGTCCCCACCCCTGAGCGGTGGGTGGGGGCCCTACAGTAAAATAAGGGGGGGACCTAATGTCCTCCACCCTGAGCGGTGGGTGGAGGCCCTACAGTAAAATAAGGGGGGGGACCTAATGTCCTCCCCCCTGGCCCCCACCCTGCAATTAGGCTCAGAGCACTCTGATTGGCCCTGCCCTGCAATTAGGCTCAGAGCACTCTGATTGGTGAGTTTAAGACATCCAATCAGAGTGCTCTGACAGGTAAATGAAGAGACTGACAGGTAAGTCTCTACAGTTACCTGTCACAGCACTCTGATTGGTTGGTTTGAAATCTGCGCAGACTGAGCTCTGCAGGGCGGGGCAAGGTGGGTGGGGGCCCTGAATTATAATAAGGGGGGAACCTAATGTCCCCACCCCTGAGCGGTGGGTGGGGGCCCTACAGTAAAATAAGGGGGGGACCTAATGTCCTCCACCCTGAGCGGTGGGTGGAGGCCCTACAGTAAAATAAGGGGGGGGACCTAATGTCCTCCCCCCTGGCCCCCACCCTGCAATTAGGCTCAGAGCACTCTGATTGGCCCTGCCCTGCAATTAGGCTCAGAGCACTCTGATTGGTGAGTTTAAGACATCCAATCAGAGTGCTCTGACAGGTAAATGAAGAGACTGACAGGTAAGTCTCTACAGTTACCTGTCACAGCACTCTGATTGGTTGGTTTGAAATCTGCGCAGACTGAGCTCTGCAGGGCGGGGCAAGGTGGGTGGGGGCCCTGAATTATAATAAGGGGGGAACCTAATGTCCCCACCCCTGAGCGGTGGGTGGGGGCCCTACAGTAAAATAAGGGGGGGACCTAATGTCCTCCCCCCTGGCCCCCACCCTGCAATTAGGCTCAGAGCACTCTGATTGGCCCTGCCCTGCAATTAGGCTCAGAGCACTCTGATTGGTGGGTTTAAGCCATCCAATCAGAGTGCTCTGACAGGTAAATGAAGAGACTGACAGGTAAGTCTCTACATTTACCTGTCACAGCACTCTGATTGGTTGGTTTGTAATTCACCAATCAGATTTCTCTGTGTCATTTTACACAGCGTGGGAAAGTTCTTTGGAATAAGGGGAGGCAATTTCTTTTTTGGGGGGAAAGGGGTAACTAGGGGTTTGGGGACCCCTAGTCACCTGGGAGGGGGGGTTAACTTTTTTAGGGCCCCCACCCGCCGCTCAGGGGTGGGGGCCAGGGAGAGGACATTAGGTCCCCCCTATTGATATTTAGGGCCCCCACCCGCCGCTCAGGGGTGGGGGCTAGGGGGAGGACATTAGGTATTTAGGGCCCCCACCCGCCGTTATTAGTATTTAGGGCCCCCACCCGCCGTTCAGAGGTGGGGGTCAGGGGGAGGACATTAGGTTCCCCCCTTATTAGTATTTAGGGCCCCCACCCACCGCTCATGGGTGGGGGCTAGGGGGGAGGACATTAGGTCCCCCCCTTATTTTACTGTAGGGCCCCAACCGACCGCTCAGGAGTGGGGACATTAGGTTCCCCCCCTTATTACAACTTAGGGCCCCCACCCACCGCTCAGGGGTGGGGGCCAGTGGGGAGGACATTAGGTCCCCCCCCTTATTCTGATTTAGGGCCCCCACCCTTATTAGTATTTAGGGCCCCCACCCGCCGTTCAGAGGTGGGGGCCAGGGGGAGGACATTAGGTCCCCCCTTATTAGTATTTAGGGCCCCCACCCACCGCTCATGGGTGGGGGCCAGGGGGGAGGACATTAGGTCCCCCCCTTATTTTACTGTAGGGCCCCCACCCACCGCTCAGGGGTGGGGACATTAGGTTCCCCCCCTTATTATAATTTAGGGCCCCCACCCGCTGCTCAGTGGTAGAGGCCGGGGGGGGCCACAGGCTGCTCACTGTTTAATAGACACGCCCCTACTTGTGGTATAGCGAGTATAGCGAGTAGGTATAGCGGTATAGCGAGTAGGGACATAATTTACTAATACTAAGTAATCTTTACTTAGTATTAGTAAATTTGGCTGAAAGACCAATTTAGATCTTTCAGCCTTTTAGTAGATAGCTCCCTAATACCGTGGGAATTAGGGAGTTATCTACTTATTCATTCCTGTCATTACATTGACAGGCTAAGTAACTTACATTTTATATGAATGTATGTTACTTGATTGTTGTAAGTGTTGCAAATGCTTACAGCTGAATCCTGGCTATGTTTGTATACTTTTTATTTAAAATTGTATACAATGTAACATTCTTCTTCTTTCACTGGGTAAGTATATTAGTACTTAGGCAATACTGTGCTTCGGCACTTTGACACTTCGGAACTTCGGCAACTTCGGCACTTCAGCACTTCGGAACTTCGACACTTCGGAAATTCGGTAATTTCGGAACTTCGGGACCTTGGCATTCGGCACTTTGGCAATTCAGACATTCGGAAGTACCCAAATGTCCGAATTGCCCGAAATTCATCCGAATTCATATTCAGACCAAAACTAATTGCACATGTCTACTACATACATGCAAAGCATGGGAGGCACAAAACACACCGATCAGTATTATTACGCACTGAGCACTATATTACATTTTAGCAAATGGCTATGTCCTGTGCTAACTTCTTAGAAGAGCACTGGTTCACTGACCCCCTCTCGACTTACGATATTGCTTCCCTTTTTTTAGAACATTGCGGGTTCCTGTTATCAGGGTACAGTGGGTCTCTAGACCCTGAAAATTACTTGTCTGCATATACAGAAGCATTCAGCTGTGTTTGGCTTATAAGAGTGGACAAAAAGGTGATTTCAAACATTACACAAATTTGATGAATAGCTCTGTAGGACGTGGAATTGGAATGGAGCATTTTTGGAAAAAAGAAAAGAAGAAGAGAAAATAAATCTTGAAGTTCTACATGTCTCCAGTAGGGCGAGACATAGTCCAACAATTATGACTTTTGAGAACTAATAACACAGATAGAGGAATAGAAGAAAATGAATGTTAATAGGCTATACCAGCCCCCTCTAGTGGGGAAGTTTATTGCAACAACTATAACTATAAACTTTTAGAGAAAAACATATCCAGTACTAGGTAGCACAGATGTTTCTCTTGTAGTACATTAGTAGGAGCCAAAAATTCCCCTGACCTTCTGTAACTTGAACAATTTGGGCTTGAAGGTCTGCGTGAAAGTCAATAGTTATATATATGTATTCTGAATCCTCTTGTGTGCTTATTATACAGCTCCATTTATTGATTGCTTTTTATTTTATTTATTAAGGAACTAGTCATGTAATCTTGGTTTAGTTAAAAAGTATCTTATTCTTACGGACCCCAAACCAAGGTATCAGGTTGAAGTTTTCAGGCTAAATGAAAGTTTGATACTAAAGTAAATTGACTAGAATGAAAGTCATTATATAGCTTGGTTGTGCATTTTGTTACTAACTATATAAAAAATGTAGATAAACCTAAAAGTTCTTTTCCACCCCCAGGTTCTCTTGGATTTTGACACATTTGATGTGGCTCTCTCCGCTGGATGCTCCTCTTATTACATCACAGTATATGATGGTAGTACAAAAGATTTTCCTGTGCTCTTGGACAAGGCTTGTGGCAATCAAGAGATCCCTCTGCTGGTTTCTTCCACCAATGCCATGCTGGTGGAGTTTGTCCATGAAGAACCTGTCACAGCAGCTGGCTTTAAGGCTTCCTACAGCTCAGGTTCTTAATTAATACTTGCTATATTACCATCTCTCTGCTGAATATAATTGCACTCTGCCAAGTCCACCCCAGAACAACTTAACATAGGACATACAGACAGGTCCATAAATATTGGGACATCGACACAATTCTAATCTTTTTGGCTCTATACACCACCATAATGGATTTAAAATGAAATGAACAAGATGTGCTTTAACTGCAGACTTTCAGCTTTAATTTAAGGGTATTTACATCCAAATCAGGTGAACAGTGTAGGAATTACAGTTTGTATATGTGCCTCCCACTTTTCAAGGGACCAAAAGTAATGTTACAATTGGCTGCTCAGCTGTTCCATGGCCAGGTGTGTGTTATTCCCTCATTATCCCATTTACATGGAGCAGATAAAGGGCCCAGAGTTTATTTCAAGTGTGCTATTTGCCTTTGGAATCTGTTGCTGTCAACTCTCAATATGAGATCCAAAGAGTTGTCACTATCAGTGAAGCAAGTCATCATTAGGCTGAAAAAACAAAACAAACCCATCAGAGAGATAGCAAAAACATTAGATGTGGCCAAATCAACTGTTTGGAACATCCTTAAAAAGAAAGAACGCACCGGTGAGCTCAGAAACACCAAAATACCTGGAAGACCACGGAAAACAACTGTGGTGGATGACCGAAGAATTCTTTCCCTGGTGAAGAAAACACCCTTCACAACAGTTGGCCAGATCAATAACACTCTCCAGGAGGTAGGTGTATGTGTGTCAAAGTCAACAATCAAGAGAAGACTTCACCAGAGTGAATACAGGGGGTTCACCACAAGATGTAAACCATTGGTGAGCCTCAAAAACAGAAAGGCCAGATTAGAGTTTGCCAAACAACATCTAAAAAAGCCTTCACAGTTCTGGAATAACATCCTATGGACAGATGAGACCAAGATCAACTTGTACCAGAGTGATGGGAACAGAAGAGTATAGAGAAGGAAAGGAACTGCTTATAATCCAAAGCATACCACCTCATCAGTGAAGCATGGTGGTGGTAGTGTCATGGCGTGGGCATGTATGGCTGCCAATGGAACTGGTTCTCTTGTATTTATTGATGATGTGACTGCTGACAAAAGCAGCAGGATCAATTCTGAAGTGTTTCGGGCAATATTATCTGCTCATATTCAGCCAAATGCTTCAGAACTCATTGGACAGCGCTTCACAGTGCAGATGGACAATGACCCGAAGCATACTGCAAAAGCAACCTAAGAGTTTTTTAAGGGAAGGAAGTGGAATGTTATGCAATGGCCAAGTCAATCACCTGACCTGAATCCGATTGAGCATGCATTTCACTTGATAAAGACAAAACTGAAGGGAAAATGCCCCAAGAACAAGTAGGAACTGAAGACAGTTGCAGTAGAGGCCTGGCAGAGCATCACCAGGGATGAAACCCAGCATCTGGTGATGTCTATGCGTTCCAGACTTCAGGCTGTAATTGACGGCAAAGGATTTGCAACCATGTATTAAAAAGTGAAAGTTTGATTTATGACTGTTAATCTGTCCCATTACTTTTGGTCCCTTAAAAAGTGGGAGGCACATATACAAACTGTTGTAATTCCTACACCGTCCACCTGATTTGGATGTAAATACCCTCAAATTAAAGCTGTAAGTCTGCAGTTAAAGCACATCTTGTTTGTTTCATTTCAAACCCATTGTGTTGGTGTATAGAGCCAAAAAGATTAGAATTGTGTCAATGTCCCTATATTTATGGACCTGACTGTATTTGCCTTCCTAACCTCCAATCAGGAGGTTAGGAGTCTACCTTATATTTTTCATTCTTCAATCATTTAAGCCTAATTTATCATCGGTTTTAGTTTGCTAAAGTTAAATTAATATTCTTCATGATTGAGTGATCAATACATTTTTGTGTTATATGCAGTGGTGTATTCTGTTTTTTTGCTGCCCTAGGCATGACAAAACTCAGGCACACCCTCCTCCATTCTAGATTTGCTTAAAACCAACATGTTCTTTGCCTGACAGACACACGCCCTCATTGATGCATGCACTGACATACACTCACTGACAGTTACACAGTCATTGACTGTTTAAACAACACACACTTTTGGGGTGGGCAAGAGGGGGCGTAGGAAGAGGCAGCAAGGAACAGGAAGGGTCTGCAAGGAGCAGGAGGGGTCAGCAAGAGGCAGGAGGGGTCAGTGAGGAGCAGAAAGGGATCAGAAAGAGAAAAGAGCAGAAGAGCGCAAAATAAGCAGAAAGTAGCAGAAAGGTAAAGGAGCAGAAGGAGCCTCATAAGAAGGAGAAGCAAATAAGATTGGAGCACTTCATTCTGGACACCACATCATAAGGCGATGGTAACTGGGCCTGGCTGGGAAACTTTGGACCTTCTCATCTCCCCAGGTAAAAACAAATATCAGTGTTAATGTTTTCACTTTTATTTACCGAGTGTCAGGAAACACAGAGGGCCGCTGGGTAGGGGTGCCACTGATTGGCTAGAGGGTCAGCTGGCACTCTAAGCCAATCAGTAGCTCCCCATTCATAAAAACGTAAAACATTTTTATGAATTGGGAACTAGCAATTGGCTTAGAGCGTCAGCTGACCACTCTAGCCAATCAGCGGCACCCATGCCTGACGTCAATCTGCACTTCCTGACACTACGTTTAAGAAGCCGAATAACACTGAGCGACCTGGAGATCTGGAGTTGGAGGAAGCCTTTGGGAGTTTGAGAGCGGTTTCACCCCTCAAGGGAAAGAGAGCGCCCAGGGGCCTCCTTGCATCAAAGCATTTTCATTTAGATGAAGTTGTTATGGTGACCAGAATGTTCCTTTAATTTGATTAAAGGAACACTATAGTGTCAGGAATACAAACATATATTCCCGACACCATAATTATGAAAACGCTATTCACCCTTGCTTTATGTGAAAATGATTATGCTCCTTCACTTTCATGACACTGTCAAAAAGGGGCCAAGCATGGATGTCATTAAAATTATGCCCCACCCTGGAAAAATTCCTGCGGACACCCATGTATACACACATACACACTCAGTGTCAGACACACAAACACTCAGTGTCAGACACACACTAGCTGAAAAACACACACATACTGACAGACATACACACACGCACACTGACAGACATACACAAACAATGACAGACATACACATTTACTGATAGACACACATTCTCAGTGACAGATATGCATACACACACTGACACACGCATACACACACTGACACACACATACACACTTACTGACAAACACATATACACTCTCACTGACAAGCACATATACACACTCACAGACACATACACACACACTCATTGACAAACACACATACACTCTCACTGACAGACACACACTCTCTAACAGGCACACATATATTCTCACTAACAGACACACACACACACACACTCATTATCAAACTCACACACTAACAACTTTTGGAGGCGGGCGGCGAGGGAGCTCTGATCCTTCTGCTCAGCTCCCTTGTGCGCCTCTCAGTGATGCAGGAGCCGGAGTGTTGTCATATTCCGGCATCACTGTGGGGCACGCAAGGAAGCTGAGCAGGAAGAGTTCAGGGGACAGCGCTCCCTCGCAGCCTGCCTCCTATATCAACCCCCCCAGTACAAGACATCTACCGGGGCATTTGGGGAGGCTTTTTTTGCCTCTGCCCTGAAAGTGCCGCCCAAGGTAAATGCCTTTTAGCCTCGCACTAAAAACAACGCTGCTTCTATGAATGTAAAAGAAAACATTAAAAATCTTGGTACACACTGGGTTGCTAGATCCACCATGTTTTCTTGTCTACAAAACAATAGGCAATAAATTAAAAGTGATACCCGAGATTATGGAGATACGTTCCTGATTAGTTAAATGATTTATCTCTTGCAGCATATGAATTCTATAAACAATATGGCAATACTGAGGGTTTCTTTGTCCAGGAAAACATGGTTGATCTGGCAATATTTACCTTTAGCAAATGTACCCTACCTCTTTCTTCACTCTATGTTCCCCATAAACCCCCATATTCTTGTCCTTCTCCCTGTACCACACCTCTCACTTCTCTATATTTTTCCATACTCCCCTATATCTCATATCGATGACATTGACCATGATACAGAGAACTTTCAACTTGGTCTATACATTGCTTTTCTAACACTCGTCTTGCCTGCAACCAACACTTTTCAATTTATTTAGAATCTGTTTGTTTTTTAATAGGAATAAAATCAATCAAATTTAGGTCACATTACAAATATCTGAAAGAGAATGTGGTAATTTATATTAAATCAGCCAGGATATAGGTTTTTATGTTTAAGATAATGATAAACTAAATAAAGAAAAATCAAATAAAATCAATAAATGACTTATTAAACTCTGTTTATTTTCACACAACGCTAAATTCTGCAGTGTCCTGTGGTGGAACATACACGGAAGATGAAGGTACCATCACATCTCCTGATTACCCCAATCTGTACCCCAACCAAGCAGATTGCATTTCCACCATATGGGCTCCTGTAGGCTATCAGGTGAGAAGACTGTAAGAAGAAATGTAAAGGGCTATTCATTGAACGGAGAATTCAAAGTGAATTTAAAATGTAAGGCCAGAATACCCAAGGTGAACACATAGCTGACTTTGAGAATGTTTCCATCTCGGCTATTTTGACATTAAATTTGAAATTATCTATGCATTCAATAAATGATCCTATAATAGTAAATATCCCTATTGTAGATCTCAAAGAGGCCACAGTGATACATGTAATGTGATTTAATTTCACAATGATCACTAATACAAAGGGACTTATTGCTGCAAAAATGAATGTTTGGTGAATATCAGTTATTGATGTAGAATTAGTGTTACCAATTGGCCTATCTGGGGGTAGGTAAGGATAAAGTGTATTTTAGTGTATTTTGCAATACATTAAGACAACATATTTTATATGTGCATTCCTTATCTTTGCTAATACTTCTATTTGGCTATAATCTGCTTTGATAAGCAAAACCAAGAATTATAGAGAATTTCCAAGGTAATTGCAAACCGTAGACTACAGTAGCCAAACTGCAAAATGTCTACAACTCAGATATTTTGCCAACTAATCTATTTTGGCTTAAACTAATCAATCCCCTTAAAGAATTAAGAAACTATCATGAAAAAAAATATTATTTTTTTTGTCAAGCTGTAATATATGGTAATATCTGTGACTGTGTCAATGTAGGAATAACAGAGTAGTGTTCTCCACACTGCTGATTATATATCATTGAATAATCTTGTGTCTTCTTCAGATTATCCTGAACTTTACCACCATAGATCTGGAGTTTTCCAACTCTTGTCTTTATGATTATCTAATTATTAATGATGGAAGCAGACCCAGCTCTCCAGAACTGGGCAGGTTGTGCTGGGACAATCACATCTCGCCCATCCGGTCCACAGGAAATGTTCTTCTGCTCCAGTTCCACACCGATAGCTGGTTCAACAAACCCGGCTACAGAGCTGACTACTATTTCGGTAAGTGACTACTACCTGATGACTTCCCACGTTGGTTTCCATCCTTCTAATTATCTCTGCTTCCCAGGTCTTTTCCAGGAGATTCTGGGTCTCCATGGTTCACTGTTTACTATTTGTCACTTATTAAAAGGTTATTCCAACCACCATGACCACTTATACTTTTAGAAGTGGTCATGCTGGTAAGAGTCAGTATGTCCTTGAAGCCCTGCACATACTGAGATATTGGCATTTGTGTGCCCAGCACACGTGACTTTAGGGGCCCAGAACTCTATTCTGGACTGCCAGATGTCAATTCTGTGAATAAAATATGTCCATCGTCAGCATGTCGAAGCCTTGATGTCCCCTCCTCTCCTCTCTCTTCAGCAATGCTTCCATTCGGCTATTTTGATCTAAATTTACTTTTAATTCACTTGGATTTCCCAACAATCCTCAGTATAGTAAATACCCCTACAATGGCCCCTAGTGGTTTTAATTGGGAAACAGGAGAACAATGCTCCAGACAGCACAGTCTCTTCCTTCATTGGTCCATCTTAGGCATATTAAGCTGTTATAAAGTGTATATTATACCCCTATATGTTATATCACACAGAACAAATGGAAAGGATAAGAAAAGGGAAGTGTGGGCTACCTTGGACCAAATCATCTTGCTTACTCAATAGATCTTCAGGATAAATATTTTTGAAAGGAGGTTTGGAATTGTATGGAATCCTGGAGTTTGGAGTCTACATCTGCAAATACATCAACCACAAATTCTATTGGTTTAGCCGTGACTGTATCTATAACACCTAAAGTTATTATTCCTTTTCGGTATTTCACGTACAAACTCTTAATGTCCCCTAAACACATCTTCCACAATTTTCATATTTTCTCAGGCCTTGTATAGTAAATAATTATATATATATATCTGTATGGCTGAACAGTAGCATAATGTCATTTTTATAATATTGTGATTTTTTTTTTCAGTGAAGTCGTCCTAGACCGAAAGATCTGCAAGAATTTGTATTTTCGCTGGAATCGAGTAAATTAGTAGAACATTTTGCATAAAATTAGAAAAAAATAATTAGAATTACAGTTTTTTTGTCCTAAATTATATTTTTGATTTATTTTATATCAAGTTTATTTTTTTCGTCTACCAAGCTGCAAAGTTAAAACTGTAACAAAACATGAGCTGGTCTGTCCTTTCTTCTAGCTCGTGGAAAAAATGTATGCTTTTTATAGCCTTTATCATGCTAACTATATTCTATTAATTCTTACTGCTGCATGCTGAGCAAATTTCCTAAGAAATGCTTGAGCTAGATTGGCATGCAGATGTGTGATGTATACAACTGGCTTTTAAACCTAGTAAGGGTAATTCACTAAAGAAAGCTGTAGTGGTTATGGTGCTTAGAGAGTTCCATTAAGAACTTTTGAAGAAGGAATAAAAGCAGGTGATCAAAAGCAGATAATTTTAATCAGTAAATTATGCAAATTCTGTATACTCACCATACTCTGTATACTCTGGGGTATATATAAAAATAGCTTGCAAAATATGCAAATTTCTTCTTTCCAGCCTTTGCAAGCACGCCCCTTCCAACCCCGCCCAGACTTTCTGTGTTTGTCCAATCACAGACTTCCCAATGGAGCTCAATGAGATGTCTTTGCAAGTCATGTGCTCTGAGCAATTGGTACCTATTGAGTTAACCTCCACACAGCTTATAAAACCAGGAATGTATTATCTGATTGGGTGTAACCAGGATAGTTTATAAAAGTGTCAAATTCTATTGAAATCTACACTTTTGTAAAATAAAAAAAGGAGACACTTTTCACACATAAACCACTTCAGCGAGATAAAGTAATTTAGGCTTCTGGATTGTCCCTGTAAGTAGCCAGGTAATGAGCAAGCGTTCGGGTACGAATACAGAAAACAGGTTTTCAATAAAACAGGTTTTCATAAAACAAAACAGTAAACCGTGATGAAATGCCCTGTTGAGCAACCAGAACCATAAGAGGATATGATCAGCCAGAGATATGCAATGTACTAGTCATTCTTTTTAGAAATTTAAAAACTTCTAAATTTATTACAGCTCTGTGAAACTGGTGCTATGGGAAATATTAAATTAATCAGAGTAAGTATGCTGATAGCCATTAAGAAATAACCATAATCTATCACATTATAAATGTCTCCACCCACAACATCTACTTCATTACAGGGTCACTGCCATGTGTGATCTTTGCAGTGCATTGTAATGATAATGTTGAGTAATCAACACCACAATTTAGAGAATATTTGAATTTTTATTTTTTTTAATTCAGAACTTGCTCTTTAGTGTATGCTCTTTAGGGCATCCTCACTTACCGACCAATTCATATCACGACTGAGTCGTAAGAACAGAACCCGAGCGGTAAGTGAGGATCATTGTACTATAGTAACAAAATATTCTGCTGAACTGTAGTTGACTACAGTTCTCATGAACTTTTTTTCAGGAGAAAACATAAAAATGTTTTTGTGAGACCCAACTGGAGATCTGATAAGTGTCTGTATGGTGGTCACATATAACACAACCTTAGTGCAGAGTCCACTCTGGACTAATAGTTGACCTCAGATATCACTCACAATGCATTGAGTACATGTTTCTGCACCCACTGGCCTTGTCTTCCTTTAAAATCAGAAGACACCACACTGTAAGTGTTCTAGCAGTACCACTATCAAACTTTGCAATTTCTCGGTCTTAACCACACAGGCAAAAAAAGAACTACCCCTTTAAATGTACACAAAACGCTCAGTTTTAAAAAATCCATTAGTTTGGAATTCAGATAACCGGTGTTCCATTAAAAAAGAGCTAATTACCTGCCAGTCAAATCCAGTAATGAGGATATCATTAGACAAGAAACATTACTTTTATTATACATCGGCTTGTCCCTCTTTGAAATGAGCCCTCCAATCTGAATGAACAGATGGTGCACGTCAATGTCTCTTGAAAACATTTCCAACATGCATTATTACACATTGACATGTCAGATAAATGAGTTATGGAGCACACAAGTATCTGGTACATGACACGGGCATTCTTCATCAGATTTTCGTCTACCTTCTAAGAGGCACAGGTAGTTCCCATGACAACGGAACCATAGCCCTCTTTCAGATTCCATCCCTTTTAACTAGTCTGCGATATTTGTCTAGCCCTGTTTCAGAACCCATCCCTCTAACGTGTCAGTGTTATTTTTCTATTGTCAACTTTGGGCCTTTAACGCCGCTGGTATCTTAGAAACTGGCCATACATGTTGTATTGTGGAACTCTGAAGAGCACTAGATATTGTTCCTTCAGTTTATTCAATTAATTAGATGTGAATGGGACACAGTGTTTGAATGGCACATGTGCAGGAGACAGATACCGTCTACAAGAATACAGCTTCATTGATGCTTGACAATCTGCGAACACGTTTTTCTCTGAAACAAATAACAAAGCAGGCTCTCTTCTTCTCTGCCACCAAATAGATTAAAAAATAATGCAGTATGTCCTTCAAACATTGACTTGCGCCAACTTTTCAACCAACTGGCGAGTTACTATGTGAAATAACTGTTAATGTAAAAAAAATATTTTATCCAGGTCCACAGTTCACTTAAAGCAAGTCAATAGTAGAGTCCCCTACTGCAACCAGTTCACACAGCAAAGCTCGGGTTATATCATCTTGTTTCTGAAGATGGCTGTCCTTTCATCAATGCTGACAGAGTAAATCTGCGATGTTTAGGCCAATCATTTTGCTCCTTTTATTTCAATGTAATCGGCTGGAGCAGACTAGCCAATCGTATTGGGTTTTCTGATATAAGGTAGTGGAGCTATGTTTACTCTGAATTAAAGCTGAATAACACTTAGTATGACATGAAGCTGCCGGAATTTGTTTTTGTGGTTGGTTTCATTTTTTTTAGATCCACTTGAGGATGTATTTATATTTTAATGGCTGCCTATTTTTGTTTCCTTAAAACAGCATTTCTGGTTTATAGGTACCCCTCAAAATCTCTCATGCTCCTGCATGTGTAAGAAAGTAAGAGTGGGTACTGTTTATTTGTAATTAGGAACACATATTGAATGGGCGCTAGACATCCCTGGGCTGGTGTGGTTATACGTGGTCTGCAGTTGTGAGGCTGGTTGGATGTACTGCCAAATTCTCTGAAACTCCTTTGGAGATGGCTTATGGTAGAGAAATGAACATTCAATTCATGAGCAACAGCTCTGGTGGACATTCCTGTAGTCAGCATGCCAATTGCACGCTCCCTCAAAACTTGCGACATCTGTGGCATTGTGCTGTGTGATAAAACTGCACGTTTTAGAGTGGCCTTTTATTGTGGCCAGCCTAAGGCTGTCTAATCAGCATCTTGATATGCCACACCTGTGAGGTTGATGGATTATCGCGGCAAAGGAGAAGTGCTCACTAACACAGATTTAGACAGATTTGTGAACAATAATTGAGAGAAATGGGCATTTTGTGCACATAGAAAAAGTCTTAGATCTTTGAGTTCAGCTCATGAAAAATGGGGGCAAAAACAAATGTGTTGCGTTTATAATTTTGTTCAGTGTAGTATCCCCAACCTTTAAACCAGTCTTTAGCTTGGAGGGTGCAGTTCGGTATATAGGGTGCCACAGCTCTTTTAGACTGGAAACACAACACTAGTTTGTCTCAATGCTAGGAAGATGATTGGACAAGATGATTTCTCTAGTCTTTTGACTATTTCCAACCAACGGAATTGCTTTTTATCCTATTACAACTGGTGTTGATGAAACATGTACCTCTATTTACAGCAGAGCTCCTACCTAGGGTTACCCTATCAACTACAATGACATATAAATATATATAAATAACTTAAGAGAACTGGGACAAGAATAGTGGGCACTTGGAAGAGCAGACCCATAGCAATATGGCGAGACCATGGGCAATGTGTGGGGACAAAGTATTTAACCAGGAAAGGCACATTCAGATTACTCTGGTTTTCAAGTATGTCCTGGGGATGTTACCTTAGCCCAACATCCATGGGTTGTTACTATTAACCAATTTAATGGTACTCATTTCATCGGAAGGATGAAGGGCTGAGTCAATGCTGCTGGGATTTGCAACCCAACGGTTGAACAGATTCTACTGATGACGCATTAGCCCACTGAGCTATCTCACCAGCCTAGTGATAGGCTTGTGTACACAATAAGGGCTTAGCCAGCCATTCTATTAGCCAAAGGACTCCATTTTCCCCTGGGTCCCCAAGTCTCTCTGCTCAGTTTGACAAGCATGTAACATAGGTGTATATTTGTGTTTAACAATGGTAAACTTTAATAGCTACTTGAGTAAATACAAACTCGCAGCCCATTTGTAATGAAACAAGGGGCTTGTGTGTAGTCAGACAACATCATAACTGTGCCAAAGAATGGATTCTTACAATCCAATGCCTGACTTGTCTGGTTTACTAGTGGATAAAATGGGTGTTTTCCACATGTTAAACATGCCTTTTACTGCCCGATACAAAACCGTGGATATCTGGAAACATTACAATATTGATTGTCACTAGAGAAATGAGACTGTGTGAAAAGAGAATGTCGTGTGTACAATAATATGCAGAGCGGCCACAGAGAATAACCTAAAATGATTGGACTCAGCTGCCTGCAAGCCTTTGGAACTTTGCACTATCATGAGCAGAATGAAGCCAAATATTTGTTTTGTTTTTACAGTTGTAAACCTAACTAGCGTTGGAATATTAGACTTTGCCACAAGAGGGAGACATAACTCTCCCTGGAGAAATTCATTGACTAATAAAAAATACATTTAAGCAAAGGTATTGTATGTATTTATTTATTTATTAAATGTTGTGGTTTATTAATAAAGTCGGTATAGTCCTATGTGAAATGTGATGCTTTGGATTTTTAAATCTCTGCCAAGAGGTATGATGTGACTGGCTTATAGCTCAATGCCTGTAGTGACTGTGTGACTGATTAACTGTTTTACTATATCTGTAGGCAATAACCTCCACAGTGTGTGAAATTTTATGATTACTTAGAGGTCACTCAACCTGGGTATTGGCAGTAAGTGGGGACTATAGATTGTAATATTGGAAGTCACCACTGGAGGGAGAAAGAGCTCTCCCTCAATATAGATTGTACCCTGTCAAATCATGATTCCCTTCTTTGTTCTAATAAGACTTAAACCAGAATTACTGCAATGTTAAGAATTACTGCAAAACACTCTGTTGATAATAAGCTGAATGCTAATGTCAGGTGATGGGAGAGATGAAGGGTTAATAAAATAATTCCATAAGCACTACATCATATCCTAAATGTAACAGAACACATGCTAAATGTATTTTTCTTTTTCCATTTATTAAATGTATTACATATACAATATCACATTAGAATAAATATAGCCCACATCAGTGTTAAAGTCCGTATATTGTTCTATTTTCTATGGATAGGGGCTTAAACCTTGATACATTTTGTCACGATTGTGTCTACTTAGCTAATAAAACAGAAGCTTATGTTTGCATTAAATCCCTGTGAACTCTTTTTACTAGTTATAATTGGCTCCTGAGCAGTAGAATTCACCGTATACTGACTGCACAACTCACGTTTACAGGGATCGGACCTATCCCTACCCAGTCTATAGACACATCTCTACAAGGAATGCCTAGACTACAGATGTTTTTTTTTTTCCTTTTCTAGATATTTTGTGATATACTTTTACATTTGACATATATTATTTGAATTTATTTATTTATTTATTTTTGGCAGAGGTCAGGAGCGAAAAATTTACTTTTAGACATGTTTTAGACAACTGGATCATTTTAGGATTGGGGTACCTATGAATTTGGCACCTACAGATCCTAACTTTTACAAATTATTATTTTGATAATTCCGGGCAGAAGGTGGATTTGTACTTTATAATTCTTCTTATCTTCAATAATATTGGTCTGTATTTGGGGTTAATGAATCCACTCCACCATGTCTCCCGAAGACATAACAAAACCCCAGACACTCTTTAATCTCTTTAGTGCTCCATATGGCTTAGAGGAAAAATAGATCCAAAAATGGAAAGGGGAATCCCAATGACCTCAGATAAACCACTGGTGAGTCAAATATCAGCCCCTCCTGCCCCCCACTGCTATGCATGCATAATGAGGGGTTATGTAAATATAGCATGCCTGGATGGGCTGATAAGGACCAGTCCTTAATCCTAAATCCTTAACAAAATCGTGCCATTTGCCCAAATCACATGACAGAACAGGTATAGCCATTGTCCAGGCTCTTAAAATTGTTCTAAATAATCCATCTCTACAAGTCTAGGTGAATCCATCTTCCTCCATGTGACAGATAGTTGGACTGACAGGTAGGGGCCAATATATGGGAATTGGAATTGTTGGGGATGAAATTTGACTTTTTAGTGATATTCTAGATTGAAAGAGCTGAATTGAAAAAAGATGACAAATACATTTTGACCTAAAATCTTTAATTTACTTCCCAACGTTTCACACTTTGTTAAATAATCACGTGGTAGGCCGGCTTATAAACATTGATCTGCACCTTGTTATTCCCACATAGGAATATATTTACAGAGTATTTTACTAAAATGAACTTAAAAATTATAGTTAAAATAGCCAAACTAGAAAATTTCCGTAAGTCAGCTGTGCTTCGGATTCTACTACCTTTAAATTTGAAAATCAATTAGTTCTCACTTTAATTATCTCTTTTTAATCAATAGCCCAGCGTTTAATTTTAGGGTGTACTCACTAACCTATCACTTGTGTTGGCATGAACATTTATGCTAAAATATCAAATAATAGCAGGTTGGTTGCTAACACGACAAAACTCACTGCTCGAAAGATTATTCAATAAAAAACGAATTGTAGAGAATAAAAAAAAAATAATCATAATAATTGTAAAATTTAAGCTTAATTAGTTGATTTGCAAAAAAAATTCTCAAACTCTAGTTACAGCTTGCAGTTTGTTTTCCAATTTGTTCACAATTCAGTGTTTGGCGAGTAACCCTCATCAACATATGAACCTTTTGCTCAGGAAATGACTTTAAAACCACTATGCTAAAGTTTCACTTTTCTTTCCAAAAAGCGCTTATTATTTTTACACATTTAAAGGCTGCGATTGGTACAGCAAAGAGGCACGGTAGCAGGAAACACGGTGGCAGTGGATTATTTCAAACAGTAATTAAATAAACATACTTAGGAGGTATATTTTCATTTAAATCAAAGACGGAAAAAAATTCAGTACAACAACGACATCTGAGAAAACAAAACAAAACAGAAAAAAAGTCTATTTCCGTTTACCAGATCTGGTGTAATTATCTTGTTCAGTTTCCTGTCATAAGGGGCTGAGAAACCAATGTTCTGTGTTTAAATCAGTTCCAATAATTGGGATGTTTATTTGTCTCTGTATTTTGAACAAAAGCAGACAAGACAACAGTATGTAAATATACCAGCTGTCCATTACTGGCCCTGACGCAAAGAAAGCTTAAAAAAAAAAAAAGAATAAATCACACTGTCAGCGTCTGGGGTCTTATGTCACCAGCTGTTGTCATTTTGTATTTCCAATAGGGATGGCATTTGAACCAAGTTATTTTTGACAAGTCCTTCTAGATGTTGTTGGCAAGTCATAAAGAACCACTTGGGCAGTCATTTTGGGTTTGTTTTCTGATGTCCTTCAACTGGGGACGTCGGCATAGGGGCCTAAAATACTTGGTTACCTTCCCAGTGGAAACGGTAAAGGATAGCGGTAATATAGAAAGGGTAGTAGATACACGGACCTGTCTTCCATAACAAGTAGTAAACACTAACAGTGATTTGGAGAGAGCGGCAGATATCTGAAATGGTCTTCCGATGTGAGCAGTAACATCTAGCACTAATGAAGAATGGAAGTAGATACATGTAGCAGCCTCCCAGTGGCAGCTGTACACGTAAACTATATTAAAGATGGCTAGGATGTGTATAAACAAAACATAAGGAATATATCGCCAAAATATGGCTTTTAATAATAGGCTGGAATAGCGTGGTCTGTCTATGATCTCGGTGGGGTTGTTTTTGGAGCCATTTTCCTGTTTTCTAACAGTTCTTTGTGGGGTTTTTTTTATCTGAACGTCCTACTTTTCCTCTAAACTTACGTAAAATGTTCATTTTTAAAACTTTTTTTGTGGTACGTGGAAATATATCAGAAATTCTGACTTCAACTATCCTCCACAATCCTCTCTGGTCTAGCAACATAAACAGGGCTTCTGCAAAGTGTGAATTTTCAGAAATTCAAACAGTTCTATTCATTAAACTGCAAAATTTTGAGAAATTAAATTTGAATTGCAGATATGCGGATAAAAAAAAGCTGATTCGGAGAAATTGTCCAATTTGCAAATAGTCTGGGATTGCTGGCTTTGGCGTTAGTTTTGTCATTCCGATTTATTTTCTAGAAATTCAGAGTTTACTGTACAGACATACCCCACTTTTAAGTATACAATGGGATCAGATCATGTATGTAAAACGAAAATGTACCTAAAGTGAAGCAATACCTTTTTTCACTTCCCAATGCATGTACAGCATTGCAATAGTCATTTACAGGCGTAACTGACACTGCAACTGCACATTTCCAGTGATTTTATTTCCAGTGATTTCCAGTGGGCTTTTATTCAGTTAAAACAAACCGTAAAAAAAAAAAAAAAAAATCTCATTCCAGATTGTACCATTTATCTTTAATGTTTTACTCATCTGACAACCTTAAACTGGTAGGAAAAGTAAAATAAACCTGCCCACTGGGCCATTTTCTGCCAATCCAGTGCCAATTTGTGTTTGTTAGCAGCTTATTCTCACACTTTGTTTAGAAACACCTCTTCATCACTTTAAGCATTTATGGTTTAACTTTGAATCTTCAGAATTGTGGCTAATGCAGCTAAGCTGCTAAATCATAGTTATAGAAAATGGCAGGGTAAACCCTTTCACTGGATGGCGGCGATTGCAGAATATGGACAATGTATGGGCAGAAAAAAATATATATATGTTCAGCTAGGAGTAGACATTATAAATTTGAGATGATTAACCTGTGCCATGTCAGAAGGTGGGAAAAGTTCTTTCCCCAAAGACACGGAACTGAGCTGCTCCGGGCGAGAATAGAACCTTCCATTTCCTGTTCACTCGCGAACAGAAGAGGCGCGGGAATGTCTGTACTCGCGAGTGTACTTAAAGTGAGTGTATGTAAAGCGGGGTATGCCTGTATAAATCCACAAGTGAATTTTTCACATTTTAGGCCAAAAATGGCAAAAACTGAAAACATAACTGATTTAGAGAATATTTTCCGTTCAATCAGTTTGGTTAAAATGTGGATTTCACTTTGAATGTATGACAATTTGTTACTAATTTAGCAAAATTGGATTGATGACAAAGTGTTATTGATTTATTGATAACCCTGCGATTGCTGGATTGATGGCAATGTGTTATTGACTTATTGATAACCCTGCGATTGCTGGATTGATGACAGCGTGTTATTGATTTATTGATAACCCTGCGATTGCTGGATTGATGACAACGTGTGATTGATTTATTGATAACCCTGTGATTGCTGGATTGATGACAACGTGTGATTGATTTATTGATAACCCTGTGATTGCTGGATTGATGACAACATGTGATTGATTTATTGATAACCCTGCGATTGCTGGATTGACGACAGCGTTTTATTGATTTATTGATAACCCTGCGATTGCTGGATAGATGACAGCGTGTTATTGATTTATTGATAACCCTGCGATTGCTGGATTGATGATGTGTTATTGATTTATTGATAACCCTGCCATGGCTGGATTGATGACAACGTTTTAATGATTTATTGATAACCCTGCCATTGCTGGATTGATGGCAATGTGTTATTGACTTATTGATAACCCTGCGATTGCTGGATCGATGACGTGTTATTGATTTATTGATAACCCTGTGATTGCTGGATTGATGACAAAGTGTTATTGATTTATTGATAACCCTGCGATTGCTGGATTGATGATAATGTGTTATTGATTTATTGATAACCCTGCGATTTCAGGATCGATCAAGTGTTATTGGTTTATTGATAACCCTGTGATTGTTGGATTGATGACAGCGTGTTATTGATTTATTGATAACCCTGTGATTGCTGGATCGATGACGTGTTATTGATTTATTGATAACCCTGCGATTGCTGGATTGATGACAGCGTGTTATTGATTTATTGATAACCCTGCGATTTCTGGATCAATGACGTGTTATTGATTTATTGATAACCCTGCGATTGCTGGATTGATGATGTGTTATTGATTTATTGATAACCCTGCAATTGCTGGATTGATGACAAAGTGTTATTGATTTATTGATAACCCTGCGATTGCTGGATCGATGACAACGTGTTATTGATGTATTGATAACCCTGCGATTGCTGGATCGATGACGTGTTATTGATTTATTGATAACCCTGAGATTTCTGGATCGATGACGTGTTATTGATTTATTGATAACCCTGCGATTGCTGGATCTATGACAACGTGTTATTGATTTATTGATAACCCTGCGATTGTGTCAGGGTACCTGTTGGTGATGTATCCAGGGAGGACATCCTCTCTGCTTAGGGGCTCCCTTTCCCTAGAATTTCGGCATATTTCGGCCGTTTTCGCGCCGGCCGCGCTAGCTCCTCCCCCTTTTATGACGCGACGGCTAGCGTCGACGTCATGACGTCGGCATTTGCATAAAGTGCCGGGAACCGCTATTCCGGACCTTTTGGGGGCGTGGTCTCTATTTAGGTAACAGGGTATTTAAAGGAAACCTTTACTACTGCTCATTGCCCTGTCGTGGTTCTAGCTTGCTAGTCACTCAGCGCGTTCTTTATCTTGTGTTTCCGGTTTTGACCCTTGCTTGTCTTTTGTCCTGTTGTCCTCTCCTCTCCTTTGACTCGGCTTGTATCTCGCTTACCTGTCCTCCGGCTCCCTTGACCTCGGCTTACCTTTTGACTATTCTTGCTTTGTCCTTACGTTAGTCCGGCCATTCTAAGGTCCGGTATACGTACCTCCTTCTGTGCGCACTCTGCGTATTGGATCCCTGTCAGTTTCCTGACATTACGACAGGGCCAGATGGATCCTGCAGGTGCTAGTCCTCCTGACCCCAGATTTGAGGCCATGGACCATAGAATGGACCAAATGGCTTTAGCGCTACAAACTTTGTTGACACGCTCCAGTACCCAGTCTGAAGAAATACGTTCCACTGCTAGCCACTCGCTAAGTACTGGTTTGGAAGTAGCCACTGTAGGCGCATCTTCCCATGTCACGTCACCATTACGATATGGGGGTTCGCCTGATGCTTGTCGTGGTTTTTTAAACCAGATAAGTATACATTTCGAACTACAACCCCGGGCTTACCCCACTGACAGGGCTAAGGTAGGCTTTATTATAACCCTGCTAATAGATAAAGCACTTAGATGGGCCAATCCCCTTTGGGAGAATGACAATCCTTTAGTCTACAACTACACTGCGTTTGTCACGGCTTTTAGAAGAACCTTTGACCCCCCAGGGAGGAAGATTAATGCGGCCAGATCCCTGTTACGCCTTAAACAACAAGATAGGACCCTTGTAGAATATGCTCTAGAGTTTAGATCATTGGCAGCAGAAGTGAAATGGAACGAACAAGCTTTTATGGATGTTTTCTTGAATGGGTTGTCTGATGAAATTCTAGATGAAATTGCCACAAGAGAACTTCCGGAAAATTTAGAGGATTTAGTATCCTTCATTTCCAGAATAGATGAACGCATGAGACAGAGGCAGAACACTCGGGAAAGAGTTACTAGACTTCCTGTAAGACTCGCTCCCTCATTTCAGAACCCTGACTCCTATAATCCTACTCCACCAGAACCTATGCAAATAGGTAATACTCGCTTATCTGAAGCTGAGAGACAGTACAGAAGAAGGGAGGGTCTCTGTTTATACTGCGGGCTGAGAGGTCACCTACGTCTTAGTTGCCCTAATCGTCCGGGAAACGCTCGCACCTAAGTTCCCTTAGAGGACGGGCCTTGGGTGTTTCATTACTGTCCTCTATGCTTAATAAAAAAGGCCATAGGCTTCTGATTCCTGTCTCTCTAGCTTGGGAAAAGGGGTTTATTACTACGATGGCATTATTAGATTCTGGAGCAGCAGAAAGCTTTATAGACCAAACTTTCGCTAATAAGCATTGTATCCCATTCCAATTGAGAGATACACCCTTGGCCGTTGAGGCCATAGATGGTAGACCTTTATCTGAACCAGTAATATTCCATGAGACCGAACCCGTTAAGCTTACTGTTGGTATTTTCCACGAAGAGTTGATTTCCCTTCTGTTAATTTCCTCCCCGGCAGTCCCAGTGGTTCTAGGATATTCTTGGCTCAAGAGACACAACCCTCAGATTGACTGGGAGGGTGGAGAAATCGTTTCTTGGGGTATGGGTTGTAGGAAGGAATGTCTGCAGAGAGTTACTTCTGTTTGCCCCGTGAACTCTTATGCTAACACTTCTCAATCCACAGACGTTCAGATACCATTACAATATCTAGACCTCAAATCTGTATTTGACAAGGGTAAGGCGGATACTTTACCTCCCCACCGGTCTTATGACTGTTCTATTAAACTTTTCCCTGGTACTATGCCTCCCAGGGGTACGGTATACCCTCTATCCACCAAGGAAAACTTAGTTTTAGAGGAATATATCAAGGAGAATTTAGACAAGGGATTTATTAGAAAGTCTTCTTCTCCGGCGGGGGCGGGTTTCTTTTTTGTAGAAAAGAAAGACGGTACCTTACGCCCTTGTATAGACTATCGGGGATTGAACAAAATTACTATCAGAAATGCTTACCCTATTCCTTTGATTACTGAACTCTTTGACAGACTAAAGGGCTCGAGTATTTTTACCAAACTTGACTTAAGAGGAGCATATAACTTAGTGCGAATTAAACAAGGAGATGAATGGATGACAGCATTTAATACCCGTTACGGGCATTATGAGTATACCGTAATGCCGTTTGGGCTTTGCAACGCCCCGGCCGTCTTCCAAGACTTGATCAATGAAGTTCTTAGAGAATTCCAACATGAATGTGTAATTGTATATTTGGATGATATACTAATCCATTCTAGAGACATTAATTCACATCATAGACAAGTCAGAAAGGTATTACAGAAACTTTTACAACATGGATTGTATTGTAAATTGGAAAAATGTAGCTTTGACCAGTCTCAGGTAACTTTCTTAGGTTACGTAATTTCCAAAGACGGGTTTATGATGGACCCGACCAAACTAAAATCGATTTTAGATTGGCCTTTACCTAAGGGACTCAAAGCCATACAAAGATTTCTTGGATTTTCTAATTATTACAGACGTTTTATTAAAGGGTACTCTCTGTTATCGCTCCTATCACTAATATGACCAAACAAGGAGCCGATACCAAAACCTGGTCTACTGAGGCTTTATCTGCTTTCGAAACGCTCAAACAGTCTTTTGCCTCAGCACCTGTATTAGTTCATCCTGATACCTCTACCCTTTTTACTTGAAGTTGATGCGTCTGAAACAGGGATAGGCGCAGTGTTATCCCAAAGACAAAGTTTAGATAAGCCGCTGCACCCTTGCGGTTTTTTTTCCAAGAAACTGTCACACACTGAAAGGAGATATGACATTGGTGATAGAGAACTTTTAGCTATCATTATGGCATTAAAGGAATGGAGACATTTGTTAGAGGGCACCGCCCTCCCAGTTACTATCTTGACTGACCACAAAAATTTATCGTATATGGGGGAGGCCAAAAGATTATCTGCCAGGCAGGCATGTTGGTCTATGTTCCTTACACACTTTAATTATGTGCTTACTTACAGGCCTGGTTCTAAGAACACTAAGGCAGACGCTTTGTCACGTCAGCACGAACCTACCACCTCTACAGAGGATACTTTGTTCCCTATTATTCCTGAAGTCAATATTATCGCCAACACCAATGTCAAAATACACTCTCCATTGCTCGCTGATATTCAGAACGAACAATCTCTTGCTCCCGAACGTACTCCTGTGGGCCGCTTGTTCGTGTCTCCCAAATTCCAAGTGGACATTATTCGCTGTTTCCACGATAGCAAGATCGCTGGTCACCCCGGCATCCACAAAACTTACTGCCTGATCTCCAAAGACTTCTGGTGGCCCGGTTTACGTAGGGATGTGGAAGACTTTGTCAAGGCTTGCAATGTTTGTGTCAGGAATAAACTTCCGCGGGATCTCCCTTGTGGTTTATTGCAGCCCTTAGTCGTTCCCAACAAACCTTGGGCTTGTTTGGCTATGGATTTTATTGTTGATCTACCAGCTTCCAATAGGCATACAGTTATCCTCACGGTCCTTGACAGGTTTACTAAAATGGCTCATTTCGTTCCCTTGCCTAAACTTCCGTCCTCTCCCGAACTGGCCGTGATATTTGCTAGAGAAATTTTCCGTTTACATGGTATTCCCAATGAGATTGTGTCAGACAGGGGTTCCCAATTTATTTCCCGTTTTTGGAGATCCTTCTGTTCACAGTTGGGCATCAAACTGAATTTTTCTTCGGCCTATCATCCCCAATCTAACGGAGCAGCCGAACGCACTAACCAAAAAATTGAGCAATATCTACGTTGTTTTGTTTCTGAACACCAGGATGACTGGGTCGGTCTGATTCCTTGGGTGGAGTTTGCTCACAACAACCTTGTTTGTGGTTCCACTCGTAATAGCCCCTTTTTCTTGAACTATGGCTTTAACCCTACTGTTCTTCCGTCGGTGTCTCCTTCCCAGGGTATACCGTCGGTTGATGTTCATATAGCCAACCTGAGAAAGTTGTGGGATCAGACTCGACAAATTCTTGAACGTAGTTCCGCGGTGTTTAAGTCACATGCTGATAGGCGTAGACGTCCTGCTCCTATTTTTTCTCCGGGGGATAGGGTCTGGTTGTGTACCAGACACATTCGCCTGAAAGTTCCTTCCTTGAAGTTTGCTCCTCGTTACATTGGTCCTTACAGGGTACTGAGGAGGATCAACCCGGTTTCTTATTTGCTGGATCTACCTCCTACTCTACGCATCCCTAACTCTTTTCATGTGTCGTTATTGAAACCTCTTGTTTTTAACAGATTTTCCTCCCGCTCTACTCCTCCATCCTCGGTCCGTGTGGATGGTCAGGAGGAATATATCATCAAGTCCATCCTTGATTCTCGTATTTCTAGGGGGAAGCTGCAATACCTCATAGACTGGAAAGGTTATGGTCCAGAAGAGAGGTCTTGGGTTCCTGGTATAGACGTGCATGCTCCTCGTCTTCTTCGGGCCTTCCACGTTCGTTTTCCTTCTAAGCCAGGTCCCATCCGCCCGGTGGGCGTTTCTAGAAGGGGGGGTACTGTCAGGGTACCTGTTGGTGATGTATCCAGGGAGGACATCCTCTCTGCTTAGGGGCTCCCTTCCCCTAGCATTTCGGCATATTCCGGCCGTTTTCGCGCCGGCCGCGCTAGCTCCTCCCCCTTTTATGACGCGACGGCTAGCGTCGACGTCATGACGTCGGCATTTGCATAAAGTGCCGGGAACCGCTATTCCGGACCTTTTGGGGGCGTGGTCTCTATTTAGGTAACAGGGTATTTAAAGGAAACCTTTACTACTGCTCATTGCCCTGTCGTGGTTCTAGCTTGCTAGTCACTCAGCGCGTTCTTTATCTTGTGTTTCCGGTTTTGACCCTTGCTTGTCTTTTGTCCTGTTGTCCTCTCCTCTCCTTTGACTCGGCTTGTATCTCGCTTACCTGTCCTCCGGCTCCCTTGACCTCGGCTTACCTTTTGACTATTCTTGCTTTGTCCTTACGTTAGTCCGGCCATTCTAAGGTCCGGTATACGTACCTCCTTCTGTGCGCACTCTGCGTATTGGATCCCTGTCAGTTTCCTGACAGATTGCTGGATCGATGGCGTGTTATTGATTTATTAATAACCCTGCGATTTCTGGATCGATGACGTGTTATTGATTTATCGATAACCCTGCGATTGCTGGATCGATGACGTGTTATTGATTTATTGATAACCCTGCGATTGCTGGATTGATGACAACGTGTTATTGATAACCCTGTGATTGCTGGATCAATGACTTGTTATTGAGTTATTGATAACCCTGCGATTGCTGGATCGATGACAACGTGTTATTGATGTATTGATAACCCTGCGATTGCTGGATCGATGACGTGTTATTGATTTATTGATAACCCTGCGATTGCTGGATCTATGACAACGTGTTATTGATTTATTGATAACCCTGCGATTGCTGGATCGATGACGTGTTATTGATTTATTGATAACCCTGCGATTGCTGGATCTATGACAACGTGTTATTGATTTATTGATAACCCTGCGATTGCTGGATCGATGACGTGTTATTGATTTATTAATAACCTTGTGATTGCTGGATCGATGACAATGTGTTATTAATTTGTTGACCATTCGTTTACCATTGAACTGGGGTAAATTTAACCCCTTAACGCCGTTACAGCGTTCTATGCCGTCGCGGCTTTAAAGGGCTTTAAAGCAGTTGCAGCGGCATGGAACGCCGTAACGGCTTAAGCCCCCAGGAGATGAGATCTACTCACCTACGCCGCGATCCTCTTTTGGAGGGCTGCCTGACAGCCCAGGCAGCCCTCCCCCGGCAAATGAGGCCCCCGGGGGCCATGTGATCGCTCTCAAAGAGCGATCACATGGCCCCCTATAGCTGTGGATCTGCCAGCAGGGGGACTGTCTGAAATATCAGACAGTCCCCCTGCTGGTAGGTAGTGTAAAAAAGAATAATTAAACATGTTATAAATTAAATTAAAAGTATTTTTATATATATATAATATATGTAACGTCATACAAAGTGTATTTTAATATTAATATTAGTATATATATTAATATTAAAATACACTTAGAATTATGTTACATATATATAATATGTATATATATATTATAGATATATATATTATAGATATATACACATACACTGGCCAAATATTATTTTTTTGCTTTTTTCACACAAAAACAAATATGAACGCTAACTTTGGCCAGTGTTTGTGACTAAGTGGCTACTAAAAAAGACTAAACATACCCCACGTTCAATACCTTGTGTTGTCTACTTTTTCAAATGGTATGCCATTATGGGGGTAATTCTCATTCCTGGGATACCACACCGTCTCAAAGGTAACATTACTAATCTGGCAAATTTCAATGTGAAAATGGAACGTTCTATATTTGACCCTGTAACTTTCCAAAACACCATAAAACCTGTTAATGGTGGTACTGTTGTACTCGTGAGACATCGCTGATTACAAATATGTGCATTTTTTTGCAGTAAAACCTAACAATATTATGACATTAACAGCTAAAATGTCAGACGGAAATACAAATTTTTAAAAAAAATCTTATTTTCTCACATTTTTTTAAATTTTATTCATAATAAATTATGTTCCATATATGAATAGTTAATGATAAATTAAAGACCTGTTTCTCCTGAATAAAATGATATATAATAAGTGTGGGTGCACTTAATGTGACAGCGGTGAATTACAGTTGAACAGACATATAGCGCAAATTCCAGTTTTTGTTTACGTTTTGTTTTGCGTGCACTATTGACTCTGTCCTGAAGGGGTTAAAGAAAAAATGCAAAAAAAAAAAAGAACAAAATAGCTAAAGTGTAAAATCAGGTGGAAAGTATTGTGTATATACATATATTATAATAATAATAATAATAATAATAATGATAATGATAATAATAATAATAATAATAATAATAATAATAATAATAATGTGCTGGTTTCTGCTCTTTGTTTACCCAGCACAACGCACTGTTTAGTGAATAACGCCCTCAGTATCGCAAACAAAGGAGCTGGCTGGGCTGTGTTGTGACGTCATTACACCGACATGAACCCAAACACAGGATGATTGACAGCTCTCTCCACCAATCGCAGGCGGTAGCTGGCTGCCAAGCTGGGCGTTCCAGGGTGCTACACAGAGTAAGTAAATAGCAAATCAGCGGCTGAAGGGGGCGGGACTTACATGTGTGTAGAAAACAGTCCTGTGTCCCCAGGACATACAGCAACACAAACAGAGCAACAGAGGCTGAGCAACACAGACAGAGAAACAGAGCCTGAGCAACACAGACAGCAACACAGGCTGAGCAACACAGACAGAGCAACAGAGGCTGAGCAACACAGACAGAGAAACAGAGCCTGAGCAACACAGACAGCAACACAGGCTGAGCAACAACACAAACAGAGAAACACAGGCTGAACAACACAGACAGAGCAACACAGGCTGAGCAACACAGACAGAGCAACACAGGCTGAGCTGGGCATTACCTGGCAGCAAGGACTGAGCTGGGCATTACCTGGCAGGAAGGACAGAGCTTGGCATCAGCTGGGAGCAACACAGACTGAGCTGGGCATTACCTGGCAGCAAGGACTGAGCTGGGCATTACCTGGCAGGAAGGATAGAGCTTGGCATCAGCTGGGAGCAACACAGGCTGAGCTGGGCATTACCTGGCAGCAAGGACTGAGCTGGGCATTACCTGGCAGGAAGGACAGAGCTTGGCATCAGCTGGGAGCAACACAGACTGAGCTGGGCATTACCTGGCAGCAAGGACTGAGCTGGGCATTACCTGGCAGGAAGGACAGAGCTTGGCATCAGCTGGGAGCAACACAGACTGAGCTGGGCATTACCTGGCAGAAAAACAGGCTGAGCTGGGCATCAGCTGTGAGCAACACAGACTGAGCTGGGCATTGACTGACAGGCATACCTGGGCATTAGCTGGCACCAAGCAGGGCAGACCTGGGCATTAACTGGCAGCAGAAAGGGCATAGAGAGAGATTTTACCTCCTGATTGCAAGTCATACCTGGGGCGTTAGCTGAGAGCAGGGCAGAAAGGGCATTAGCTGGCAGTAGTGTAAATGAGGAACCCGCTACCTAGAGAAATTACTGTTTCCAGAGAACTGCTGACTGCAGAGTAGGTACAGGTGTCAGCTGGCGTACAAGCTGTGGGTTCTGTAGGGGTGCCCAGATTTAGGCACAAGCTGTGGGGTATATAGAGGATATTTATTGCAGGGCACAGCGGTAGGGGTACACTGAATGCTGGGCACAGATGGTATCTAGGGGTTGGAAGTGTTACATTGGATACTGTCTGCAGGGTACAGAGGGTATCTTGGTGTAGGTAGATAGGGTTACCTACTGTCTGCTGGGCACAGAGGGAATCTGGGGATAGGTAGAAGTACATACTTTCTGCGGGGCACAGAGTGTATCCGGGGATACCTGTGTGTTTGGGGAGCTAGGTGCAGGAGCCTGCTTGAAGTGCTGACTGGATGCCCCTGGAGGTGCAGTGAGTGTGCCAGGCAAGATGTGCCATGTGCAAAGGGCAGAGCTGGTCCTGGACAGACTGCTTGCCAGGAGTACCTTCCCCTGCCAGCTGCGGACAAAGGCTTGCAGGAGCCTGTTCGGGCCAGTGGATCATGAAGAGCTGGGTCGAGATCTGGAGGTCCGACTGCAGGAAATACAGGAGGAGAGCTGCAAAAGGTGGGGGTTTAACTTCCAGGAGGGAGTCCCCCTGTCCAGCACCCGCTTTATTTGGGAGGAGACCAGTGGGGACACTGTGCCAGCCTTATACCGGGACAAGGACTGTACTGCCCAGCTGAGCCAGGGGCCCTCAGCGCAGTCTGAGATGGACCACCTACCCAGACTGGACACAAATAGGGTCTCCAAACAGGGGAACCATCAAAAAACTGCACTGACAATGCGCACTGGATCCAGGAAAAGGAGCCTTTATACAGGACTAATCACAGGTAATATGAGGACAGGCATAAAGATACGGGGTTACATTACTACAGACATAGTGTCACACTACTACTGACATAGTGTTATAGTGTCACACTACTACAGACATAGTGTCGCACTATTGTCACACTACTACAGACATAGTGTTATAGTGTCACACTACTACAGACATAGTGTTCTAGTGTCGCATTACTACAGACATAGTGTTATAGTGTCACACTACTACAGGCATAGTGTTATAGTGCTGCATTACTACAGACATATTGTTATAGTGTCACACTACTACAGACATAGTGTTATAGTGTCACACTACTACAGGCATAGTGCTATAGTGTTGCATTACTACAGACATAGTGTTATAGTGTCACACTACTACAGACATAGTGTTATAGTGTCGCATTACTACAGACATAGTGTTATAGTGTCACACTACTGACACTACTACAGGCATAGTGTTATAGTGTGGCATTACTACTGACATAGTGTTATAGTGTCACACTACTACAGACATAGTGTCGCACTATTGTCACACTACTACAGACATAGTGTTCTAGTGTCGCACTACTACAGACATAGTGTTATAGTGTCACACTACTACAGACATAGTGTTATAGTGTCACACTACTACAGGCATAGTGTTATAGTGTTGCATTACTACAGACATAGTGTTATAGTGTCACACTACTACAGACCTAGTGTTATAGTGTCGCATTACTACAGACATAGTGTTATAGTGTCACACTACTGACACTACTACAGGCATAGTGTTATAATAGTGTGGCATTACTACAGACATAGTGTTATAGTGTCACACTACTGTCACACTACTACAGACCTAGTGTTATAGTGTGGCATTACTACAGACATAGTGTTATAGTGTTGCATTACTACAGACATAGTGTTATGGTGTCACACTACTGTCACACTACTACAGACCTAGTGTTATAGTGTTGCATTACTACAGACATAGTGTTATAGTGTTGCATTACTACAGACATAGTGTTATAGTGTCACACTACTGTCACACTACTACAGACCTAGTGTTATAGTGTTGCATTACTACAGACATAGTGTTATAGTGTCACACTACTGACACTACTACAGGCATAGTGTTATAGTGTGGCATTACTACAGACATAGTGTTATAGTGTCACACTACTGTCACACTACTACAGACCTAGTGTTATAGTGTGGCATTACTACAGACATAGTGTTATAGTGTTGCATTACTACAGACATAGTGTTATAGTGTCACACTACTGTCACACTACTACAGACCTAGTGTTATAGTGTTGCATTACTACAGACATAGTGTTATAGTGTTGCATTACTACAGACATAGTGTTATAGTGTCACACTACTACAGGCATAGTGTTATAGTGTCACACTAATGTCACACTACTACAGACATAGTGTTATAGGGTCAAACTAATGTCACACTACTACAGACATAGTGTTATAGGGTCAAACTACTGTCACACTACTACAGACATAGTGTTATAGGGTTAAACTACTGTCACACTACTACAGACATAGTGTTATAGTGTCGCATTACTACCGACATAGTGTTATAGTGTTAGTGTCGCATTACTACAGACATAGTGTTATAGTGTCACACTACTGTCACATTACTACAGACATAGTGTTATAGTGACGCATTACTACAGACATAGTGTTATAGTGTCACACTACTACAGACATAGTGTTATAGTGTCACACTACTACAGACATAGTGTTATAGGGTCACACTACTATCACACTACTACGGACATAGTGTTATAGGGTCACACTACTGTCACACTACTACAGACAGTGTTATAGCACTACTACAGGCATAGTGTTAAAGAGATGCACTCCTACACTATACTGCTTCAGATATAGTGTTACACACATAGTGTTATAGCTATACTGCTTCAGATATAGTGTTACAGGCGAAATGTTATAGTGTTACTCTTTTACAGTTCTAAATGTACAGATATATTGTTACAGCTTTACATACAGTATTAGTGTTATATATAAGCTTACAGTTACAGTATTATGTCAGTATGTATATTGCAATTATAGCATGTTACCGATGGTGTTTATAGTGTCACGTATATAGTGACAATGTCACATTTATAGTGTTCTAGTGTTTACTATTAATGGTGTATGACTGTGTTGCACTCATACTCATTATCCCTGCTACAGTCACTCTCCTGTCTGTGTTTTTTATTGTGTTCAATATTTACAGTTTTGTCTCCCAGAGTCACTTTTAGTGAGTCTCAGTGGTTGTGAAACACAATATCAACTACTGTTTACAGTCCTCTAGACACCCTCTTTCTATGCATTGCATCACCGCCCCAGTGAGAGCAGAAACAGACTCTTCCTATTAAATATTAATTTAAACAATTAGAGTTCAGATGGAACTAGTGTCTGACACCAACCAAGCAGAACCAATTAGTCTGGGTTAACTCAACCCCCTGCCAGTGGGCAGCATTATTCAATGCCAAGGCAGCTGATTTAAGGGTTAATTTGTGATAAAAATTCTATATGTAGGTCTGGTACATTATTTTTCCAGATTTGGTGGTTTTTGCCTAAATTTAAAATTCTCTTGTCAATTCTCCAGGTTTAGTGAAAATGTAGTCCTAGCTGAGTCTGCCAAGCCTTTGTCAGTGTGAGTGTTTCTGTTGGCTGCAGTCTTTGCAGATAAATAACTAGTCTCCTGGGCAAATGCCCCCCTCCTCTCTTGGCTGACTTTCCCCTAGTACAATAGAAGTGCTTGCACAGCAGATTCTAGGCCCTGATCTCAGCTGAGTTAGGCAGCATTTTATTGCAAAGAGCTGTCAAGTCCCAGAGCCATAAAAGCTGGGGAAGATTTACAGGCAGTGCGATTAAAAATGATCATTATTATTATTACGGATTCTTTTAAAAAGTCACATCTGATTTGACACACCGATATGAAAATACATTTCGCTTTTGTATATTCAAGTTCATTATTTAATGCAGAAAGGGTTTGAAACCTCAGGGGTTTTTTTTTCGTTCCTGTAATTTGGACCTCAATTTGGCAAATCAGTGAGTCGTGTCCAATTATTTAGTGATTTTAAATTCTGTATTTGTCTGCCAATGTTTTGTTTGGTTAGCAGTGTGCTAGGTTTTGTGGCACATTTGCTAATATTGTACGTATTTGTATTCAGTTATGGAAACTTGTCAATAAAAGATGTATCCATTATTTATGGAATCTCAATTGTTTTAACCCCTGCAGTTTGAAATCTGAGCAATCCCAGTGCAGTTTTTATGTAGTAGTGTATTGGAGTTATTTTACATACACTGTTGACTCTCGGTTTCATTTATGGTTTCTAAGAACTTGTGTGTTGGATTCTTTGCTCCGAGCTACATCTCTTTTTTTTTTTTTTTTTATTGTTTGTTTTGGTTTTGTCTGTGGTGTTTTTTGATTTTTTTTTTTTTATTATTATTATTTTTTTAAATCAATCAATCACGATGCAGCATTTAAAAAAAAATAAAAAAAATTCTGCTAAGCGCCAAATATTCTGCCAAATAACAAAATGTGGAAATAATGTCAGAAATTAAACTACAATTTCTGGTCCGGTGTCTGTTTTGTAGAAAATTAATGTGTCTGCTTAAAAATCCGATGTGAAGTATTCACAATTTTATAAAGCATCAAATCACATGTGAATTGGCCCCACGTATGTCTGTTCAGAAACAAGTATAAGGCCTTTGTTTTGTCTGTTTCCTGAGAATTGATTAAAAATTTTAGGTCAATTGCCAAATTGCAAAAAATCCACAAGTCAACTATATATTTATTTTTTCCTACAATTTGGCTGCCTTCTTTTCCACCACCTTCTGTATGATGTGATGGGTTACAAATCTGTGGGGTGGCAATGCTCATGGTGGACAGACAGCTGTCTAGCTGATCTTTCTCTCTTCTGTCCTTTTGGTACAGGGAAAATTTAATTAATGCAGGAGTCCCCAGGGCACCAATGAAGCATGCGAGGACCTACTACCCCCCCTCCCCTATAGAAACTATTGACACCAAAAAGCTTCCCCCGGTCCTAATCGTCTTTGTTAGCCATTTTATAGTATGGGTTATCTGTGATCCCTTTTAACTGATGTGATGTAGAGTTGATCCCGTAAACATGTCATCTTACAGTAATTTTAACTAAAGGGACACTCTATGCACAAATACACTATATGTTTATGCAGTAGTTTTAGTAAGTATGTGCTTTTCTCAGATAATGTAAAACAACCCAACCATGCGTAAACAACAACTTAATAATGACTATAACAATGTCCTTATGTACTTCCCATTAAAATAGGCATCCTTTAATATACAAGGACATCACACACATCACCAAAATGGGAAAAAGAAAGCTGTAGATTAATACAGTCAGAAGGATTTAAACAAAACAAAAGGCAGCTTTATCACAAGGGATTTTCGCCATCATTATTTTTTGTAAATTCTAGTGTGGGATTATGTGGGCCTGCGAGGGACAATCCAAATAAGAATTTGCTCTATGATTCGTGCAAAACAGTTAAAAATAGGAAAACTAGAAAAAAGATGTTCACAGTTAAAGTTTTAGTAGCGATCTCTGACCAGACCAGGAAGTGTCTCAGCCAATCAGGAGTCTCTCAGTATGTTCTATGGCATATGCACTTGCTCCATAAATTCCAGTCTTTCTGGGGGTTTCTGGGATATGTAGTTCAGCCACCAGCATATTCCCTAAATCAAAGAGAGAAATTTTTACAAATCTTTGCAATTAACTGCATTCATGGAGACAGCAAACCTCCCAGAATCTATACAATCGTTAAGTTGTTATGGTACTTGGAGTGACTCATTAATAATGTCCCCTTAGTAATCCAAGTCATATCGAGGTTCCACCTCAGAGAGGCTAAAAAACTTGAGTCATCTCAACTGCTCAATTCATATAATAGCATGTCTAGAGAATTTCATCTGAATTCTAGACCTCTCCCCTATTGTTCCTAGTAATTTTAGCTGAATTTACTGCAGCCTTTCAGTAAAGAGTAATTGTGTCTCCACCAAGGCGTGGGCCCAACTGCTAGTCTCATTGGAGCCCCCTGCTGGTAGATTATTAAAAGGAAAAAAAGATGTAATATCACTGTGTGCGCTGTAGGCGTGTGTGATAAATCCATTACTACAGATCTGTGCCAAAAGTTTGACTCATCTTGTACTTCGGCTCCGCTATCACACATAGCATACAGTGCTCTGCAGCATGTAGCAATCCTATGCCCTGCTGTATCTTGTTCTTTTTTTCACTATACTTTTACAGAGCCTGGTATTTTTTCATTCCTCACTGGAGCTAGGTGTTTTATTCTTTTCTTTCCGTCTGCACAGCTTTTTGCTGAAATATTTTGTCCCGCAGAGCAATGCGCAGTCTCTATTCTCCTACAGAGCCTTTTGCTGCCTATTAGCAAAGCCTTATTTTCACCTGCAGAGCTATGTTCTTCCACCTTTTTGCCTGCAATGTGCCACCTTCTACAACGTAACACTGTATCTATACATCGCTCTAGTAACATTGTTGGTACATGTATAGATCCAATTTTACATGCAGTTTATATGTGACATTTACGCACATCCAATAAGCCGGAAACGCCATAGATGCAAAAAAAAAAAAATCTACTTTCATTATATATTTGCCATTTAATTTGCCTCTACAATGTATAGCGTAATTTGTAATATCTGTATTGCCTAGCTAGATGTGCCATGCTAAAGTCATAGTATAGTTATCAGAAACCATTTCAAAATTACCGAATTTTAATGATTTACTTATTTTTTCTTTATTGAACGAATCTGACATTTATTTATTTATTATTGCTATTTATAAAGCGCACACAGATTCCGCAGCGCTGTACAATTAGTTGAGAAACGTACAATATACACAAACAAATACAAGAGGTAAGAGAGCCCTGCCGTAAGCTGATATCTAGCCATTGAAGCTCTTTTATACAAAGTGCTTAGCTAGATGGCCCGTGAGCTTACAATCTGAAGGACATGAATTTAAGATGTGTTCTGTTATGTCTCTATATACTTTGAACAGAAATATTACAGCTGGGAATAAAAGGAATCTCGCTTAGAATAATATAATTATTAATTAATAATGTAAATACTGGAAACTCATGATATACGTCCTAATTTGTAATTTTTATTATTTTCTGATTCACTCAACTGTGTCCATAATTTTCAATATCAAATGAGATTCTATCCCTGCTAATAAACACGCGTATATTATTATTGTTATTTTATTATTTAGAGAGCGCCCGCAAATTCCGTAGCTCTATATATGCATGAAAACATATTCGCATTTGTAAACAATATTATGGATTTAAAAAAAACAAAAAAACAACAGCAAACTTAAAAAAATATATTTTTATTTCATTCATAGATTTTTATCCAGTGCGGAAAAAGACAAAAAATGCAAAGACGCTTTGTGACAAGATGTGTGTGGGGTCTCCCGATCCAAAGGAGCAAACTCCACTCAGTCCACTTTAATGAAGGTAAAGTATATATTCATTTAACGTTTTCAATAGTCGTGAAGCGGCCCCCAATTCTTGCCTCTATTGTTGGGTTGTCTAGTTGTTGTCTTGGTGAACTTGATGAGTGTTGGAATTCACAGCGTTATAAATTATACGTCCTTCGCCTGCACTGTAAAGAGTATTGGAATTTACTCAATATGCCATGTAGTATAATATAGTCATTTAGGCTGAAAAGACACTGCAGTCTATTTTGTTCCCTTTTTCCCTGCTGTTGATCCAAAAATGGAGGAAAATAAAACTCGATTTATGCTCCAAAATAGAAAATCTTTCTTGATATCAAAGTGGCAATTAAATGCCTTCCCGAATTTATATGATAGATGCATCCTGGTTGCTTAAAAAGCTAACACCTTCTAAAAGTCATTCATTGATCTATTTTTTTTTTCAATTGTGTAAAATTTAGGACCCAATACACTTGTCCAAATTCTCTATATTTATATTTGTGTATATTTTGACCTATACTTTGCAAATTTGTGTATTTTGTTCTGTTCAGTGAACAATCCTAAGTTGGCTGCAAATGGTTAAAAAAAAGAGAGAATAAAAGGTTTGATTAGACCCCAATTTCTTTTGTTCCGAGCAGTGGTTCGTAACCTAGTCCTCATCCAAGAGTGTTTATCGTTTGCCAAGTCTGATCCTGGGAGAACACTTCGTAAACCTGGACAGCTGGCCCTGCTTTGAGGGCTAGATTGGGAACCACTAGTTTAGAGTAATGCATCCAGATATGTGTTTTAAACAGATTTTTATTACAGAATGAAAGGTACAAAAAAAACAAAAAACACAAAGTTAACATTTGGACTGCATGCCTTTTATTAAAGGGCTATAGCGGGTCAGTAAGTTGCATTCTCTTTAGCAGGATACTTTGTAACACAGACAGACTAGGATTTTAGGATAGGCTGATTCACACTCTCACATCACTGCACATCCAGCTATCTTTTCTACTTGTTGATTTTGACTGATGCTTTGTCCGGTGAGCAGATAATTCCCGTCCGGACACACATTTGATCCCAGTGCTTACACTTTCTACAGAGAGATTCAAACACACCCATGAGAAGAACTTGCCCTTTGTGATGTTGGTAAATGGAGCAATTGTAACATTTTTAATAGATATCTTCAGCAGTTTCCTAAACCCTTTCCTAATTGTCTGCTATCCAAACAGAAAAAGCAATATGACAACAAGCAGGAAAAGGGTTAAGCCAGGTGCACCCGAAATCTATTGTAAGAACACACATGCAAACGTTTCTGCGGTCAGTCGTTTCTCAATGTACAAAATCCCCCCTATAATAAATAGCCAAACTATGTCATCCACAGAGCTAACATGTCACATAACACCTGTCTCCCTGCTCTTACACATGGGCCTCCGGTCTTTATCCACTTAATGCAATCACTTGGAGACAGACGGAATTACTAACCGAACATCATCTCTCATGTAGGATTGGAACCCTTTGCAATTGATGGCCACACACTTAAGTCCCACAATTAAACTGTCAGGGTTGTTCACTGTGATTGAAAATTGAGAAGAGGACTTCAAATTTAAGATCGAAATAGGCAAGTTGGAGAAAGCACCATGTTGGGAAAATCTTCAGATGTGCCTATTTTAGCCTGAAATTTGCACTGCCTCAATCAATTTTTTTCGATTCAATACAATTTTGATGTTTAATAGGTTTCATTTGAGATTTCTATGTCGCTTTTCTCCCTGTGAGACTCAAAGCACTTTACAAATATACAAACATAAAGACATAAAAGTTAGGAGTTTCTAAAGGTCAGATGAGTGGACTGAATGCCTGATGGAAGAGGTGGGTCTTGAGCTTTTTTTTTAAGTCTGTAAGGACAATGCCTCTCTGGTTGTGCATGGTAAAGCGTTCCAGAAGGTAGGGGCAGCGTGGCTGAATGCCCTGGAACCTGAGTCTGTCTTTATTCTTGACACTGACAGGAGGTGAGCTTACTTTTCCTTATGTATAACTTTAAAAATATATATATTTTAATTGGGGATGACCAGGTATATTTGGACATGCAAGTACCATTTAAAAAAAAAAAAAAAAGTCTGTAAATAGTATTCTTCATACGAAACGTTTATCGCAAGAAACACTGCCACCTAGTGCCACAATTGATTTTTACACAATTGGTACCTCTGCTTTAATTCCAAAAAAGGCACATTTTCATGCTTGTTGTTAAACCGCTTTTAGGCATTGTACATTCCAACTGTTGATAGATGTTGCGGCTACAAAATACTGTCAGGTTTCCTTGGTTCACCCCTATGTTTAACCTCGGCATGTTTTACCTTCCCCTCCACTGATCCTGACTATGACTTGGACATACATTACAGTGTTTACTGGAGTAAATAAACTAGCAGTTGTAAGTAAAAAGCTAACGTATCTCTGTTACACTTTCACGTTCTGAGTGACAGTCAGTTCATTATCCTTATAGCTCTAATGCACACTAAGGCATCAACTGAGAAAACATTTCAGAGTGTAGCAGGGGTTACCGGTAACTAATTTGCATGGTTGGCCTGCTAAAGCGTATAAATTAAAAGAAAAATGAACATATAAAGATTAACAAAAAATAAAATAAAACAGCCAATGGCAAACTTTTAGTTAGCTATTTAAGTGGTACTAAAATATCGGAAGTGACAGTTCCTCTTTTAAATGTTCTTTTCTGAAATGTTAAATAAATGCATGTTTCTAATATAGGATATTTGCATTCAGTAACTTGCATTTTACTCTTTACACCTAGATAAAAAGTGTAATTCTTATCATCTAGCATGTTACTTAAAGAAACAGTCTAAACGCCATAACCACAATGGCACACTGTAGTGGTTATGGTTCCAGAAATGCCCTGGAGCCCTCCCCTCTGTAAGTAGTCAAGTTGTTTTACAACGCTTTGACTTCTTATGTTGGGTGTGTTGGACACCTCTCCCCATCTCTCTGCAGCCTTTTTAGGAGATTCTATGAGCTCTCCTGAGCTTCGCCCTGCAGTACAGGTCTAGCTCATTGGCTGAGAGCGTCAGGGGATTACTGTCAGTCAATGTGCTAAACCATGTACCACAGGCTTAGCTCAGTCACAGAGGATCTGGCTAGTGAGCAGGCTATAGAGGAGGCAGCGAGTAGTGACCAGCAGGCTCCAGGTAAGAAGTCAAACCATTTAAAAATGATTTGACTGCTTACACTGATAGGTGGGTGCAAGGGCACTTTTGGCACCATAACCACAACAGCACTCTTTAATCCATATGGGTGATATCAAAGAACCTCAGCGGCCACTAACTACCAGTCATCAAATGTTTAATTTTGTACCATGAAAATAGCCTTTACCAACAACAATAACCACTGCCATTTTACCGATTACAGATTTATCGCTAAATGATTTAGATAAACATGAAAACTAACCTATATTTGTTGTTGTTCATTTCTTGCATCACTGGAAAAAGGGGGGGGGGGAAGTAGCAGAATATTTTGATATTTAACCCATAAAATTCTGGTCAGAACTTTAACTCTAATGGACTTTTTTTTGTCTCTTTATATCTTTTAGATTTGCACTTACTGTACCACCCAGCTTTGTAGCAGTTCTGGCGACTATGAAAAACCCAGACACAACTTTCCAGTGACCTTAAAAATACATTTGCTTTGGAGGAGAAAATGAAAGGAGGCACTCTTGTTATTTAGCCACAATGAAGGCGTTTGGGACTGAGAGTCTTAGCAGAACAGTGTTTATTTATTAGGTTTTGAGTTTTCTTTTTTTTTTTTTTTTTTGGTTCAATATTCCTAGTTACTGTTTAAATCCTGAAGTGTGCCTGTGTGATAATATAACTACAAGTGTGTGAGTCTATATAAATACACGTGTTTTGCATATGTAATCTACTTATGTTTTACTGATAATGGCCAGACTCTGTCGGGCATTACTGACATTACCCAACCATCTCCATATCTTTAGTGTTTAAGTGTATGACACTGCTTAGGAGGGTTAGCGGATGAACAGCAATATATAAGGCGTGAAAAATTTCCCTTTCAGTTTTAATATATTTTCTCAGAATTAAAGGGAATCTCTGCTGCATAATGTTACTTCCTGCCCTTTGCTCAGATAACGTCTATAGTTGTGACTTTGATAGCTTCATCAATGAGTTAAAATTTAGGAAAAGGTGGAATTGGGAATAAAAGTCTCCAAATCTGATTTAATCTCGACATGGCAATTTCATCCTAAATTAAGGCTGAAATCAAGCTTGGAATTTATTAGAGTTGGAGAATTGTATTGCCAATTCTGTTTTTTTTTTGTTTTGTTTTTTCGTCCTAATCTACCGGTATATACATACATTTTAAATTTCACCAGAGATCATTGTTTAGTATATATCCAACCTTATCAAAACCATTGATAACACTGACATTATCTCTCTAGATGCAAATAATTGCTTAAAACATGCGCGCATATGCATGTGTGCGCATGTCTGTATATAAATACACTGTTAAAAAATAATCATTTTTTTCCCCCATTTTTAAAAAGCTTACTAACTTATACTATCTATTTATATATTTGTGAATAGACAAGAATGGTTTGTCTTACACGAAAGCACTATATTTACTTAATTGAAAAGTATGACTTTATTTTTCTGTTGTGAACTTATTTTATAAACCACTTGAGTTAAATACTGTAATATCCTTATAACTGTATACTCATTGCAGCTCGAGTAATTTTTTTACCAATGTTCTGATTCACCGAAGGATTAAGTGGGGTATTCTTAAAGTCATTGTATCGTCTCAACATTCTAAACAGAACAGTGAAAATATAGAGTGGAAATCTATACACTGTATTAACAGGAATAGGGTGCTAATATATTGATACATTTTAAGTGACTATCATTTGCAGCCCTGTATGCAAATTATTTACTAAAGGAAAGAGGAACTTGTTTTTATATGGTAGTGCATGGTAATATATAACAAAGGCATATAGACCCCTTGCTATTATTTACCAGTATACATTTGTTTAAAACATATTTAATTTGAATTGTAAACACTGTAAAGAAATAATACATTAACAGTCTATAATGCATGTAATTTATATTCTCGATATAAAAAGTAATTTTTTTATTTTTTTTATACACTTCACCACATTGTCTTCAAAACATTTATATGGAATGAGAGGATTACTGTTCATAAAAAATAGTTCACAATAAATAAATAGGACTATTCAAAAATGTAACATTTTACATCCGGTTACAGCGGGGCTGATTATTTCATAATCCCCCATTTTTTACATATTGGTGGATGTTTTTATGTAGTTTAGACTGAGTTCATTAAATATGTGCTGAATCCTGCTTGGTTTTCTGTTCATCTGAAGTGAACACGTTTCTCTTTACTAACTAGTACGGTAATTTCGCTCTGTATTGGCATTGTCTGACAGCATCCCTCTATGCCTGGGTTTGAGAGTCCCTAAAGAGTGTAGTCCCTGCTAAGTGGCAATGTGACCTATAAATATATGTATTTAATTATAAATATTATGGTTTTTTTAATTCTGAAATGAACTTGAATATCACAATGTAGACCAATCTGTGCACTTCTTCAAACATTTTTCTACAGTATATGCTGGAGAGAGCCGTTATATGGGGGATAGTGTGGGGGTAGAGAGGATTTTTTTTTTTTTTTTAAATCTGGTTGCGTGTTCTTGAAAACAATGTGTCAGCTGTGAGATAGCTTTTCAAGGACTCAAAATCTGGGGTGTGATTGTTACGCTTTCCTGCAAACTAGTGTTGAAATAACAAAATATATGTAGCATTTTATTTTTTCTTCTTCATTTTGTCTTATATTTATCATGCCAAGCAATTTTGTATAACTGCCTTTACAATCATAAAAATGACAATAAAATGTAAACCATTCAATTGCTCTCTTTTATTATTAACTTTTTGGTTTTGTCTTATTACAGGATTTCTGCTTCATATTATAATAGTATTTGTATTAGATTGCCTTTTGCACATTGAGTGTTTTTATTTATAAACTGTGAAAGCAGAGACATATACATGAAAGTGTAATATTTTATTTATTTATGTATAAAATATTTGACCAGGAAGGATACATTGAAATCTCTCTCGTCTTCAAGGATTTGAGTGTTTTGTAATTGAAATTAGTTTGTTTAGGAGTAGCGTTGGAAGTAGGGATAGTGTTGAGGGCTTTGGACCGTGTTTACAATAAAAAGATTTTCCTGCAAAAATGATTAGAAATCTGCTGTTACTGAGTTATGTTTACAAATGAATCCGTATGAATGTGCTGAGACAGTTGCCTATGCCTGCACACCTGGGACACAGAAGATACTGGTTTAGAAAATCGTACCGGAGAGTGGATTGCATGTTTACTTCATATGTTACGTTTTGGCAGATAGATGAGATCATAACATAAACTAATAAAGCCTGCCCTATAATGGCAGCTAACGCGCTTTGTGGATGGTAATTATGGTATTATTTTTGGTTTGATTCTAAAATCTTATCAAAATAAGAATAAGCTGCTGTTAGCCAGTCGTCCTATAATTGGACACAGTCCCCTTTTTAATGTCCAGATAGGTGCAACAAAGGTATTTAGTGTTAGCTGATGTTGTACATATAGGAACCCTTGCACTGGAGTTGTCAAAAGGTAAGCCTACCACACTTTGTACCTTGCAATCAGGAAGATGTTTTGTGAAAAGGGGAGGTGTGGCTAAAGAGGTGGCGTTATGTTGCAGAAAGCTGCATTACTTTTTTTTTTTTATTGAGAGAGAGATTTGAGCAGGGAGAAATACACAGCATGTATAACATACCAAAACCTATCAAAAGCACTAGAGTTGTGTTTGTTCCTGCAATGAACTTACCATCAATGTATGTGAGGTATGTCTTTTTGCTGATGATACTAACATATGTAACAGGGTTGATGTTCCAGGAGGGATAAGCCAAATGGCAAATGATTTAGGTAAACTCGAAAAATGGTCAGAATTGTGGCAACTGACATTCAATGTGGATAAGTGAAAGATAATGCATCTTGGACGTAAAAACCCAAGGGCAGAGTACAGAATATTTGATAGAGTCCTAATCTCAATATCTTGGGAAAGGGATTTAGGGGTGATAATTTATGATGACTTAAAGGTAGGCAGACAATGCAATAGAGCAGCAGGAAATGCTAGCAGAATGCTTGGTTGTATAGGGAGAGGTATTAGCAGTAGAAAGAGGGAAGTGCTCATGCCATTGTACAGAACACTGGGGAGACCTCACTTGGAGTATTGTACACAGTACTGGAGACCGTATCTTCAGAAGGATATTGATACTTTAGAAAGAGTTCAGAGAAGGGCTACTAAACTGGTTCATGGATTGCAGGATAAAACTTACAAGGAAAGGTTAAAGGAACTTAACGTATAGCTTGGAGGAAAGACGAGACAGGGGGGATATGATAGAAACATTTAAATACATAAAGGGAATCAACAAAGTAAAGGAGAAGACTGTATTTAAAAGAAGGATAACTACCACAACAAGAGGACATAGTCTTAAATTAGAGGGGCAAAGGTTTAAAAATAATATCAGGAAGTATTACTTTACTGAGAGGGTAGTGGATGCATGGAATAGCCCTCCAGCTGAAGTGGTAGAGGTTAACACAGTGAGGGAGTTTAAGCATGCATAGTTACATAAGGCTATCCTATACTTAATATAAGACCAGGGACTAATTTAAAAGTATTTCAAAAATTGGACATACTAGATGGCCCGAATGGTTCATATCTGTCATCACATTCTATGTCCTTTTAATTTATAAGGCAAAGCCTAGGGGTATTATTTATACTCCTAGATTAATACTTGCTTTAAGGAGTAATGATCAGTTTTGATAGCGTGCCATATGGATGCCCACAGAGAGTGAAACCTTTTCATGATCATATCCAACTATCCCACCAATCAGAGCACAATGGATAGCATATTGGAATTTTCTGCCAATGGATTGTTCTTAAAACATGATTATTTCTGCATGTGTCAAGTCTCCAATGATATTGATAGGAGTCAGATATTCATCTGAACGCTGTCAAACTCTGCAGATTAAAAACCTGAACACCACATGGTCCAAATGGCCAGGGTACCCTGCCGCAGTGTGGCTACTGAATCCTGAATACCTCAATTTACAATTGTCAGCTATGCACCTGAGATTGATTAAACCAACCCATCCCCCACCCCACCTCTAACTAATGTAACAATAAGCACAGTGTATGAAACCACACAGAAAATGTCAGAACCAGGTGTTCAGTGTACACAGTCTGTTTTGGAATGAGATCCTTGGGGATTCATTCAATACTCCGGTTTATAGGACTGATCTTGTCAAATGTATGTAATTAAAATCCCGTTTAAATCTTCAGTGCCATAGGACAGAGGAACATGTTTCAGAGCAATGCATTGCTTACTACTGGCACTGAAAGTGTTAAGGTTTTGTCTTTGAACGCGCCCTGCATTTGCAGGTCTATTCTTGTCTAACCGTTCTTTTGAAAAGTAAAATCCGCTTCTCTCTATATCCTCCCTATTGATCAATTAACCCCGTCGCTGCTCGGGGATCCACCAAGCGCAGGGCCTGTTCTTTGATTCAAAGTAGCAAACAGGATGTGTTTTCACAGTCAGTGACATCACACGCAGAGGAACTCTGAGAGCAGAAGTCAGCACCTCCTAAAAGTCTCGAGCTGGGATACAAACAGTTTGCCGTTGAAAGTTTAAAGTGCAGCTGTTGGGAAATGATTCGAAAACAAGATCTGTCATTGAGATTAACCTCTTAAGTACCATATTCACCACCACAGCCACAGCTAATGTAGTTGTTCTGGTGTGTATAGTATGTCCCTGCAGGCTTTTTAATGTAACAATGTTTACATTGCTGCCTTTCGTAACACCTCTAGGAGCAGTCACTCAGATGGTCACTAGAGGTGCTTCTTGGGTCAGTGCTGCACAGTGTACAGCACCTACGTTCAGTGTCTCCACGCTCTGCATGGAGGCGTTGAACGTTCCCCAAAGAGATGCTGATTGGTGCAGCATGGCATCTGATGATCTCAGCCATGGAGGCGGGGCCAGTCTCGGCGAGACAGACGTAGGTAAGGTTAAAAGTTTAATACCTTTTTCAGAGCAATCTGAGGGGGGCCCGGGAGCTAAATAGTTAAACAGTAGAGTGTTAGGAATACATGTTTGTTTTCCTGACACTAGTGTTCCTTAAAGTCATTGGTCTTTGATATAATTTTCACCACGTTGCTACAGTTTATCCAGCGCTACAAATTGCTGTCTCTTTCTGTAAAATGAATCAATCAAACTTTAAATGTAAATGTATTATACATACGAACATGCTTACATACACATAGAACAGAAATTAAAGCTGGGGGTTAAGAACTACCACCCCTAATCATTGCATGCAAATATTACTGGAAATATATTAAACATGCAAATTATACTGTAGATACATTATACTTGCAAATTATACCTGGGGTATATTATTTATTATAGCCCCGGATGAATTCACTCCCAAAGGGTGAGTGGGTAGACGTCAATCAAATAAACATCCTTTTTAAAGTCACAAAGAGGATTGTCTTCAACTGGTGCTCAGTATGTAATAGCAGAAGTATAGTTACTGAGGAATGGTCAACAGATGGCTAGGAGAAAGGGTTAAACAAATAAAATAGGAAACTGTCCTGTAGTCTTGGTTGAGATCCTTATGAATGAAAAACGAAAACAAAATCGTATTCAAGGATGAATGGTTTAATTATACAGTGTGGTATGCACTTACATAAAACCTCACATTCATATGGAATTTCAGGCTAAAATGAAAACGCGTCCTATAGAATATTGAAATTTAAATAATTTGGTATGTAAAAGAAGGCAAATCCTACTATCAAACCCAAATTGTGCTCACCACTCGCAAGTCTCTCTCAGAGTTTTTCACTGAAGTCAGGAATTCACCCTTTGTTCCTGTACGTCCAACTCGTCTGGTTACAAATAGATGTCTGTTAGTCCACCTATCTTACAGCGCTACAGAAGTTGTTGGTGCTATATAAATAATAATAATAGAGGCTAGATCGCATGAGAGTCAGTCGCCATGCTGCAACCAATCAGCATCATCTCAAAGAGATGCAATCACACAATGCATCTTTATGGCAGCGTTCCGAGCGTTCATTTATATCATCAAGACAGCGAATGTTGATCCTGAAAATATTACAGGATCGCACCAGGAAACCTAGTGGTGGCCTTGGAAAGTAATGTTATCCCCACCTTTTCTCAGACAAGGCAGTGTTTGCATTACTGAGTATTCAGGGTTCAGTCTCTTTGCACCACAATAACTGCATTACGCTGTAGTGGTTGTGGTGCTTAGAGTGTCCCACTAAGATTAGAGGTTAGGTTTAGGTAGTAAGGATTGTGATTAGGGTCAGAAGTTGGAATTAAGGAGTTATTTATTAGGATTATTAGGTGAGGTGTGAATTAGGGTTAGAGATTAGGGTAATGTTTTAATTTATTGTTCTGATTTATAGATTACATCAAGAATCAAGGTTATGGTTAGAGCAAGGTTTAGTGACTAGGGTTAGGCTTTGCGGTTGGCACTACTTCCCACCAAAACAATATCCCCCAAACGTCTTTGCACCATTCTTCATATATCCACCTACCATAAATTGTAACCGTAATGTGTCTCGCACAGCTCGGCATGCTGGGAGTCTTTTGTCTATGACATCTGTTAATACAGAGCAGTGTTAATTTTGGCGCTAAATTTCTATTTAGTTTTAGTCGTAATCTTTTGACTAAAAAGCCATTTTAGTTTTAGTCGTATTTTAGTCATCTGAATTGTTTTAGTTTTAGTCTAGTTTTAGTCAACAAAAATTTGACTAAAATTGATAGTCGACAAAATTAACACTGACGCTGAGCCATGCTTTATGCTAGCAGGGTGTCTGGAAGACCCAGATTCATGATTCGGTAACACCAAGGCTGTTGCCTAACCAAGCCACAAGATATACAAAGTAGTGGATACTGTATATAGCTGTTTATTGATACATGATGCATTTAATTCATATAGCAGAGAAAGGCAGGTGGTTGGATGCCAACGAATGATAGAAACATATTGAATGATCAGTTCGTGCATTTCTTAAAACACAATAAATATTTGATGCCATTTACTATATAGGACACATATAAGGCTAACTGGCACCATATCCCTGTACAGGCAGACTCTATTTTACAGCCCTTTGTAGCCATATGGTAAGGCAGAGTAGACAAAGGCAAAATCTGTTTATTCAAGCACAACATGTCTCGGGATGAGGACAATTGAAACTTTGTTTGAATCTATTATTGATGCAAATAGGCAGAAAACATCATTAAATGTAAAGCAATATCTGGCTAGTTTTAGCCATATGGGCTTCCTGGGCGATGCTACAGCTTAGTTTATCCTCAATCTACATGGCTTTAATAGTCACGCCGGGCAGATGTTACCTTCCCCCAACGAGTGTTTGGGAACCAATGGAATCATTAAATATTAAATAAGGCTTCCTGCACTGTAACTGGGGATCTATAAATATAATTTAATTGAGAAAGAAAAGAAAGAAAAAAAAAGAAGGAAAGAAAGAAAGAATTTAAGAAAGAAAGAGAGAAAAAAAGAGAATTGTTATAATTAAAATTAGACATTAGCTTTAGAAAATTTATAAGATAATATATTAGATTAACTTTCTTAATAAAATACAACATAGTCTGCAGTATTGTACAATTTAAAGTAATGTACTATATATTGGCAGGGATATTCAGCAAATGAGAATTTACATCCTGAATCTAAGGATCCCCCTCCCGCCGGGCTGTATGGAGAGGAAGGGGTTAAATCTTACCTTTTTTTTTCCAGCGCCGGGCTCCCTCGGCGCAGGGAACTCTCCTCCTCCTTTCCCCGTCATCAACTAAATGCGCACGTGCGGCGAGAGCCGCGCGCACATTCAGCCAGTCTCATAGGAAAGCATTCTCAATGCTTTCCTATGGACTCTGGTGTCTTCTCACTGTGAAAATCACAGTGAGAAACGCGGAATTGCCTCTAGCGGCTGTCAGTGAGACAGCCACTAGAGGCTGGATTAACCCATATGTAAACATAGCAGTTTCTCTGAAACTGCAATGTTTACAGCAGAAAGGGTTAATCCTAGATGGACCTGGCACCCAGACCACTTCATTAAGCTGAAGTGGTCTGGGTGCCTATAGTGGTCCTTTAACCCCTTAAGGACACATGACATGTGTGACATGTCATGATTCCCTTTTATTCCAGAAGTTTGGTCCTTAAGGGGTTAAGGTCAAGAGACACGCTGGAAACATTCTCTCAGTCAGCTATGCTTTCAAATCAGCCACTCTCCTTAAATTTTAAATTCACTTTGAATTCTCACGTTAGTTAATAGCCCTGATATTGTGCCCTTGCCTGGACTGGTCACCTTCCAGTTTTATCTAATGTTTGCTAGAGGTGGGGGCCATATGATAAATTGGGCTTCAGCTGTCTTTTCCTAATGCGGTGCTGGTATTATACTGGTTACATCTCTCGAGAAATTAAACTGTGAATGTAGCTGGGTCTGGTTTCTGTTGATGAGCTGAAAGTGCCTCAGTTTTCCTCCAGGTTTAGCTATAATCTGAGGAATAGTGAAACTCTTTTACAAACAACAAAATAGGACATTTTTCACTCTTACCAAATGACATTTGTACATTTTCTTACAAGCCTGTTATAATCTTTACCATCACTGCAGACATCCAGGGGTCCCTTCTCTTTACCAGGCTGAGAATTATAGGAGTTACAGCATTTTGTAAGCAGGTTCCCTAAACTCTACATACCCTATAACCCTTACCTTAACACTAACATTTAAAATAACTGCACTCTTTGTAATTGGTCAAACAACGCTTACAATTGAAAACCTGCCCATTTAGGGGGAATGGAAGGATTACTTGCCACCTTTTAAGTGACAAGCCTCTTACTGGTTTTTTTCAACTAAAGTGTTAGTTGTTGGGAACACAGGGGGAATTCAAAATTTCACAAATTGGACAAAAATTGGCCCTGTGGTACTTCCATGACCCTCCGCCCTCCAGCAAGAAGCTTTATTCTGGCACTGTCAAAATACTACACAAGAGGGACAGAAGAGGACACATTTACTGCCCCGTTCACTGTAAAACTCCACTAATTGTTGTGTGACTCTTACTGCGGACAAATGGTTTCCCGGTGAGATTTATTTATTTTATATTGATCCAGGGGAAATGAAGAGTATGTAGATTCTAAGTGCCATCTGCCGCTTCTGTGAGCAAATGAAAGCTCCCACCTAGCCCTGTTGCAGGTCATCCTCTATTGATCAATTCTATTTTTGTATATATTGATTTACTGCAAGTGGCTGCCTGGTGTTTAAAATTCAGGATTAGCCTTCCTTTCAGACTTTCTTTATTTTAAAATGTAGCTGAAGCCAAAAGCCACAGAAATGTACAGAATTACGGAGAAATATTTGGATTATTTTAGTAACAATTCATAAATAGACCAGGAATCAAAATCTATACCATAGAACCGTGAGAACATTTGGCTCGGGTGGACCGTTTTTGTCCTGACAATAGAATTTATTTCGTCCTAATGTGAGTTCGGATCCTCTGAATTCAGAACTGGCTTTCTGATTCATGAACCAAATCCGAAGAACCAAAAGTGCACGAAAATGGGCGAGTTAGTATGCTGCAAAATATATACATAGTGGAATATTATTTACCAAATATATAAATATAGATTTATTTATTTTTTTAACACTCCTTTTTTCCCCTCTGTTGCTCACTTCTCATCTAATATGTAAATAAAATCAACATTCAGTGACTGCCTACAAGTCCTCAATCATATTTTTTTATATCAATCATTTCTTTTTTTTCTTTTTTTTTATCAGACACCTGAACAAACATCCATTACCCATTTTGGCTCAGAGTTTGGGAATTACCTGATTGAACCAAATTTGGCCAATATGCAGTTTGGCCCAAAAATAAACTCCAAGTCTATAAAACTCTATAATATTTTAAGGAAGTATTTAAGACCCTAACACTAATTTGAGTGCACTCAAGGGAGGTAGCCATGGCAAACTGGTGTAGGAGAAGGAAAAGAAGACAGAACCAATTCTAACTTGAACACTAGTTTTGTTTACACTCTCCTAAGTGGTATATAAACACAATCAAATATTCACATTATTTAAGTACTGCTACACACTGGAAGAACAATTCAAAATCATGATTATTAAGGACATATGGATGAATAGAGGATGGATGGGTTGGTAAGTGGGTGGACAGCCAGACAGATGGACCAATGGACAGACAAATTTGGGGGAGGGCTGGCAAAGAGATCAGGGTGGCAACAAGGATTTTAGGCTGCTGTTACATAGTACTGTACTAAATAATTTTTGTAAGTATAGAATTGTATTATTATTTTAGTCCATTTATTGCAGTATTAGTACAAATCATTTAATATAAAATGATGAAAGGGAGTGAGTGAGAGAGGCTACTGGTTTGGCCTCAAGTTGGGCTACTTGTTTGTAGCCAATCCTGTACTCGAAAGATTCTCTTTATTTTATTCTGCAAGCTGTATGCATAGATTTTTTTTTTTGTAGCATCGAAGATTTCTTTTAATTTAAAAATCACAGAGCATTGACAAGGGAATTGCAAGTTAAATGCAAAAACAGCAAAAAATAAAGACTCTCCAACTCAGCTGGTCTACCAGCTTGGCCTTTTTTGTATCAGATTTGAAGTTTTCTGCATTTTCACTTTAAATAAATAAACCATAGATTGTCATTGTTAGAGATATCATAGTGCATCATTACCATCTGGGTACATGGCCACCGATCACTACGCATGGAGCAATGATTGGTCATATTTAGCATCCAAAGCCAGACTCGCAACACCTGCCTCAATCATTGTACTATAAAACCCCAGGGTGTGCCAGTTCCTGGTTATTCACTGAGTTTTGCTTGTAATCCAGCATTCTTCATCTCCCCTTGTACTCTTCCTAAATTCCCACGCCTAGTTTCTGACTTTACTAATCTAGTTCTTGACTTCTAGATGTCAAACCCCTGGTTTGAGTCTTAGATGGTCGTGACCTTGAGACCTGACATGAAGATGAGACTTCTTTGACCCTCATCAGACATGGCAGCCTCTGTTGTTCCTGAATCCCTCAGTTCCAGTTTCGCCAGTGCCCCTTTGTTTTTATTTGATTGGGCTTCCTTCTGTGGATCACAAATGTCCCCTTAGCTTGTTCCCATCTCCAATGGGTCCTATATAATTATTATACAATTGGCTTCCAGCTCTACAACACAAAGCCATTGGCCTTTACAGTGTGCTGAATATTCATTATTTCAGTGCTAACAGTATGATACGCATTCAATCCAAGTATTGCTTTGAATAAACTGTGTGAATATTGCATTGTAAAATTGGGAAATATTGCCTGACAATAAATTAATACTTAGCTTAGTACCTCTTTGTTATAGTGCAACCAATCAGGCTAAATTGTTAATATTATGTTTTTTACAATAAAGACAAATAATGTTCAAAGAGTGAGTCGGAAAAATCTTCAACTGAGCTGAAATTTCAACTTTGTTATATTCTTTTTATTTTTTAAGTCGGTTGTTGGTTATTATTATTATTATTTTTCTATAGCGCCAACAAATTCCGTAGCGCTTTATAATGGGGTACATTGTTATGTACTTTTTAGTGAATAAACCCTTTATAGCAGAATGTCAGCAACCCCTTTGTTCTGCCGTAGTGCTAACGCTGAACATGTAGAGATGTAGCTGTAGGAATGAACATATTGCACTATATGATACTTTCTTTCTTTCTATTATAACAATGTGATATTATAAAGCTCTGTCTCATTAATAATTCATTGCTGTGAAGGTCATTTTAGGCAATGTTGTGCCTTGGCAGGAATGTATTTCCTGATGGTGAATGCAATCTACTAGATTAGTGGAGACTTTCTGAATGTCCAAGTACATCAGCTCGTAAGAGATACACAAAAGTACCTTTAAATTAAACAGCAAACCTGATTTCATTGAAGCACACTCCACAGTCCTGTCTGCAAATGCAGCAATTAAATTAAAAAGAAATCCCATAGAAGATTGAAATTAGCATTTTATGTGACCATCTGGCATAAGGAACGGGCGACGGAAAACAAAAGCAGCCTTGGGAGAAGTAAAGAGATGAGTGTACCATCTCCTTGACCTGCAAGAGGGTCTTTGTCAGTAAATTAAAGCTTCCCAGACCCCCATGAACCTCCCAAAATGTGTACCATTAAAACCAGCATGAAACAAAGGCCCAGCCCACGTTCAGACTGTGCCCACGCCTTGTACAAAGCAATTGAATATAGAATAAAATGATGCACAAACAACACAACATAAAATATCATATAGAGTATAAATATAATATGGTATCTTGATACTGTCTAATAACAGCACTAAAAATTAAATTTATAGTACAAATATCACATGGCATCATGACACAGCATGTACAATATCACAGTGAGACGTAATAATGTCAACACATAAAATTGTGTATACTAGTATGTTTTTATTACCAGAATCACAATATGAAAATATGAAATTATTATAACGCCACATAATATCATACTGCATTCTGCCGTTTAATAACATGAACATATAACATATGTATATTAATATGTACTATAATATACATATTACATTGTACAGCAGGTGCAATATCACAATAAACAATAGATTTGCATAGAAAACAAAGGCCTAAGCTGCTTAAATGACACTTTGTACTCTTGCACACGTAAATAGTCATATTCAAATAATCACAAAAGGAAAAATAGAATAATATGTCTAATTAAGTCCAAAAATGGTTAAAACAAATAAATATCACCTAACGACGTTACATGTAAATGAGAATTACCAATTACTCTATTATCAAGGAATTTCCTGTATTATCTCAGGTTTATTGACTACAGAGAGAAGTCTCGGGAGCTCAAAGTGAATTTCAAATTTAAGGTCAGAACAGTTAAACTGGACAAATAGCTTGCTTTTTCAAGTTTTCGGTATATTGGCCATAAATACGAAATGCACTTTACGTTACGGACAATTCTCACTTAAATGAATAGCCTTTCTGTGTAAAAAAGAAAAATTCGAAAGATAAATTGGATAAAAAAATAAATAAAATAAAGTGTTTATGTTGGAATACTAAATATACATTATTTTCACTAATAATAATGATAAATAAGGCATTGTATGCAATAACATGGCATATGTTAATGCCATTTATTAAACACAATAAAATGTAAACAATACATTATATAATATTACAGTTAATCATCATACTTACATAAGACTAACTTATAAATCATATTATGATATATAACACCATATAAGAATTGCTCAATACATGCAAAATCACAGTGTACAATAAAACCATAAAATAATAACGTTACAGTATAGTGGTAATTAAACTGAAGTCTTAAAAAGTAAAATGAATAAATCATTATTGATAGCATTCTGGGACACTGTTAAATTAGAGGGTCTCACAATATTGTATGAGTAATATTAATTTAAATAAATACAATTTAAAAAAAATCATACTGTTGATTAGGAATTTTCAAAACAAAGAAAATGTATTCGGGCCAATATAATGCTTAAGTGCGTTATATATTAAAAATGTATTAGATATCTTAGATTGTAAAAAATCTATTACTTGTTTTGTTTGAATCTCCACTGATATTTTCTATACTTTTTTAGTAATTTTAGAAGCTCGCTAATTATTTTACATTTCTTTAGACTATTCCTTTTTTTAATTTTTTTTATATGAATCCGATTAAATAATATTTATTTTTAACAGTCGACCTATCCACAGCACTACTCGGTGTAAAATACTTATTATAATAAAACAAAATGCAATATAAACAATACAAATACAGTATACAAACACTCCACGTTAGAAGGATTTAAAGTACGTCATGTGATCTATATTATCCATTCAGTGAGATGTATTTGTTTTACAGAACACTTGTGTGTTGGGGACAGAGATTAACAAAATAACAATGTCCCCAAAAGGCCAGCGCATGTCCCTCCCCCCCTCCTCATTTGATGGATGAGCGATACATTTGACAAAGTGCCAGCCTTAAAGATTAAGTCCTATGGATTTTCTTCTCTAATCTCGGAGAAGTGAATACAGATAATCTTTATTACCCTGGGGTTTCTTAGCAATGTGTCTCCTATTGTCTGCCCCCTTTTATTCCCCTTTCTTTCTTTTGATCGCAGGTGTCTTCATGTTGATGTTTGCTCGTCATGCTCCTGTGTTTCTGTAGCATTTGTTGTCTACGCCATGCTCCGATCAGCTTGTGTTTCTATTGACAGATAGCCCGTCTGGTATTATAATTAAGGCAGGAAAATCTTGCCAGCTCAAAGGGTTAACGTTTTCCTTTTTCTCTTCAGTTATCTAAAAGGGAGTTGTCAGGAGGTAAATACCCAGGTATTAATCGACATAATGAGCAGAAAACCATTTTATAGACAGCCAGCCTGCGGTTTTCAAAGATGGCTTAGTATGACCGTTATGGCCTCTATCACTAACGTATGCAAAGGATTAATTTCCTAACATTCTGAGTTGTAAAATCAAATCAGTCGCCGGTTAAAAGGAAAGAAAACTTTGACCCTTACAGACTTCCTGCAGAATATTGACTGGAATTTTCGTATCATTTCAAAATATATTTTCTGTAATTATTAGAACAAAGGATCCAGAGATTATATATAAAGTTTGGATTACTCTTTTAAACGTAGATAGAGTATGGATATGGGCCAGCAATTCAGGATTGGATTACTTTGTTTGCCAGATTTAAGAGAATGTCCTTTACGCCACTTGTATCGCTTCCAATCTCCCCATTATAGCTACGTTCCCAGCACCTATATGCAAATGAAATACATGGCAATATCCCATGCCCCCTGTCCTCATTAACATATCTATGTGGACCTGCGCTTCGGGTTACGATGTGGAAGGTTTTTTCTCTGTGCCAAAATCTGATTTCATGCTTGAATTGGTTTGTACCTTGACATGGTATAGAAAAGTAGTGTTCTAATCGAGAGCAAGCACCATACCCATAATACTTAGTTGGATATTAGAAATGGCCTATTTACTAAGCAGTGATGAGTACTAGGTCATTAAAAATGGATGGTTGTACCAGTCAGGAGAGTCGCCAGTCAATGATCTCCCAACCCGAACAACCATGCGATGATAAGGCTTGCTGGCAATTCAGTGACGTGGTATTTTGCCTGGCACAATGGGGGTTCCCGTATAAAGAATAATTCTGGGGAAGCGTTCTAGAAGTTGGGCAATCAGAAGGAACATTGCATTGGTTTTTATGAATTAGTCTCCACCTTTAGACGTTTGCCCTAGAATTAATCTTTACTCATAACTTCCTATATTTCTGGGGTGTATGGGAACTAGAGGGGGGAAGACTGGATGTAATTATATGTAACAGGATTGGAGAACCCTTAGTTCATTTACAAGTATGGCTCCATCCCACTGAACAGAACATGAGGATAGTAAGAGTGAGAACTAATGGCCTCATTACATAAAACTGAAATTTTCTCCTGGTTAATAGTGGTTACACAGATGTCCCTGGAATCCCACAAGCCAAGGTAGTACATGTGCCCCATATTGGTTAATGAGAAGTTAGGGTCACTCATCATTTTGACCCTATTTAGTATCGGGTCCTTGGGACCAATGGGCATATTTTTGTCACCTCCTATTTCTGCACATGTATAGGGCAAATAGTGTCATGTATGGGGAGGCAGATGTGGAGGAACCCTCACCTTTAAAAAATATAAATAAATATATTTGTATTTGGTTTTTTTTTTCTTTTAAGTAGCCTTCAGCTCTTTTTTTTAAATTTTGTTTTAAATTGTACATTTAAAGTATATTTTGTGCTTTTTAGAATTGAACACTTGCCGTCACATCAGTAATTGTCCACCCTGTATTACCATAAATATGAATTTTAAACTAATGATCAATGTGCTGATAAAAATTAATTGCTATAAATGTGAATAATGAGCTGATGAATTAGTAGGTGCTGCACAGCCAATATAAATAAAAAGTGCTAATCACACTGCACTTGTACACTATACAGTGTTTATTATATCCAGTATTGTATAGGTAAAGCATTCTTTGAATGCAGGGCCGGATTAACATAGGGGCTGATGGAGCTGCAGCTCCAGGCCCAGGCCCAGGCCCAGGCCCATGGAATAGGCCCATTTAAAAAAAAAAAAAAGAAAAGAAAATTATTTTTTATTTTTTATACACACTACTCTTAGGTTTGCCACCTGACTGGTATTTTAATGTCACAGCCGGTATTTGAGGCTGCCTGGCCGTGCCAGTATTGCAGTAATACCGGCAATACAAATGCAAGTAATTTTCTCAGTATAAACGGAGATTACTCTGCAATACCAGCACCGGCCAGTAGGGGTCACTGTGTGGAGACACTGTGTAGGAAGTAACAGCATATCCCTCCCTGCCTCTCTCTACTACTCACTGATCCGTGGGGGAGCAGATACACAGCTCAGGTAAGTGAGGGATGGGGGGAAAGTCAGCATGGAGACATGGGGACACTGAGACACTAGGGGATACTGGGAGACCTGGGGACACTGGAAAACATGGGGACAGTGAGACACTAGGGGACACTGGGAGAAATGGGGACATTGGGACACATGGGGACACTGTGAGACATAGGGACATTGGGACACGGAGACACTAGGGACACAGTGTACCTATGTTTCCCAGTGTCCCCTAGTCTCCCAGTCTCTGTGTCCCCATGTCTCAGTGTCCCTATTAACTCAGTGTCTCCATGTCCGCAAGTGTCTCAGTGTCCCCAGGTCTCTCAGTGTCCCCATGTCTCACTGTGTCCCCTAGTATCCTAGTGAGATGGGGACACACTGAGACATGGGGACACTGGGAGAAATGGGAACACTGAGACACTAGGAGACAAGGGGACTGGGCAACATGGGGACACTGACACTGTGATACATAGAGACACTGAGAGACTGGGTGATTTGCGAGACTGAGACACTGGAAGCAATCCATCTATACAGCAGAATCAAACTGTAAGTAGTTTGTTGGTGATTTTACAAAATTTTCTCTTATGTCACTCCTTGTGATTTACATCATGTGATGTCACGCATAACTAATTAATTATACAAATGGAGAAGGCTGGTATTTTGTTTCCAAGAAAGGTGGCAACCCAAATACTCTTCACATACTCTTGCTTAAAGGAACACTATAGGGTCAGGAACACAATCATGTATTTCTGACCTTATTATGTTAAAACCACCATTTAGCCCCCATGGTCCCCTGTTGCCTCCCTAAATATAGTAAAATCTTACTTGTATTGGAGTCTGCAGCTGCTGGCTCTGTCCCTGTCTGCCTCGGAACTGACTTTGTCTGCTGACATCATCAGAAGTGGTAGTTTGAGCAAATTACAATGCTTCCCCATAGGATTGGCTGAGATTGTCAACTAGGCAGATCAGGGGCAGAGCCAGCACAAGTCAAACATAGCCCTGGCCAATCAGCATCTCCTCATGAAGATAAATTGATTCAATGCATCTCTATGAGGAAAGTTCAGTGTCTGCATGCAGAGGGTGGAGACACTGAATGGCAGTGCTGCACACTAGGCAGTACTGCCCCAGGAAGCACCTCTAGCAGCTATCCAAGGAGTGGCCATCAGATATATTTTCTCTGAAAAGACAGTGTTTACTGTAAAATGCCTGGAGGGAATGATTCAACTTACCAGAACAAATACAATAAGCTGTAGTTGTTCTGGTGACTATAGTGTCCCTTTAAGTTTGGAAGCTTAAGAGGGATGCATGGGAACAGAACTTGTGTGGACTGGCTGACAATAAAATTAGTTTAGATAATGCAGACTTTGGTCTCTCTAACACTATGGCATGTCACCTTTCTTCTACACTAACTACATACACCTTTTCTCTGTCCCAGACTATATACCAGGAACTTCTGCCTGCTAGTAAGATGATAAGGAGACAAGTGGAAATGTGAGTGCTAGGGGACAGTCCTTAGAAGGCGTGGAATAGGTGCATAATTTAATGCATTTATGCCAAGCTCAGTGTGCTGCCTGCATAGTATGCCCTTAGTTGGACAGCCTGCATGATTGGCAGGCAGCCTGACATGCATTCATGCCAGGCCGGCCTTCCAATTCTTTGGACAAACATGCCCCCTTTTTGGGCATCTTCATTTGGCAGGTCTGGTCAGGTGATTCGTGCCAGTGGCACACTCTTTTACCCTGCTCATTGACTTCCTGCTTCACTGGACACTGCTGTTAGGGTTTATGGATTTACTTGAAAGATGAAAGCATAAATTAGAGAGAAATTGATAGAGTATGTGTTTTCGTATAGCTGCATCCTTTGAGTTTCCCTCCAACACCATCTCCATCAGATACACGACGCTTGGGAGGTACAATTGTTTTAGTATTTTTGGTCGATAAGATTCTGTAATTAGGCCCATCATAATTGTAATCACCAGACCCACTGGGCTCTTAATCTGGCCCTGTTTGTATGTACCACCACATAGTGTAAATTGACAGAATAATTTTAACAGGCAGCGTTAAAAATGTACACACTTACCGACTAATGTGAGTTCCGTTTATAATAATGCAGCAAAGCTTTGGAAGTTATTCTAATCTAATTTCTAGTTTCTATATATAACACGTAGGAAATCCCATAATCTCAATGTGTTCCATCCAGACACTGGGCTCCCAGGAGGAGAATGATCAAAGTGTTGCTTGCACTTCTGATCTAATAATCAGCAAATTTTTAGCACAGTTTAGTAAATCTGTCAGTTTTTTTTTCATCTGCTGCCTCATTTGTGCCATAACCAACGGTTTTGAATATATGGCAATGGTTTTATCAGTCGTTCTACTACTTATTCAGACAGAAAAGTGTTCTATTTTACATACTAAGCCCTCAGTGAACACTATCCTAGCAACCTACTTTTCTACCCTACCCTTACCTTTTGTGTCACATCACCCCACTCCCTCTTGCATGTAAGCTCATTGAGCAGGGCTCTCAATCCCTCTGTTCCCCTGTGTCCAACTTGTCTGGTTACAAATACGTGTCTGTTAGTTCACTCATTGTACAGTGCTATGGAACTTGTTGGCACTTTATAAATAATAATAATGATAATAGCTTGTGTAGAGACACCGATACCCAGCTATTAAAGTAAGATAAATTCACCTGGAGAAGAATTAAGTTTCCTTGAATTTGTAAAAAAATAAATTTAAAAAAATACTGGTATAAATTTTGGTTTTCAGGCAATTCTCTTCCAGATTTGGCGAGGGTGAAATCATTGTTCCTACCTCTGATGCTCACCTTAAAGACTTCCCTAGGGCTGCACTGTTCCTATAAAACACCCTTCCCCTCTCTGTTAGACTATCTCCCACTCTCCACTCCTTCAAAAAATCTTAGAAAACTTACTTCTTTAGGAAAGCATATCAATTAAACTGTGAACAGCTTTCCCTCCCCGCACCCTGATTCCTCTCCTGAAACTGTCATCAAAACACTAAGCCCTCAATGAATACTATCCTAGCAACCTACTTTTCTACCCTACCCTTACCTTTTGTGTCACTACATCCCACTCCCTCTAGCATGTAAGCTCATTGAGCAGGGCCTGAACACCTCTGTTCCTGTGCGTCCAACTTGTCCGGTTACAAACACGTGTCTGTTAGTCCACCCATTGTATAGCGCTACGGAACGTGTTGGCGCTTTATAAATAATAATCTATTTATTATGCCTCTCTAATTTTCGCAGCCCTTTCTGAAATAGAACTTTCTGTTAAAACTTTACTATGAAGAAAAACACCACTTTTTAAATCAATATTACAACACACCAATAGATACAATCAAAATAATGATTTATTTAGAATTTAGAATTTATTTTACCATCATTTTTGCAGTTGATAAATCTTTCGTAAAGTATCTCTCAGGAAACATCATCTAACAGCCAATTAGTATCAAGAGGACTATCAGTCTAATTCAAAGTCATTTATGAGGCTCTTATTTAAATTAAACCCATACATTTATGAGACTCTTATTTCATTGAAATAAACATATGCTGAAATATTTGAGGCTTTAAATGTTAAACTGAATTGTGGAGAGATTTTGGAATTTTATTTTTACAACTTAGGCCTCGGTTTAACATTTTTATTGTTGGAAAAGCATTTCAAATGGTTCAATATTTCTGGACAAACCTTTAAAATTATATCATATTTATTTTATTTTTGTAACATTTTGAAATATTGATATTTTCTTATATGTGACATATTTTTGATATTTACAAAAAAAAATTTCAAAAGTTTATAAAAAAAAAATTATTAACTCATTTGGAAAATGTATCCAACAATATTCAATCAAGGTCTAATCATTTTGACCTATATGTTAATTTTCTGTTTAGTTATGAAATGCCAAAGAGATTTTAGTTGGATCTTGTATGCATGTCATTTTACTGGAATTGTGGGTTTTTCCATATTCGTATATAAGCAATTTAAATTTGGGATAACAATTAATGGCACGACATGGAATTTAAGAGAGGAAATATATTAATTTTCGGTTGCATTGTTATGGTATGTCCATTCACTCTTAGATTTGAGTTAAAGGTTGGTTTCACCCACCTACATGGCAGGGGGCAGTAGTTGGACCAATTTCAAAATTCTGTGTAATAACAATTGGTCTCCTTTATTTTATACATTTAACCAATATGATAATGCATCTCCAACGTCACGGACAGGGAAAGAGGTCAAGTCATTCTTTATACAATACAATAACACAGTTGTTACAATAACGTCTAACAAAGACTACAGTGTTCTGGTATCAGATTCTAAATAAAATATTACAAAAAGCTACGAGACAGCAGAGAGGTAATATAATAAAAAATGAATTCTTCTTTTTTTTTTATTCTTTTTTTTTTCTGTGCATGACATACAGAAAAGCCCGCTATGCCACGACAGCGTGAGCAAGCCGAATGGAATCAATCAGAGGAAATCAAAGGCATGGCATATGAGACATAAGCACAATTTTGTGAAAATATGTATACTCAAGATGTCAAATATGTCTGAATAATAAACAAGAATAAGATTAACAGTTGACAGAGTGTTTCTAGACATGAGATGATTTGTTGGAGATGGATACCACTGGTTTTGAATCTCTGAACCGCTACTGCACCATACTATGTAGAGCGTAGAAATTATAAATGTACTAAACATAATAAAAGAACAACCAATATAATCATGTACATAGGAAGACAATTAGTCAGGCAAGTAAGGACCAGATGAGGAAATCCCGATAATGACAACTGTATTCGAAGGAGTCCCATTATGTGAGCGATTACACAGCACTGGGGGGCAAGCCAACATTCAGCCCATTCCCAAAGATGGGAAATGGGAGACCTGGGTGCGGAAGGTTTCAGAGCACGCTGTTCCCTGATGGTGCTGTGGGACGTCCCCCCAGCCCCTGGCCAGTTTACAGGTAAGCATCTTCGGACCACAGACGTGGGGGCTCCTAGAGTCCAAGTCCATCCCCAAAGGGGATAAACAGAAGGCTTTGGTGGTACATTGCCGCTGATAGGGGTAGGTCCTCCATCGGTGTGGACAATGCTGTGGGGCCCTACCCCTCTCGGGCCAGTAATAACTTACATGCGCTTGGGAGATGTAAGTGCCTGGAAGAAGTCTTAGGCCCCACTGAAAACCTCCAGCAAATGCGCTGTGCAAATTCAGACCAACAGATCTGAAGCAACACGACGGGCTCCAGGAACAGGTAAGTCATAAACCGTATTGATGTGGCTGCTAGTCGATTAAGTAGCCGATTATGAGTATCGGGCTCCGAGATCGCACTAGGCACAACCAGCCGCCAAGACGCTCAGGCCCCGCCACATGTATTCATTTTTCTTCTTGAAATATAATATCCTCAAATAAATAGATTTTTATCCATGGTAAATGTGCCTCATATCCTTATAATCTACAAATAATTTGGTTTAAAGCAAAAATCAATGTTGAATTCCCCCATCCCATTTTGTATTATTTATCTAAATTATATATGTACTAAATTATATATACCGCAATATATAGGCTGTTTTACCTTGTAAGTTCTTTATACAAGCCCAATGTAAGGACAATATACTGGTCTTCATATAAGGCTGCTATGCATGTCACTATTTATGGTCTTTGTACAGGTCCCCATATAAGGTATCACATAGGTCCCTTTGTTGTGTAATTATATAGATCCCTATATAATGCTGCTATACGTGTCTGTTATTTTAGTTTCTGGATACTTGTACAACTTGCCGGAAAGTCATCTCAATCCATAATAACTGGTAAGGATACATTGGGCAGCAACACCAAACAATGCAAGGTCTGTGCCAACAGCCATTACATTTAGCTCAATAGTACATATGGCGCTAGAGATAATGATTTGGTGCCACACAGTGACAATGATAACAATTAACCCCCGTCTTTTGATGACAGATGGCACGATATCACAATCTGCACACACGGATTTACTGCATAATGGGGAAATTGCCAGAAATGTCGTTTTAGATTCTAACTTAGCGTAATTGTAGAGAAAATAATATATTGTTTTCTGTTATATATAAATAATAATAACAAAGTATTTAACCAGGATAGGTACATCTAGATTACCCTGGATTCCAAGTACGTCCAGGGGATGTTACCTTTGCCCAACATCCAGAATACCTACATTCTGTTCTGCAGTCAGAATTGCATTAAAATCTAGTGCAGACATTTAGTCAAATAAAATTTACGAGCCTAAAAAATTTAAATCTTAATTTGTAGTGGGGGTCTTATGGTAGGCATTTTGTCAGTTTACACATTTATTTGCTCAGAGAACAAAATGAATGCAATTTTTTTTATCCATTTGAGGACAAGTTGTCAATCACAAACAAAAACATTCCATAGAGAAAGATTATATTCAAGTGTTATTTAAAGCAAGAGATGATCCCCAGATTTTACAGTTCACAGTTTTAAGAGCCAATGAACGTAAGGGGAAACTTGTAGAGTGTAAACTCACTGTATAAGTACTTGAATGACAGCTTTCTCTTGTGATGTCTTTCACTGAGGAGATGGGTTTGTAGCTGTACCGATTTTAGCAGATAAAGACAATTATAACAAATTGAGGCCTCAATTTAATATTTTTCGATAGGCTTTTTAAATGATTTAATGTTTTTAGCCATTTTTTTAAAATATGTTTTTACAAAATATTCAGATATCAAAATATGTATCATATAAAAAAATATATATGTATCATAAATTATCAAAATGTTTAAATATTTCTAAAAATATTAAATCATCTTAAACGTTTATCTAAAAATACTAAATAATTTGAAAAGCTTATTCAAAAATATAAAATTAAGGTCTATATGCAGTGAAATGTGGAAATAAGACTTTCTTGCACCTTAACCTATGCAAGGAGCCTAAGTTGTTATGGTGTTTTTAGTATCCCTCTAACGTCTAAAGATACACTGATTTTTTAAAGTATTTTAATACAATCTTCTAATTAAAACCCTCTAAATTAAAATCCTCTCATTAATTTTAATTCATTCATATTGACTTTTTGTTTTTAGAAATGCCTTGCAAAATAGTGATTATTAAGTTACATAACCAACCTTCTGACAAAAGGGTGCATAAATGAGATGGTATGTTACAACAAAAAAGATTATATTTAAGGAACACTTCAAGTACCATAACCATCTCCACTACTAATGCTGGTGATTCAGAAGTTACAAGGCACGGCTTAGCTCATTGGCTGAGAGAGATCAGCTGACGCTCTCACCCAATAAGCTAAGCCCTGCGCTTTTATGTTAACAAAAAATATGTCACTATTCCTTTCGAGTTATAAGAATTGCTGGAGTGCAGATGCAATGCGTTTTATACATAATCACTATTGTACATTTAAAAATGCTGATACATCTAGGGTTGCCAGACCCAGCATGTTGAACTGGGCAAATCATCGCAAAGAAATGAGAGATATGTACGCAAAACATGTTGTGTTTAGAAAAATACCCCTCTCTGTCTCATTAGAGATTTTACCTTTAGCTGAATGCAGCAAGGTGAATTGTTAGTTTAGGACTAACCTAATAGGTTTGCCTTGATATGGCAGGTGAATTTTGGATAGCGCGCAGGTAATTTTTTACTTTGGATCATATACATTGTACTAATGGCACCCCTCATAAATAATACAGAAATTACACCTTCTGTGATATAGTGGCTCTAATTTAAAGATGAACTGTCATATCCTTTTTGCAAAACCTAATTAGCAAATATTACCAACGGGTTGTGCCAAAATTATTTTAGAATTCTGCACAAACAAGCGAAGTATGTAAATCAGTTAACTCACACAGTGCCGTATGAATTTCACATTCTGGAGAAAATGACGAGCGCAAAATTTTGTATTTGCCATTACACCATATGCAAATTAAATTGAGCTCCAAAGGCATCATGGGATGGCCAATCGCTGCAATATGGTAGTACAGTGGAGGGAAGTAATTTTTTTACAATAAATACTGAATTTTATGGCAAGACAGGAGGCTTCATATTTGCTTTACCTTCTTTAATGAAAACCTCCAGCAGCAAAAAAATAGTTAACATAACTTTTCAGAACAACCAATCAGAACAGACTAACAGCAGTATAAAATCCTCAGGCTGTAACCTCCCACTTCCTCTTTCTTTGCTGTTGCGTCCAGGGTAGCACTCACCAACTCAGAGAGTGTGTCTGCTCTGGGTTATTTCTTTATTATGCTTTATTATGGTTTTTGCTCTTTATAGTTAATGCTAATATCTATACTGTGACTAGTTCCCAAAGTAAGACACAATTAACTAACGGGAGGATAGGAACTAAACATCTGCCCCATGACAGAATAGGGCGACTGGACGCAGACATAACATACACCTGACCAGAGGGATATACAAACAAACCGAAACAGTCAAGCTAACATTTATTACACAATTTACCTTTGGGGCTACTTTCTATAGGAGATCCCAGGTTAAAACTTAGATTTGGGGAATCGCTTTCTCAACAGTGACATGTAAGAAATTGGAACCCGAATTATTGATTCTATAACAATAGAATTAGTTAAGCGAATAATTCCCCATACTAAGCTTAATAGCCTATGTGTCAAGTGTCTCTAATTATTGACGCAAATGCTTTTCTGCTTTCCCACACTCCCCAGCTGTTCCCTGCGTCATTCAGCCGCTCACCCGCAGTTCGCAAGCAGCCTCTGAACCGCTCGTGGCACGGCCACGTCCCTCCATGAGTGCCGCGAGGTAGGCCACGCTCGATTTTCGTGACCACGGAGGCCATCATTTTTTTAGACGCATGGGCTCCGTGCGCTCCGGGCGGTCCTCCCCACCCCACTGCCCCTACCGCTGCTGTTGCCAGCCTCTCCTTGCCCTGCTATCCACACCTTGAGGTGATTTTTTCCCCGAGGTAAGTATGTAGCTGTATACTCCGCAGTGGAACAAGGCCTCTGGCCTATTCGTGCATGGGTGACCCCCCCCCTTATATTATATACTGCTGGTACACTGTGCCTGCTATTCTGCCCTTGCTGGGCCACACTACTGTGCCTGTGGCATTTCTCTGGGTTGAGTGACCCCTCCCTCTGGCTGTTCGGTTGGGTCCTGGACCCTATTATACCTACTCTGAGGGTGACCCCCTCCTTTACTGGCCTAATTTGCATGATATGCTTGTGCTTGCTGGGTGACCCCATCTTGCACGCTGGGTGACCCCCAGCTGGCCTTGCCCAGGTACCACACAGTGCCATACCTCTGTTTCAGAGTCATCAGTCATGGCTGACGGATCTGACTTCCAAGCTCCCGAAGGCCTCCAAGCCTGGCTATGTACTGCACTGACGGACTCCCTCCCTAAGGCCTTCCACAGTGACGCGCCACCTATCCGCTATGCGGACATGGACTCCACACGCAAAACACCTTGGGCAGGTCAAGGTGTTATCACTGAGAAGGGAAAGATGCCAGCCAAGCAAGGCAGACTGGGCTCCGGTTCTGACAGTCACCCGGATGAAGACTCATACTCAGGGATACCTGGCTACGACACCTGACTACTGAGCTGGCAGCTCGGGTAATGCATCACCCACTGGTGGTTTCTTTGACCAACCCTCACGCTACATGAAGAAGACTGTTTTGGGCTCCCCACTCTAGCTGACTCGCTGAGAGCTTCATCGACCAGTACTGATACCCCAGGAGAGATCTTGGACCCTTCTGGTCACCCGCTCTTCGACTCATGTCTCCTCAAACATCCTCACTCCGCAGAATGGGCTCCTCCAGACCACATTGCAGAGTTTCTACGTTACTAGCTTTGCCACCCCCTTGGACAAGGAGGTTCGGACAAAACTCCGGGCTGAATGCCCCCACCCAGTGCTACTGATAAAGTGGCCATTACCCCTGATTTTAACCAGGTGTTCGCCACCTTTGTGATGAGCTCCGGGAAGGATCCGCGCAAGGGCCTGGAAAAGGGCCTATGCTCAGCCCAGGATTAACTACTCGATATCAGTGGGCCTTTGACACAGATCTTCCTTATGGCTGATGAAGCCCTGCTCAGTGGAGCTCCAATTGAGGATCATCTCCTCTGGGAGTGGGCACACAGGGCTATTTGTCAATGTTGCCCTCAAATCTGAACGCCGCAAGACGGCCCTTTACAACCTGGATGGCAAGCTGAATGACTTGGCCTCTAAGGAATTGGGTCCTGATGCCAAATGCCTACTCTTTGGTGATGCCTTTGTAAAGGAATTGAACCATCACGTTTTCATTTATACATAACAAAGGCCTCAACAAATCTCAAATGTCTCTCAAAAGGATCTTCCGTTCAGGAGACCGTTTTTCCACCAGGGTTGATCGTCAGAGGAGCCGCGCCACCAGCAGAGCTGCCTTCATGGGCCACAGGCCCGTGCATCTTGGAGTCCTTCTCCTCATCCTCTTCTCAATATCAGTACCGCCCGCTGTTTCCCCGAGTGTCCTCCAGAGGCCGAGGTGCTTCGTACACACGGGCAAGATACGCCTCAGGTAAGAGTCTTTTCTTATTTGACGACATTACCCATTGCGGGCAGACTGTCTCACTTTTTTCCTTAGTGGAATGGCTTCATGGGACATCCGTGGGTTCCGTGGGTTCTACAGACCATTTCCAGATTCCAGATCGATTTTGTTGAACCTCCGATTCAAGCCACCGGCCCATGGGCAATACGTATTGACAAGGAGGCTTTTGATTAGGTTCACTCGGAAATTCTATCTCTTCTGGTCAAGGGCGCAGTGGAGAGGGCGACAGGCCCCCTACGTTTCCTGAGCAATATCTTCCTAATAAGGGAGAAAACAGGAGACTCCCGTCCTGTGATCAATCTGCGTGCCCTCAATGCGTATGTTGTCTACCAACATTTCAAGATGGAAGGCATCCATCTCCTCAGAGACCTGCTCTGCGAGGGAGACTGGTTCTCCTAACTGGATCTGACAGACGCTTACCTCACGGTTCAGGCGGTGCTCTGCCTCCCGATGTCCAAGGTATCTGCTATCAGGAAGAATATCAGATGCCTGCTCTGCAACTCACAGACCAGGTTGAAGGAGCTAGCACAAACGATAGGACTGCTGGCTATGGCGCTGCTTGCGATGGCGTGGCAACAGGAGGACTCTGGACTCCACAGATGAGCCTTCACATCAACTGTCTGGAATTAGGGTTGTTCGCCATTCGAAGTTCACCAAAGGGATGAGTCATTGCTCGCTGCAGCGGTCTCAGAGGTCCGCTGCATAAATCGGTTAGGAGGTTCCCTTTTCCCAAACTTCTGTCAGATCTGACAAGGGATCTCTACCAGTATTGTCAGGACAAGAAGTTATCGAATGTGGTGGAATACCTCCCAGGCCGGGTTAATCTAGTGGCGGACTGTTTTTTCACGACACTGGAGAGACTCAAGCAACTGGCAACCACACCCTCTGGTGTTTCAGATGTTGGACTCCCTTCAAGGTCCCTTCCACCTGGTTCTATTCACATCCAGGGTGAATCGACAGATGGACTTATTCTTCAGTTGGCTCCTGGATCCCCTCAGCGAAGCAGTGGACACGTTCCTCCAGGAATGGCCTTCCGTGGGGGCGTATGCCTTTCCCCCCTTCTCCAAGATTCTCTGGACATTACATCGGATCAAGCTTCTGATCGTGTCGCTTCTCCTGATCGCACTACTTTGGAGGAGTCAACCGTGGGTTCCCTCTACTGCTGGAGTTATTGTGCGAAGACCCGCTACTTCTACCTGTCTCCAAGTTTCTCCTGCAGGATCCAACAGGGAATCCACATCCATTGGTATAGTGGGTTGTCTGCCACCTGGACCTTTTCCGGGGTTCCTGGGATGTGTCAGGCCTATCGACATGGGGCTAGAGAGTAACTCTGGGACTCTTGGGCACCTGGCACCAGACGATCATATCTGCACGCCTGCCGATACTGGCATGGATGTTGTCTGAAGAGACGTTTGGATCCCTTTACGGCCCCTATCATGGCCATCCTGAACTTCTTGTCTGAATTGTCTGCTCAGGGTAAGTCAGCAACACCTAGAGAGTTACTCTGGGACTCTTGGGCGCCTGGCCCCAGACAGTCATATCTGCACACCTGGTGATCCTGGCATGGATGGTGTCTGGAGAGATGTTTGGATTCCATTATGTCCCCTATCATGGCCGTCCTGAACTTCTTGGCTAAATTGTTTGCTCAAGGTAAGACTAATAATGTCTTCCGATTGGCTATCTCGACGGATCATGTACCTTCTCAATGTTCTGGTGTTGGTAAAGACCCCTCGGTCTGCAGACTGCTCCGGGGTGTGTGCCTTTCGAGACCCCCTGCTTCTCGCTATTCCTCATTTTGGGATGTCTCGCTTGTATTACGCTTCCTTGAGGAATGGCCTGATAACGGGGATTTGTCTGTGCGCCACCTTACCGCTAAGCTGGCTTTACTGTTATGTCTTGTGTCTTTTCATCACGTTTCTGATGTTCGTGCTTTTGATGTAGAATCTATCTCCTTTTCAACCGGATGTGTGTCTGTTTATATTTCACGCAGAATTAAATCTAATTAGTCTTCTGTGTTGTATCCCTACTTTCCAGATAGACCATGTCTCTGCCTGGCACATTGCCTACGGAGGTATATCTCCATGTCCTCCACCTTTTGCAGCTATTGATTTCCTACCTACTACCGTTTAGGACTGTCTTTGCACCTAGAATCGCTCGTTGGATTCGATGTGGTTTTGGTTGTCGGTGTGAATTTATTCATCATGTCCTATTCCGCTGAAGTACTGATGTATACAGTATGACATTCTACCTTGGCAGTTTACTTTCACTAGTCTATTTTTCCTTGCAGTGTAATCTGGATTTACTCTGGTTCTGGTGGTTTCTCATCTAAGTGTGCCTGCTACAGTTTGATTCGATTGGTTTGCATGCTCTCCTGCCCGACCTCATCAAAGAAAGAGGAAGTGTGGGGGTCTGCCTAAGTGGTTTTATACTGCTGTTGTTTTGTTCTGATTGGTTGCTCTGAAAAGTTTATGTTAACTATTTTCTTTGCTGCTGGAGGTTTTCAGTAAAGAAGGTAAAGCAAATATTCGCCTCCTATCTTTAATACATTTTAAATTATTCCCTCACCGAAGCTAGAATAATACCTAATTGGTGTTTACTGGGGTGAAAGAAGTGTAATTTCTGTGGAAGTGGCAGTTCTACTTCAAGTTTGACATATCAAATACACCTTTTAATGCTTGCTTTTCCAGAACCTCTAGTCCGTAATAAGATATTAGATTAGCCTGTAATGCCTTACCTTGAACACATTAACAAAACATTTTGATCTGTACATTCTCTGCATTAGTAATAAACACTTCACTGCACTCAAAAGGTACATTCAACTAAAGCTACGATTAGGAGCTAACCCGTTAATCCATCCTCCGGGTGAGGTATGAAATAAATACTAATCCCAAACATTCAGTGTCACATGCTGTAACAACCATGCCCACATCTAGAGGCCGTAACTAGTGTAGAAAGTAATTTACAAAACTATCTTTATATAGTCTATGCTGCACTGACCTCTAGTGGTTGAAATGGAAAATGCTACAAACCAGTTTGTGTTGTCCTTTTAACAATATTTTAATTGCAAATTATCTCAGTGTTGTAGCAATGTATTAATTTGTTAATATATGATAAACATTGCAAAGGTTGTAAGAACCAAAGTAATTTAGTTTAAAAGATAACTTGGTGTTTATCCTCCTCTAGTTTCTCTATTTCCCCTTTACCCTCACTTACCAAAATGAATTGTGCACTCTGGAATGCCCGCTCCATCTGCAGTAATTTAAAATCAACAACCATACACGACTTTTTCATCTCAAACTCACTCACACTGCTTGCACTTACAGAGACCTGGCTGTCCCCCTCTGATAGCGCTACTCCTGCCTCTTTATGTTTTGGTGGGCTACAATTCTCTCACACTCCCAGACTCAACTGTAAAGGAGGCGGCGTAGGCATCCTTCTCTCCCCTCAATGTACCTTTCAACCAATCATAACTCCCCCTGCCCTATCCTTTTCTTCTTTTGAAGTTCACACTGTCCGCCTATTTAAACCCACTCCTTTAAGAATTGCTATCATCTACCGCCCCCCTGGTTATCCTAGACTATTCATTGAGCACTTTTCTTCCTGGCTTCCCCACTTCCTCTCATCTAGCACTCCTTCCCTTATACTTGGGGATTTCAATATCCCAATCAATAACCCCAATTGCACTGATGCCTCTCGTCTGCTCTCTGTAACCTCCTCCTTTGGCCTTACGCAATGGTCCAATTAGCAACCCATACAGCAGGAAACACTCTTGATCTTGCCTTCACCAACCTCTGTACTGCCTCTAATCTCTCCAATATTCCTCCTCTATGACCACCATCTGCTGACTTTTGACATTGGCATACCTAAGACCCAATTGACACCACCGTCTGAACATCACTCTCACAGAAACCTCCAATGTCTTGACCTAGAGCATTTCTCCACTAATCTCCAAACTCTCCTTTTACCTATCTCAAACCTCACCTGTCCTAGTTCTGCAACCTCCTTCTACAATTCCACCCTCTCCTCTCAACTAGACATCATGGCACCTTGTACATTTAAACGCCACAGGCCCCCCCAACAACAACCCTGGCACACCAAGCTCACTCGATACCTCCAAAAATGCTCCAGAACTGCTGAACGCTGTTGGAGAAAGTCTCACTGTGCATCTGACTTTCTCCACTATAAATTTATGCTGAGCTCATACAGCTTGGCTCTTTCCTCTGCAAAAGTTAATTACTTCAATACCCTCATAACCACACTCTCCCGCGAACCCAAACGACTATTTCACACATTTAACTCTCTTCTTCGCCCTGCTGTTCCTCCTCCACCTACTAACTTGACCGCCTCAGACTTTGCAACTCACTTCACTGACAAGATCTCTACAATCAGAGAAGAGATCTCTCATCTTTCTTCTTCCCCTTACAATACTTCCCCTAACTTCACTCCCTCTGCTGTTCTATGTTCATTCGCACCCGCTACATTGGAAGAGGTTTCTGCTCTGCTCCAGTCCTCCAGCCCCACCACCTGCTCCCTAGATCCAATTCCCTCACATCTCATCCGTGTCTTCTTCTCTTTCTCCACCTCTCACTAAAATTCTCAATCTCTCTCTCCTCTGGTATATTTCCATTGCCCTTCAAACATGCAACTGTAACCCCAATTCTAAAGAAGCCCAATCTTGACCCTAACTCCCCATCCAACTATCGTCCTATCTCGCTATGCCTTTTGCATCCAATATCCTTGAAAAAATTGTGTATGCGAGATTGACAGACTTCCTCGAGTCCAACTCTCTGCTAGACCCGCTTCAGTCTGGTTTCCGCGCTAAGCACTCTGTGGAAACGGCACTGACCAAAGTATCCAATGATCTACTCGCTGCAAAATCTTGTGGTCACTACTCTATCCTAATTCTCCTTGACCTGTCTGCGGCTTTTGACACTGTTGATCATCAACAGCTTCTTTCTCATCCTCCGCAATATCGGTCTACAAGATATTGCTCTCTCCTGGTGCTCCTCCTACCTCTCCCAGCGCTCTTTCAGTGTTTCTTTCTCTGGCTCTGCTTCTTCTCTCCAACTCCTCTCTGTTGGTGTCCGCCAAGGTTCAGTCCTTGGTCCCCTACTGTTCTCCATCTATACAGCCTCCCTTGGTAAACTCATTAGCTCCTTTGGCTTCCAATATCATTTCTATGCGGATGACACGCAAATCTACCTGTCCTCTCCTGATCTCTCCCCATCCCTCTTGACTAGTGTCTCTGCCTCTCTGCTGTTTCTAACTGGATGGCTGCCCACTTCCTTAAACTAAACTTGACCAAAACTGAAATTCTGGTCTTTCCTCCCTCAAGTGTTGTTACTCCTGTGTCTGTCTCCATCCAAGTCAACGGTGCTACCATTAGCTCCACCATGCAGGCTCGCTGCCTAGGTGTTCTCTTTGACTCCGACCTCTCCTTCAAGCCTCATGTTCAATCTATCGCCAAATCCTGTCATTTCCATCTCAAAAACTTTGCGCGCATCCGCCCCTACTTAACGCCAGATGCGACTAAGGTGTTGGTCCATTCCACTGTCTTTTCTCGCCTTGACTACTGTAATCCACTTCTCAGTGGTCTTACGTGCTCCCAACTTGCGCCGTTACAGTCCCTAATGAATGCGGCGGCGAGGCTCATCTTCCTGTCCGCCCACACCTCCCATGCCTCACCCTTCTGTCAGTCCCTACATTGGCTTCCTATAAAATATAGAGCTCAATTTAAAATTCTGGTTCTTGCTTTCAAATCTCTACATAATGCTGCTCCCACCTATCTATCCTCCCTTATACACAAGTATGTCCCGTCTAGGCCCTTACGATCTGCTGAAGACTTACGTCTATCTTCTGTCCGTACTCCCACCTCTGATGCTCGCCTTCAAGATTTCTCGAGGGCTGCACCGTTCCTGTGGAACTCGCTTCCCTCCTCCGTTAGATGCTCACCCAGTCTCCACTCCTTCAAAAAATCGTTAAAAACCCACTTCTTCATAAAAGTGTATCAATTAAACTGTTAATAGCTCCTGACTGATTCCTCTTCTGCAACTGTCACTAGTCTAATACTATCCTTACCTTTTTGTGTCATTTTAGCCCACTGCCTCTAGCATGTAAGCTCATTGAGCAGGGCCTTCAACACCTCTGTTCCTGTGTGTCCAACTTGTCTGTTACAACTACATGTCTGTTCGTCCACCCATTGTAAAGCGCTGCAGAATTTGAAGGCGCTCTATAAATATCATAATAATAATAATAATAATAATAATAATAATAATAATAATTTCATAAAGTTAGGGTCAGTGTCCCCTAATAAGTGTCTCCATTACCAGTTGGTGTCTCAGGGTACACAGCAGCTCACACATGAGGGGATCAATTAACCGAAACCCCAATATCTTTTATACTAAAGGAATATGGACATTATAAACAGCAGCTCATACTGGAGGTATCTATCTGTCTATCGACCCATATTTTCTTGATTATAAGACGAACCTGATTATAAGACAACCCCCAAATATTTTGGATCTTCTTGAAAAAAACAAAAGAACTTAATATAAGACTACCCTATGGTAAAAAAAATCTAATCTACTGTTTTTGCCAGACACACACTGACCCATGCAGACACACACTGACCCATGAAGTCACAAACACTGACCCATGCAGACACACACTGACCCATGCAGACACACAGTGACCCATGCAGACACACACTGACCCATGCAGATGCACACACTGACCCATGCAGACACACACTGACCCATGAAGACACAAACACTGACCAATGCAGACAAAGACTGACCCATGAAGAGACAAAAACTGACCCATGCAGACACACAGTGACCCATGCAGACACACACTGACCCATGCAGATGCACACATTGACCCATTCAGACACACACACTGACCAATGCAGACACGGACTGACCCATGCAGACACACACACTGACACATGCAGACACGCACACTGACCCATGCAGACACACACTGATTCATGCAGACACACACATTGACCCATTCAGACACACACACACTGACCCATGCAGACATGTACACTGACCCATACAGACACAAACTGACCCATGCAGACACACACGTTGACCCATGCAGACACACATTGACCCATGTAGCCCAATATACTTCACCTAGTATAGGAAAGTACTGGAAACACTACTTCCCCCAGTATAAGAGAGTATTGGAAACATTACTTTCCCTAGTATAGCAGAGTACTGGAAACATTACTTCCCCTGGTAATAGATAGTACTGGAAACCTTACTTTCCCTGGTATAGGAGAGTACTGGAAACATTATTTCCCCCAGTATAGGAGAGTACTGGAAATATTTCTTCTCAAATAACAGAAATAAAGCTTGTCTGCTCTATATGATTTGTCATGTACCTCATTGAGTTTGCATTGGTCTGTCGTCACTCCAGATGTTATGGACTACATCTCCCATGATGCTCTCATAGCCATAATGCAGGCAAAGCATAAGGGGAGATGTAGTTCTTGACATTTAAAGTGTTGTGGGCTCTCTTTAGGGCTGCCATTGGGCAGCAGCATCAAAGGGTAGAGCTGAACCCAGGGCTGGTGCTACCATTAGGCAAACTAGGCATTCGCCAGCCTGCTGAGGGCGCCCACTGGATGTTTCCTGGTGGGCTCCCCCTGTCTGGGGCTGCAACGCTGGGCGAGTGTGTGTGTGTGTCTGTCAGTGAGTTTCTGTGTGTGTGTGTCTGTCAGTGAGTTTCTGTGTGTGTCAGTGTGAGTGAGTGTGTGTCTGTCAGCGAGTGTGTGTCTGTCAGTTAGTGAGTGTGTGTCTGTCAGCGAGTGAGTATATGTATGTCAGTGAGTGTCTGTGTTTGTGTCTGTCAGTGAGTGAGCGTATGTATGTCAGTGAGTATCTGTGTGTGTGAGTGTAAATCTGTCAGTGAGTGAGTGTATGTCTATCAGTGAGTGAGTGTATGTCTGTCAGTAAATGTGTGTGTGTGTCTGTAAGTGAGTGTATGCCTGTCAGTGAGTTTCTGTGTGTGTGTCAGTGAGTGAGTGTGTGTGTCAGTGAATGTGTGTCTGTCAGTGAGTGAGTGTATGTCTGTCAGTAAGTGTCTGTGTGTGTGTGTGTGTGTGTGTGTGTGTCTGTCAGTGAGTGTATGTCTGTCAGTGAGATTCTGTGTGTGTCAGTGTGAGTGAGTGTGTGTCTGTCAGCGAGTGTGTGTCTGTCAGTGAGTGAGTGTGTCTGTCAGCGAGTGTGTGTCTGTCAGTGAGTGAGTGTGTGTCTGTCAGCGAGTGTGTGTCTGTCAGTGAGTTAGTGTGTGTCTGTCAGTGAGTGTGTGTCTGTCTGTCAGTGAGTGAGTGTGTGTCTGTCAGTGAGTGACTGTGTGTCTGTCAGTGAGTGTGTGTCTGTCTGTCAGTGAGTGAGTGTGTGTCTGTCAGTGAGTGACTGTGTGTCTGTCAGCGAGTGTGTGTCTGTCAGTGAGTGAATGTGTGTCTGTCAGCGAGTGTGTGTCTGTCAGTGAGCGAGTGACATGAGGGTACGGCAAAATGGATCTTTATCTGTCAGCGAGTGTGTGTCTGTCTGTCAGTGAGTGAGTGTGTGTCTGTCAGCGAGTGTGTGTCTGTCAGTGAGTGAGTGACATGAGGGTACGGCAAAATGGATCTTTATCTAGGGCGGCAGAAATCCTTGCACCGGCCCTGGCTGAACCCATATTGTTTATGGTGTTAAACAGGGCATGTCTTCTCATAGGTTAAGGGGTAGAATGCACGGCGTTACATGGGTAGATTCCTACAAGTCTGAGGCTAGAATCGAATTCTATGGTAGTGTCTGGCTCCTCACAATCTTTAAACTTCACCAGCAATGAGACACATGGAGGGGGAGGGAAGGAGACACATGGAGGTGCTGGGTTGGTAATGAGACACATGGATGGTGGGGGACGGAATTAGACACATGGAGTGACTGGGGGGCAATGAAACAGATGGAGGGGCTGGGGATTAGACACATGAAGGGGCTGGGGGGAAGGGAAAGAGGCACATGGAGGGGCTGGGGATTATACACATGCAGGGGCTGGGGGGAAGGGAAAGAGACACATGGAAGGGCTGGAGGAGAATGAGACAAATAGAGGCACTAGGGGGGGAATTGACACATGGAAGGGCATATTTTTGCCATATTTTGGGGGACGGAATTAGACACATGGAGTGACTGGGGGGCAATGAAACAGATGGAGGGGTTGGGGATTAGACACATGGAGGGGCTGGGGGGAAGAGAAAGGGACACATGGAGGGGCTGGGGATTAGACACATGGAGGGGCTAGGGGGAAGGGAAAGAGACACATGGAGGAGCTGGAGGAGAATGAGACAAATAGAGGCGCTAGGGGGGGAATTGACACATTCCAGGGCATATTTGTGCATTGGGGCCCGGTGGTTTCTAGTTACACCTCTGATGGGAGGCTACGGGAATCTTTTCTTTCATAGTATAATAATCACAGAATCCCCTTTATTCTCTGCTATGGGATATTGTTTTTTCTATTGAACCTGTATTGAACCTGTTTTTTCTAGTATAGAAAAGTACACATTTCTTCCCTAGCATGGGAAAGTACAGAAATTTCTATCTGCTCATTCTTTGCACTGAAAGTAAAAGTGACTGGCTCGATACAATGTATAAAACATTCTCTTCTATCAGTGAGTAAGCAGTTGAAGAGAGGGAGGGAACTGTGTGAACTTTGCTCTAAACTCAGGAAACAGATCAGGAAACAGAGAAAGCCGTGCAGAAAATTTAAACTCTCTGATTATTTTATTTCTAAAGCAAGTTCAGGCAAGAACCGTACGAGTCTGGGTCTACATGACAGAAATGGCCTCGGTTCCAGGACAGCCCAGCTCCACCCGCAGAATTATCCGGATGACATATCTAATAGCCACAGTTGATATTTCCTGTCTGTTCATGCAGTTTGCAGTGACACCAGTGAGTATTGTGTTCGTTCAGCGAGCGTACAAAACACAGCACTGCCCCGCACAAGGTCACATGCTGCAAGACGTCTGCAAATTCATTTCTTCAATGCTGCACACATATCCCATGATGCCTCAGGCTGCCATTACGTAAAAATGGCAAAGGCTTCTGGGAAATGTAGTTTCATGCGGTTTGTAATATTACCTGGTTACCCCTGTCATAAGAATAAAATTATATTAGTAATATTATATTTTAGCTTAAATTAAACATTGCAATTTAGTACCCCCTCAGTCTGTTTGTTGTCTTTTACTATTACTGTAATAAATGGACTAAAATAATAATAAAAGACAATAGTTACAATATATATATATATATAGTTTGTACTGTGTAGCAAATGCCAACAAATCTGTGTGTACTAGTGTCTTGGGAGTCAAATGCCATTGCGCCCTCCTTAAAATAAGATACAAGACTATGTCGCACTAAGGACAAAATATAAGAATGTTTATTGTAAATAAATAAAACATACAATACTAAACATTTTAAACTTATATTGTATAATGACATACAATGAGGCAGGCCATAAAATAGCTGAATAACTGCAGAGATCGCAACATTAACTCCAATGTGTGCACAATGTTGCCAAAATTCAAGGGATACTATACTGGCAGGAATACCCCTTCCTCAACCTCCCCAAGGTTTAAAAAATCTTTATTTATTTACCTTATTCCATGGCCGATGTCCCTCAGCGCTGGGTCAAAGTATCACCCCCTCCAACATCCCGCGACAAGCCGGCAATGGACATTAGACCTCCCCATAGGAAAGCATTGAATTAATGCTTTCCTATGGGAAAAAATCTGATGCTGGAGTTCCTCATGCGGAGCGTGAGGACATCCACTGTCAGATACCAGACCAGAGGTCCATTTCGATCCAGGAAGCACCTCTAGTGGCTGTGTGGGACACAGGCTTAGAGCTGCAATGTAAACCTCACAGTTTCTCTGGAACGTTTAACATCGCAGCACTGAGTGCAAAAGGGACACTGCACACAGACCACTTCAATTAGTTGTCCCTTTAACGATACAATAACCAGCAAAATGCCAGATTCTAAACATATCGCCCAGCAAACAATGAAGTGGGACCGGTTGCTGGTTAAGAATTCTCTAGATATCAGGAAATGAATCCAGTTATAACGTTTGCGAGCTTACATAATCACACAGCATTATAAGTGGATTCATTTCCTTTTATCTGGAAAATTCTTATCCAGCAGAGCATTTTATTTTTTTCGGCACTGTATGTTTAGGGTTTTGGTATTTTTGCACATATTAGAGTTAATTACTTTGTGTCTATTTAATATTGTGATCTCTGCAGTTCAGGAGCTGTTTTATTATCTGCCTCATATCCACATGATGGCATTATGGATATATAATCTTTTTTAGTAGCCACTTAGTCACAAACACGGTCCAAAATTGGCATTCAAATTCGTTTTTTGCATTTTTCCCACACAAACAAATATTAACGCTAACTTTGGCCAGTGTTTGTGACTAAGTGACTACTAAAAAAGATTGGACATACCCCATTTGCAATACCTTGGGTTGTCTACTATTGCAAATGTTAAGCCATCATGGGGATAATTCAAATTCCTGGGCTACATACGGTCTCAAAGGCAACGTAACCAATCTGGCAAATTTCAATGTGAAAAAAATGAAAAATGTAACGTGCTATATTTGACCCTGTAATTTCCCAAAACCCCATAAAACCTGTACATAAGGGGGTACTGTTGTACATGTGAGACATCACTGAATGCAAATATGTGTATTGCAGTAAAAGCAAACAGTATTAGGACATTCACAGTTAAAATGTCATGCAGAACTAAAAAATAACAGCATTTCTTAATTTCTCAAATGTTATTATATTTTATTCATATTAAATTATGTTTCATAGCTAAATATTTGATGTTAAATGAAAGCCCTATTTCTCCTGAATAAAATGATATATAATAATTGTGGGTGTACTTAATATGAAAGAGGTGAATTACGGTTGAACAGACATATAGTCAAATTCCAAGCTTTGTTTACGTTTTATTTTGATCAAAACATGTACATTTGGCTCAGTCCTTAAGGGGTTAATCTATACATCCAATCTGTAAAAATCACAAATTGCCTGTTTTGCCTAAATTTGTATTATTTGTTAAGTTAAAGCATTCTTTTGGTTTAGTTTCAAACATTTTATTATATGATAGACCGGTGGGACAGCAGATTTTAGCCATGTCAATAATACAATACTATGTTTCAATCTTTCAGCAACTGACAAAGAGACTTGGTTTAGACACAGTTGCTTTCGGTTATCTTCAAACATTCTTTGGCATTCTCCAATTGCTCGGTGGCCCTGTTTTTGGAAGGTACGTTCATTTATGCACATTTTTAGGACTTTTAAGTAAGCTGATCAGATTTCAAGTTTAAGGGAGGGGCTTATAAAAAACGCCAACAAAAACAGTGATCATTAATGATATTCTGTAGCATACATAACAACCTTTTCTGGTACTATAATAAATTAAAAACGGTAAGTTATTTTGTGGTTTTGTGCCGAGAAATCGGGGGCTGAAGAGTGACTGTCTGCCGGGCAGGGACTCTTGAAGGAAATGCAACTTTTAAAAGTGCACATGAGTCAAGGAACCAGGGTGTTCAAAGTCCAATTAGATTCCTTACATATATCCAGGACATATGAGCACTTTGATTTATATATTTGTGTGATATCTACGGTTTATAAGTGAAATGACCATTCGTCATTCTACATCAATTCTTCTGAACGTGCGAAGCATTGCAGGACCAGAGATAGCCTTTGTTCTATTATACTTCATATTCCCCACTCAAATAGTTGATGAAAGGGTGACTGAATAAAAATAAAAAAAAGAAAGAAAAAATTTTTTTTTTCTAAATTTCCAGACATCCTGAACAGGTATCTCTACATGAAAATAGTATGACTCTGGAAAGGTCTCAAATTTGGGTCACATTGAGGTGGGCCACAATTAGCTGGAACAACAGGCACGTTGTAATTGTCAGGTGCCAGGAAACTGCCCAAATGAAACTGGTCAAAGTAAGATCACTGCCTTCCTTTTTGCATTGTAGGCCCTGAGACTGTGAATAGTCTAATGAAGGGACATTGCAGAATTGGCGTAGTTACACGTTAACCCTTCATAACAGATGACATGTGATTACTGTCATATGCGTCATAGGATTTGTCTAATATCCTGTCATAAAATGGTTATATTACAATGGAAGAATGGATTACTAAACTAATTTGAGATTTGAGGAACGGATCACCAACATTGCACTATGCATGAAAATTGGAGAAAGATAAGTAACTGCTTCTATCAACCAACTCGTGTAATAAATAGCATAATCCAGGGGCAAGGTTCTATAGCAAAATATCCAATGTCTGATATAGAATTCCAGTTTCTCTATGGAGATGAAAAGTGATACAATTAATCACAGCTTGTTTCCTTTTTTACAGGTTCTCAGATCAATATGGCCCCCGAGCTGCCCTCGCTCTCTCCTTTCTGTCTTCGTCCCTATTTTACCTGATCCTGGCATTTTCCACCAGCATTCCATTTCTCTTCCTGTCCAGACTTCCATGTTTCTTCATGCATGGACTACCAGGTACCGTATACAAGACATAAACACCACATGCCTCATATTATGGAAACTGTGGAAATGAGTCATGGGATCAGCCACTTTATTAAAGGGACACTATAGTCACCTGAACAACTTTAGCTTAATGAACCAGTTTTGGTGTATAGAACATGCCCCTGCAGCCTCACTGCTCAATCCTCTGCCATTTAGAAGTTAAATCCCTTTGTTTATGAACCCTAGTCACACCTCCCTGCATGTGACTTGCACAGCCTTCCATAAACACATCCTGTAAAGAGAGCCCTGTTTAGGCTTTCTTTGTTGCAAGTTCTGTTTAATTAAGATTTTCTTATCCCCTGCTATGTTAATAGCTTGCCAGACCCTGCAAGAGCCTCCTGTATGTGATTAAAGTTCAATTTAGAGATTGAGATACAATTATTTAAGGTAAATTACATCTGTTTGAAAGTGAAACCAGTTTTTTTTCATGCAGGCTCTGTCAGTCATAGCCAGGGGAGGTGTAGCTAGGGCTACATAAACAGAAACAAAGTGATTTAACTCCTAAATGACAGTGAATTGGGCAGTGAAATTGCAGGGGAATGATCTATACACTAAAACTGCTTTATTTAGCTAAAGTAATTTAGGTGACTATAGTGATCCTTTAACGATTTATTATTTTACAATCCTTATACAGAGAGCTTTACTAATTAAATATAAAAAAAGACACTGGGGCGTTCAGTTAGAGCACAAGTAGAGAACCCTAAATATCCAACACATGCAGAGTATTATGGAAGATAGCCAACTTATTGTATTCCCTCTCATCCAAACATAAATATAAAGAATACAGTATTTTGGAGTTACAGCTTGTTATCTAAAACAAAACAAATATAGCACATAGTTTAATTAATACTGTTTTTGAAAATCACATGAGGTAATATGAATTGCGCTCACGACATGTCATAAGTGCATGGCGCTCACTGATGCCTGGGGGGCTTTTGGTATCTACACCTCCTTTTCACTTTCCTTGCGCAATAAAAAGATTATTTAACTTGACTCCAACTCAGGTATCAAGGTGTAGCGGTGTAAATGTAATTTAATATAGGGGTCTGTTCGCTAAAGCCTACATTTTAACTCCTGAGTTTCCTAGTGAAAATCAGACTGAGCAAAAAAAAGAAAAACGGGAAATTCTTCCACTTACAGTAAACAAACTCAAAAGTGAGGTCCGAAATAGTCACGAAGACGTTAACAGATACAACAAAAGGCAGTTATTGATGGTGGATTGTTAATAATTAAAACTTGACTTTTATTTAAAATCTTGCCATATAAAAGAAGAACAATAGTTAACCCCAATGCCACATTTAAAACCATCGCTCAGATATTTACAGTGAACCAAGACAATCTGTGGAACAAGAATGTCTGTGAGTTGAAGGTTAGGAATGGCAAATTGTTTTCACTTTTTAAAAATGATGGAGCAACAAAGATTCATTTGTAATGTTGGCGTTTACTGATGTAACAAACAGAAACTGTTGCAACAGTTTATCACTACTGGACTAATGGACTACAGCCAGTGTGAAGTCGTCAAAGACAAGATAAAGAGAACATTGATAAGAGAACTGATGATTGTTAACCTGCACAGTCATTTACTAAAGTCAGGATTCAATGTCATCCATCAAGTTCAGCCTTCCTCACATATGTTTTTGCTGTTGATCCAAAAGAAGGCAAAAAACCTAGTCTGAAGCGCTTCCAATTTTGCAACAAACTAGGAAAACATTATTTTACTTACATTAAAATCCAAGGTGGTTTCAATGTGAATAACAATTTTAAGGCCAGAGTAGCCAAACTGGAAACACAACTGACTTAGAAAAGTTTTCCATTTTGGCTATTTTGACTTTAAATTTTAAATTCACTTTGAAGTCTCACTTCAGTAAATAACCTTGTATATGTACAGTGTAATACCTGGTCTATCCACTGGGTGGCCATATATAACTATTAATTTTGTGTAATGTTCATGTAACACATTGCAGGCAGTACAATGGTTCTGAAAAACTACTCTACATAAAAAGGCATATATGTAATTTGTCATCATCAGTTATTTACTAAGCTCAGTTTTAAAAAAAATATATAACTTTTAACTTCTTCACATTTTGTTAGAAACCTTTCTCTGAGATACTGCAGTTAGATCGTTTTGTCCATAACCCCTTGATATGCAATCAGAACTGTATTATGGAGAAGGGAGATTTATTGGAGTGCGCTGTTGTAAAACAGTGTTGTAAAATAGTACAAGTGGGGCATTTTACTGGTTTTACATTTTTGCATCATTTTGATATGCCCCTATGTGTCTCTCTAACCTATACAATCTTCATACAGAATAAATGACTGTTGATAGAATTAGCATATTTTCTATTTAGTCACTGGAATTAAAAATGAATGGTGTTGGAAAGCCCTTATTTTGCGTAAAATAAAAATAAAAATAAAAAAAGAATAGAATATGGGTTGGAACAAATGGCTCTCGGCAGCAAAAACAGCATATTGAACGTTAGGGGTTATGCAGCACACTATGTCCCTTTAACCCCTTAAGGACACATGACATGTGTGACATGTCATGATTCCCTTTTATTCCAGAAGTTTGGTGCTTAAGGGGTTAATAAAATGAGCAGGAGAGTTTGTCTCTAAAAACAAACCTGGTGTGCTATGTCACTGCCTAGTGTAGGCTTGCAGGAAGTATCCACAATTTAGAGTAACGTCTGAGAAACCCATAAAATTATAAAATTATAAAATTAGGAGATGTGAACGTGAAGATTATCTGCAGTTTTCGAAGGAATAAGTCTGTAGAGTTTGTATTCTCCCCTGTAAAATCTCCATAAAATTAATTTATAAGATATTTTTATTCATGTACTGTCATACTTTGGTTTATCCAAGTCACCTTTAACCCCTTAAGGACCAAACTAATGGAATAAAAGGGAATCATGACATGTCACACATGTCATGTGTCCTTAAGGGGTTAAACGACTAAACTTTAAAATGTTGAATGTCATAATGGTGATGCTACGATGACATTGTAGCCGTGTTATAAAATATTCATGTTGACTGGAATCATTACTGTGCAAGGTACAGCAGTGTATACCACACTGTACCACAGTGTACTCAGACTGCTTGTGGTACAAAACTGTACCTCCCTAACTCAATGACAAGCGATGGGCAACCTTTGACACTCTAGATGTTGTGGACTACATCACCCATGATGGTCTTACAACCATAATGCTGGCAAAGCATTAGGGGAGATGTAGTCCACAACATCTGGAGTGCAGAAGGTTTTCTACTCATGCCCTAGGGTTTGCTTAGCTGAGGATGAGCGAAGTTTCAACCAACAGAGTCTTGAATGCATCTACTTGTTTCTCCTGACCTTTACCCTAAACCAGGGGTAGGCAACCTTCTGCACTCCAAGTGTTGTGGACAAAGCATCATGGGAGGTGGGGTCCAGGACATCTGGAGTGCCGATGGTTGTTTACCCATGCCCTAGACCATGTGAAGGTTTGACCCTGGGTACCATTTAAAGGTTCTGATATGAATAGGGCTGTGATTGCTTTACAGTCTGAATAATGCAGAGTTATAACAATCTGAAATACCATGTAAGCCCTCACAATTATTCTTCATTGAAAATGTTTGCATATATTGTAGATTAGGGATTATTTAATTTTTTTATTTTGGCTTTCTGTGCAGGGGCTCAGATGATCATCACGGACCTGACGACAGACAGGGAGCGAGCAGATTCTCTAGGAGTTCTTGGTCTCTGTTTTGGAATAGGAATCATTATTGGTTCATCCATTGGCGGGTTCCTAGCTACACGATATGGGTGAGGTACCATGTTGAATGTAATTTGTTATATGTGTATCCTGGGTATGCAGAATCTTACTATTTATTGTATGGCTGCACATAGAATAGTTGTACGATTTAATGACTTTATACAGAACTTTTACATGGGTTAGGTGGCTGCCTACAGAACGCTCATATGGACTAGGTGACAGTCTGCAGAGTTGTGACAAGGATTAGATGAGAGCCTACAGAACCGTAACATGGATTAGCTGATAGTATACAGAACCGTGACATGGATTAGGTGACATTCTACAGAACCCTGACATGGATTAGCTGACAATATACAGAACCGTGACATGGATTAGGTGACAGTCTACAGAACCCTGACATGGATTAGCTGACAATATACAGAACCCTGACATGGATTAGCTGACAATATACAGAACCCTGACATGGATTAGCTGACAGTATACAGAACCCTGATATGGATTAGCTGACAGTCTACAGAACCGTGACATGGATTAGCTGACAGTATACAGAACCCTGACATGGATTAGCTGACAGTATACAGAACCCTGATATGGATTAGCTGACAGTCTACAGAACCGTGACATGGATTAGCTGACAGTATACAGAACCCTGACATGGATTATCTGACAATATACAGAACCCTGACATGGATTAGCTGACAGTATACAGAACCCTGATATGGATTAGCTGACAGTCTACAGAACCGTGACATGGATTAGCTGACAGTATACAGAACCCTGATATGGATTAGCTGACAGTCTACAGAACCCTGACATGGATTAGCTGACAGTATACAGAACCCTGATATGGATTAGCTGACAGTCTACAGAACTGTGACATGGATTAGCTGACAGTATACAGAACCCTGACATGGATTAGCTGACAGTATACAGAACCCTGACATGGATTAGCTGACAGTCTACAGAACCGTGACATGGATTAGCTGACAGTATACAGAACCCTGATATGGATTAGCTGACAGTCTACAGAACCCTGACATGGATTAGCTGACAGTATACAGAACCCTGATATGGATTAGCTGACAGTCTACAGAACCGTGACATGGATTAGCTGACAGTCTACAGAACCTTGACATGGATTAGCTGACAGTATACAGAACCGTGACATGGATTAGCTGACAGTATACAGAACCCTGACATGGATTATCTGACAGTCTACAGAACCCTGACATGGATTAGGTGACTGACCCAGATATGATTAGGACCCTACCTACAGAACTATCATATGGATTGGCAACTTTGCATAGAGCCCTGATATGAAATAAGCAACTACCTGTCAAGCCCTGGTATGGCACAGTCAACTGCCTATAGAGCCTTGATTTGGATTAAGGAATTGCTTATGGAAACTTGCTATGAATTTGGAAACTACTTATGGAGACGTGATATAGCTTAAGTGATTGTCTATATTAAAATGATAAGCAATATGAAAGCAATCTTTAAATTAATATGTCACATATAATGTACCTTTTTGGAACTTAAGTGGGGAGAAAAAAAATACTAGTAGCCTCGGCCAGTGTCTTCTATAGTCTAATAACCCTCCCATAGAGGTTGTAAAATTCAATGCTGTCCCAGGTCCTCCAGTGTCTGTGTGTGAGGCTGGACATGAAGTCCATCTGCCCACCAACAGCCTCTCACATAGGAAATGCTTTGCCAAGGAAGTAGGGAAAGCACTGTCTGATGCACACCGTATAGCTGTTCTTGCAGCTCAATCATTTGCAGGAAGCTGACTACAGAGAACATTCCCACCACCACATCCTATTATTACCCAACAGTCATCTTCTGGGATGATGCTCAGTATTTGTGGGCTTGCAGAATGTTCCACAGACTTGCAATGTATACTGCCAAATGCATGTTAGAGTGAATCAGGGACCAAAAATCATGTTCTCGGCACATCAAGCATTTCTGGCATTGAATAGGCACGTTGGTGCCAAAGAAACCGGCTCAGGTAAGTATTTAACTTCTCTTCTACCACCAAAGAGATAGTCATGTAACCTTGGGGAACTTTGCAAAAAATGCACTGACCCTACAAATAACAATGGTACTTAATATGATAACAAGTCATTTTTTTATGGCAAGATTGTTTGAAGAATTCACAATTCTCAAAAGCTTGAGGAATGAACAACATAGCTTTAAATCACAGCAGCTCTACAAAGAATGCTATTATAAACTATAAGATAGAACTGGGGGAAATAGTTTAACCCCCTTAAGGACACATGACAGGGGTGACATGTCATGATTCCCTTTTATTTCAGAGGTTTGGTCCTTAAAGGGTTAAACAAGCATTTCCCAATTGGGGTTTCCAAAGTTTAAAAAATAATATGGCCACGGACGGCGAGGGAGCTGTGATCTCCCTGCTCAACTCCCTCGCGTACACAGCAGTGATGCTGGAGCCTGACTATCACGTCACGCCGGCTCCATCATCACTAAGAGACGCGTGAGTTAGATGAGCAGGGAGATCACTGCTACCTCGCCGCCCGCACGCCAGCCACTCGGAGCCCCACTGGACCCCATGGACCGCTCACCAGCTATCCAGCAGCCCCACTGGACCACAGGGACTCCATGCCAGCACTCCTAAGGTAGGGGGGCTGGGCAGAGTAAAATGTAAAAAAAAAAAATGTATGTGTATCTGTTAGGGAGTTTGTATGTGTTTGTGTGTCTGTCAAAGAGTAACTGTGTGTTTCTCAGTGATAGTGAATGTGTGCTTGTCAGTGAGTGTGTAAGAGTGTATGTGTTTGTCTGTGAGAATGTATGTGTTCTTGTCAGTGAGAGTATATATGTGTTTGTTTGTATGTGTGTCTGTCAAAGAGTATGTTTGTTTGTCAGTGTGTGTATCTGTGTGTCAAGGTTTGTGTATGTGTCACTGTGTGTATGTGTGTGTGTGTATGTGCCAGTGTGTATCAGTCTGATTGTATGTGTATGACAGTGTGTGTGTATCTGAGTTTGTCAGTGTGTGTATGTGCCAGTGTGTATCTGTGGGTGCAAGTGTGTGTATATGTCACTGTGTGACACGATGTTGATACACTATGTCAAAGGGTTCCACGAGAAAAATTAATTGGGAACCCCTGATTTAGACACCTCACCTAATGGCAAATCGTGCCTAAATTTAATTTAGATTTTAAGGAGCACTGTCAATAATGTAGTATCTCTGGGAAACCAGCATGTTATCCTATGGGATTGTTTGTTGTGACTTCTGGAAATTTCCTGACACCATCTAGGATGCCGTGTGGAAGAAGGAAAGCCAGAATTTGTTTCTGTCAGAGACATGAAGTTGAACGAGTATGGGAATTTTTTTTATTCATTCTTTAGAGTTTATCTTGTAGACTATTGACAGTGATTTGGCTTGTATGTAAAACACTGCTCAATGTCAATGTCAATTTTATGTATAGTACATTCTTTTTAACCTGAATATTTAATCTTTTCTTTGAGAGCTGGATAAGACTATTTTGAAGCAGATCGGGTGTATAATTATACTGCACTGTATTAAGAGCTAAGGGTAGTCTCTGTGATATGTGAGTTTCATTTTATTTATAGCAATGTAGTATGCCACATGAATTTGGTTTATGTTTTGTGTTATGAAATGAGGAAAACAGGATATGTGTGGTTTTGTTGTTCTTTATTAATATTTATGTTTTTTAACCTCTTCTGGAATAAAAGGGAATCATGACATGTCACACATGTCATGTGTCCTTAAGGGGTTAAACTTTAAAACCAGTTGCTATGTTTCCAAGTTTCCTTACGATACACTTTAGATTATTTGGTCGATCTCCAGTTTTTCTGCAAAACTTGTAAGGTCAGGGGAATTTTAGTTTTAATTTCTACTCAAACAGAAAAGTTCTTAAAAAGAATAAAATTATCAAAATGCAAACTACCATAATCTGATCGGAATGTTTTAGAGTTTTCACTGCAGAGTAGCAAAATTCATGACTCTCAAATCGATTGATTGAAGTAAGGACAAATTTCAGGGTATTGGTAAATGTGACGTGCTGATCTGTCTCGGTAGTTTACACCGTCAGTTTAGGGGCATGAGTTTTGTTGGGTTCTAATTTAAAAAATAAAAAGAAGATCTGTAAATCTGCAGTACCACGTACACCCACTGGGGGATTATCTTGGATATACAGAACTTTCAATAATTTGATGATTTTTTTAAGCTTTTGATTGTATTTGATGTGAGGCAGGATAGGATAGTCAGTGCCTTTACGTAAACTTATGATTAGCGATGTTTACATTCACTAAATATGTTTGGTTGACTCTGATATCTTTTCCCACGCTTCTAATAATCTGATTATGTAATATGATGCTGTAATCCACTGGCAGAGCTAGACCAGGAAGTTGAACTCGAGATCATTATCCCACGAGGATCCACCAACCTGAAACATTGGGCTTTTGTATGAATGCCAACCTGTTATGCCTTGTGTTACTCTAAAAAAATATGATTTGTATTCTTCCACTATGATTGCCCTCTGCAGTATACTTTTCTATAAATTCCAGTCCCACAATCCCAAGTAATGTCTCCAGTAGATCCAGTGTTATATCTCCAGTGTCCATTTATTTGGGACATTATGTCGCCATGTTACATGACATTTTCAGGATTTCACTTAAATGAACACTAAGGCGTTGGAAAAACAAACTTGCATTCCTAACACAATCCCTATCAACACAAGCTCCCTGCCACCATTTGCCATAAAAACAATAAAAAAATAGGTTTATACTTTCCTTGATCTAGCTCTGTGGCTCCCTAGGCGCAGATTACGTCTCCTACACCTTTGGCATGGCATCTTCCAGAGTTAGTCTAAATCAATGGTCCTCTTAGAGAACCCTGGGGGACCTGATGCGCATGCATGGCTGGCATTATGTGCATCAAATTTCCCTACAGAATTAATGTTTTCCTATATGGGCTGCAGCAAGTAGGGCCTCTAGTGGCTGTCATTATTATAGCCGCTGGTAGTGTGTTTAACCTGCAATGTACAATATGCAACTTCTAAAAAAACGGCAATGTTTTACATTGCAGGGGGAAACCTACAGGCCCACAGCACCACTTTATTAAGACCTTAGTGGCATTATTGGTCCTTTAAATCAATGATATCACTGGGATGCTTGGAAAAAGAGCTACAAAATCATAAAACTGTATTAGACAGAGGGTGGAATAAAGAAGGTGTGTCTTTAAACCTCCATAAAACATATGAATACTAAAAGCTTTATTGTCACCAGAAAGGTTAAAAATAGTAAAAGCTTTCAGTAAACTTTGCTAATATGAGTTGTAATGAGAACCTTTGCATCATATAAAAAGGTGAGAAAGAAAACCATCAAATGTACCATCTCTTTCTCAGGATTTAACTTGGGTCACCATCATACAAATCCTGGGATTCAATGGCACGTGTTAGAGTAGCTTAAATACATGTTAAAAACATGGCTGTAAAGTTTTCTTAAACCAATTAACAATATACACCTACAATATACTGGCAACGGTGATTAAAATTTTGAAATTACACCTGTTATGGAGTTCAGACAGGCCACAAACCAGGTGTAGGCAACCTTCGTCACTCCAGATGTTGTGGATTACATCTACCCTTGTAATGTTTGGCCTACAAGAGCGTCATGGCAAATGTAGTTTACAACAACTAAAGTGATGAAAAGGTTGCAGACCTTTGCACAGTACACGTTAACAACATCCTTACGATTCTTGCCCAGCTGCAACATAACTCTCTCTCAGTAAAAGTGTCAAAACACAACTCAAATGTGTCACTGAATATTAATAAGCAGTTACATTGTTGGGGTGTGTAGGATCCCCAAATAATCTAAGGTTAGAGGAGAGAGATACCAGAAAAAACAGTGAATGGCCTTTCTCCAAAAAGAACAGGTGAATGGAGCAGGAGAGAGATACCAGAAAAAACAGTGAATGGCATTCCTCCAAAAAGAACAAGTGAATGGGGACCTAAACTGTAGGAGATGACAGACATGGTAGGTAGGAGATCAGGGGCTTGGGTATATCTGCCATGAGGAAAGATTTAGAATTGAGACTATGAGATTAGACTTCCTTCATCCTTTATTGTGTTGAATGCTTGTGGGATTTGTACTAGTGCCACAACTCTTTGGGAACCTATGATCCAAGTGAAATCAGGGTCAGGGCACCCATTTGTGGGCAAGGGGTTTGTGGATTACAGTACCAAGAATATATTTTTTACTGTCCACTAACCGGCCCATGGAGTGGAGGAAGGGGTAGGAGCCACATCCAGTGCCCTTAAACTTTTTGAGGGATTAGTTTTGTTTTCCTCTGAAACCCATCATGGGATCCGCATTTATTGTTTAGGGTTAAATAACTCTCAAGGTTTTCTCCAGTCAATTCCTTTTTAACTCATCTGTTTGACATTATTGTAACATTTTTCCTTTTAAATTCTTTTTTCGTCAGTTTGGTTGTCTGTTCAGCAGACAGACAGACCAAAAAAAAATCATTATTATTTCATAAATGAATGTTCTGATTTATTGTTCAAAGACTGGTAATCACAGCAAAAAAAAAAAAAAAAAGATTTAATCACTGATCCATTTTTATCAAAGCCAGTTTCTTTTTTTTTAATTCAGTGATATTTTGTAACACTAATAATTACCTTTTGTTTCCATTCTTTCGGTGATTTATACCTTCTTCATCCTTATCCGTATTGTGCCAATACAAATAGTGTTGATCATGTGTCCTCTTTGTCTGTGTTAATATTCTTGGAGAGCTGTCAGCTAATACTGGGTGTTCTAATTCACTGTTAATTTATGGATTTCGTTTGGGGCTATGTTACGCCCTGTTTGGGTGATTGGCTTTGTTTTGTGTGACTTCTGCACCACCCATAAACACTTCGAAATTGTGCAATCTGATATTCACTAATTAGCCCGGCTCATAAAAATCTGCTTATAAGCTGAAGAACCAATGCTATATCTTATATTGTATTGTGGTTAAGAAGGGTGGCTCAAATCCCTACAATACCCATGTCATTAATATGAGGAAGACATGCTACTGACAATGATAATAACAGAGGGACAACATCCTTTAGCATAGTACACATTGCTATTCAAAATGTGGACACTCACGGTGTGAGTGCTTGCTATTGACTATATGCTTTCAGGCTGTTTGGGTGAATAGGCTGGTTATAGGGGTCTTTAAGAGAATTTCCATTGGGTGGTATAGTTATCTTTTCTTCTTTCTTCCTCCTTGCTAAACCTACTTTCCATAATACGTTCCACTAAAAGAATTGGTAAGAATGGGTACGTTTCTATTCAAATAACAAGACTTTCATGATGCCTCTCCCATTTGGAAGTATTTAGGAAAGGATTTCAGCATTGGTACATGCTGTTACCCCACAGATTGACGTGTAGTTTTCCATAAGCATCAGGTGAAATTGTAGTGACTTGGCCTGTCCACTCACAGTCCCAGACTGGCCATCGGGCAAACCTGATGGATACCTGGTGGGTTGTAATGGACATGGGCAGTGGGGAGGGAGATCAAAGTAGGGTTTCACACAAAACTCATCCTCTCTGACCCCACATCCTCCTGCTGGGCTGCTGTAAATTAAAATGTCCATGGGGAGGGTGCTAACGTATCACATCATTTTGGCATGATATTTCCCAAACCAATTTACCCCTCCAGCCATATGTATATTAATTAGATATGTTCTGGACTGAAATGCCAATATAAGTTAAGCACATACTCTACATACTCTAGTGGCAGATCTTGGAGAAGTCCATCTGCCCCAACTGCCCCCAATGTCCAAGCAGCATTGAAAGTAACTAGAACCTAGAAGAATTATCTCACTGGATCACAGGAACATGCAAGAAATATGAAAAAGTTTTAAAACCCGTTTGATCACTTCCTCTTCATGTCTGTTGCTTTCCCTCACTCAAAAGGTTTCTTTTGTCCTACTGTCTCCTTTCTTCAAATGTTATATGCTTCAGTCAATCTGCTACCAAAGTCATATTTTATGACAACCATGTATGACGTATACTATATTCTTACATGTAATTGCCATAGAATTGTAATATATCTGTTGTTCTATCTTTGTATTCTGCAAAATTTTCATCACATCGACACATGGAAAAAGGTCCATTCATTATTAGCAGCTTGTCATAGAAGAAGGCTTATTAAAGTGTTGCAAAAACTATTACCCTTAATTTTCAGCACATTTTGGTTTACCTTTATTCAGTTTGTCTGTTTCATTAATCTTTCCTTCTTTTGCACCCTTTCTATAGTTTTTTCGAAGACACAACAGATTTAGCAATCTTTCCGTCATTTTTTTCTGATAGAAAAAGTATATCTAATTTCTCTTTTTTTTCTGCCACTCTAAACCTGGTGGTCTTGCATAATGGAAATGTCTGCCGAAATATGCGGAATTTTCTATAAAGAAAACCGAGACTTTTAAAATACCGGTAACTTTTAGAACACTTAATTAACTTGGCTTAAATTAATGAAAGAATTTAAAAATAACTTTTCAGAGTACTTTGATAGATAGACAGATTCTCTACACCTTAGCGTGCATAGCCATAATTTTGCAAAGATATGGGTAGATTGTGACTCAAGCAAGAATGGTGGCTAGTCCAGTTGAGTTGCAGCAAAGTTCACTTAGTCAAATACCTATCCTAATTTCACGGCAGCTCACATTCTAGAGAACAAAACGCTTCACCTGCCAGAGGCACTTATCTGTTTAAACCTTATATTTACATGGAAGAAGGTATGTAGTTGATTTCCCTTTTTCTTTATTCTTTATTTTTCATTTAAATGCTTAAACTGCTTGAGGGTTTAAGAAATATCCCACACACATATCAACAAAGAGATTCGTGTACATGACCTTCTAGAAGGTAATATAGTAACTTGCAGTTTAAATCATAGTGTTATATTTATACAGTAATTAATATTGTAGGTTATTGGGTCATTTGATGCAAATTGTTCTTGAAAACATCAGATGGGCTGATTCGATCACTTCTCTATTTAGTGCTATAGGTGTATTGTGGTATTACTGGACACATTTAGCTTCATCTTGTAAGGAGGAGATTGTGACGGAAGCTCCAGTGCCACAGCCTTCTGAAGAACCTCCAGTCCACAGCTCTTGTCCCCGTAGTGGTGGAGACCCCGCTGCTTGTTGTATTTATAATAGAATTTCCAGGTCCGGAGGCCCATGGTCTGTTGTTCTTTATATAGTGTTCTTATGAGTGCCTGTTTGTTTCCCCATATGATTTAGTTATATGTATTAAATTTTATGTATTGATTGTCCCGGTGGTATGTGCCTTTCCCTTCCTCCTTTTCTCTGTCTTATTGTTTTCCCAGCACAGAATGGTCCCATTGTTCCACAGACACTTCCAGACCAGTTCCAATAGTTCCATGCTGCTATTGGTTGACTTGGGATGTGTAGTGCGAATGGTTGGTATCCCAAGTCCATACTTCTACTGGTGGTCTTGGGTTCACTGTGCTGTTTGGGAGCGGGTTGGAGGACCTGAAGTGGATCTTTGTCATCCACTGTAACTCTATTGTATGTTGGGGGTATAAACAGATGTGCTGTTTTTAATAAAGGTTGTTGTGGTTCTTCCCTTCACTAAGTGTCGTCCAGTGCTTGGGGGGGTGATGATCACTGAAGCTCCATTTCTTCCAGCCTGAAGGGACTATGATCGGAGATGCTCACCTGGAGCTTTGGAGCTCCACTACAGAGATCTAGTGACTTCAGGAATATTGATATTGCTTTAAAAAGAGCATTTAGTTTAAGCAACTCTTTTCATGAAACTACAAAACATACAAGAAATAAGCTGAAACCTTAAAGGGAACCCATAATTTCTGAAATGTGTGGATAAAATGGTCAGCTTCAGATAGATATAATTTAATATATAGGCTACGTCCCTGACAATATATAGATTGAAATATATACTGATCCCATTGTACAGCGCTACTGAATCTGCTGGCGCTATTTAAATAATAAAATAATAATGTGATCTTTGTCTCCACATCTACCACTGTGGCCGCCACAACGTATGTATGTGGATGGACTGGAGATGGATAATTGCAGTTATCTCCTGTAGGTCGAGTCTCAGGGGCCCGTCTGCTTGTTCAGGGTCTCTTGGGTCATTTGCAGGTTCTCAAAGCCACTGGGGGTGCAGGGTCAGGAATTCTGTTTTCATATTCTCCATTTTTGTGTATATTTCCTGATTCTCCAGGGTACAAGGGCATGTTCCCAGGGACTCTACGAGACTTTCTAGAGGGTTGCATGTGCAGATTCTCAGGGTTTCTGGGTGCATATGCAGAATATCATGCTTCCTGGATACATATCCAGATTTTCAGGATTCCTGAGTATATATCCAGATGCACAGGATTCCTGAGTATATATCCTGATTCTTGTGGTTTCTGGGTGCATATCCATGTTCTCATGCTTTCTGGGTAAATATCCAGTTTATCAATATTCCTTGGTTTATATCCAGATCCACAGGGTTTCTGGGCACAGATCCAGCTTCTCACGGTTTCTGGGTACATATCCAGATTCTCACGGTTTCTGGGTACATATCCAGATTCTCATGGTTTCTGTGTACATATCCAGATTCTCATGGTTTCTGGGTACATATCCAGATTCTCATGGTTTCTGGATACTTTGACAGATTCTCAAGGTTTTGGGGTACATATCCAGATTTTATGTATCTTTTAGCACACAGTCAGATTCTCACAGTCAGTGGATGCACACTGCCAGATTCTTTGAGTGCATGTGTAGATTCTCTCAGTATCTGGGGGCACGTTATCAATTTGAAGATTTTCCATATTCAATAAGCAACAGTACTTTCTCTGCTAAACAAAAATCATTTATTGCTTTTGGAATAGTGCCAAAACAGGGGTCAATAAAACCAGACAATGGCTCCTCCTAATGCGTTTCATGCATGTGAACACACTTAATCATAGCTATTTTGGCATTATTTCATATGCAATTAAGGATTTATTTTGTACAGCACAGATGGTGCAGTTATTCATTATATGGAAGGAGAGTCTCTGGATCTGGTCTTCAGATTTATTATTGTATCCCATGACCTCAGTGGCTAAGTTTCTGGGCCTGCTACAAAGAGGTGACCTGAGAGTGGACACAACGGGATACTGGAATTAGTGAGTAGGGCATCTTTAGTACATTTACAGCATTATATATAGCTTAATGTGTTTGTTCTGGCGAGTGTAGTCAGTCTCTGCAGGCTTTCTAATGTAAACACTGCCTTTTCAGAGAAAATGAACTGTTTACATTAAAACCTAGGAACACCTCTAGTGGCCACTCTGACGATCTCAGCCAATCCAATGCTTTGCTATGGGAAAGCATTGGATTGACTGAGATCATCACTTCTGATTATGTCAGCCAAGGAGGCAGATCGGGGGAGGATGCAAGTGCCGGCAAACCTCCATGGCGCTGGAAATAAGGTAAGTTTTACAGCTATTTAGGTGGGTCAGGGTGGATTAAATTGGACATGTTTGTGTTCCTGACCCTATAGTGTTCTTTTAGATTTTCTGTGGGCGTATGCCCTAATTCTATGCCAACGTATTTCCATTTAAATACTCTCATTTCAACATATAACACAATGTAGCCTTTCATTCTCAATAACTAAAGTTTAAGTATCCTTTTTTTGTTGTTTTTTTTTTCTTCAGAAGGGAAAACAATGAATTACACCCAGAAAATATTTTTTTATCGAAAAAGTAGCAGTTATGTTCGTCTGATAATCACTCAATGTCACGTTATTCCAGTGTGATCTGTCAAGGTGTTAAAATTATACATATGAATGCATATTGTTTCATCCTTCAAAGATTCTAAGATTCTGCTCTGGGCTACATGTATACTGGGTGAAACATGCAAACAGACCACTCAGTGACTGTTACAGGCTTTCTAAAATAGGTCAAACTGCCATCAGTAAAGGGTAACATTTCAAATAGATCTTTAGATTTATCTAGAGTTAAAATTACTTTTAAAAAAACACTGAATAGCCAGTGTCATTCTTTATAGAAAAGTGAACGAGTATCCCTTAAGAGGTATGACACCTTTTCAATACACAAGCAAGCCAAAGTAGAGTTTGGGATCTAACTAGTTGTGATTCATTTTATGTATTTGCATACATACATCATTCCTTTAGATTTGTGTTCATTTTTAATTTATGTATTCAGGATTTTGCATCTTATTGCAATTATTATCGTGCCACAGTCTCTGGGTGTTAAAAAGAAGAGTTCTACTGGAACCTAAATCCTGGTCCATCTGCTGTGGTTGTGTTAAAGGGCCACCCCAGAGCCCAGACCCCTAAATCACTTTAGCTTGATGGAATTGTTTATATGTGAAGAGTGTGTCCTCCAGTGGCGTACATACCGGGGTCGCGGCTGCGACCGGGCCCGGCCCACCAGGGGGCCCGGCCTCCCCTGCGACCCGGTATGTAGCCACAGGGCCAGCCTCTTCCCCTGGGGGGCCCAGGAGCCGACCACCCCAGGGCCCCCCGAAGCTGGCCCTGCTGTCACCCGGCAGGCGGGTGGCCGGTCGGGCAGGCAGGCGGGCGCGCGAGGGAGCACTCAGTGCTTCCTCTTCAGCTCCCTCGCGCACCGCACGGATACCGGAGCCGGAAGATGACGTCATCTTCCGGCTCCGGCATCCATGCGCGGCGCGCGAGGGAGCTGAAGAGGAAGCACTGAGTGCTCCCTCGCCCGCCTGCCTGCCCGACCGGCCACCCACCTGCCTGCCCGACCGGCCACCCGCCCAGTAGCCCAGCAGCACCACTGGACACCAGGGAATCCCCCCAGCACTCCAAAAGGTAAGGAGGCTAGGGGGATTACATTTAAAAGAAAAACCCATGTGTTAGTGTTTGAGTGTTAGAGTGAGTGTTAGAGTGAGTGTTAGTGTGTGTGTCTGCTAGTGAGTGTTAGAGTGAGTGTTAGTGTGAGTGTTAGTGTGAGTGTTATAGTGAGTGTTAGTGTGTGTGTCTGCTAGTGAGTGTTAGAGTGAGTGTTAGTGTGAGTGTTAGAGTGAGTGTTAATGTGTGTGTCTGCTAGTGAGTGTTAGTGTTAGAGTGAGTGTTAATGTGTGTGTCTGCTAGTGAGTGTTAGTGTTAGAGTGAGTGTTAGAGTGAGTGTTAGTGTGTGTGTCTGCTAGTGAGTGTTAGAGTGAGTGTTAGTGTGTGTGTCTGCTAGTGAGTGTTAGTGTGAGTGTTAGTGTGAGTGTTAGAGTGAGTGTTAGAGTGAGTGTTAGAGTGAGTGTTTGAGTGTTAGTGTGTTTGTGTCTGCTAGTGAGTGTTAGTGTGTGTGTGTCTGCTAGTGAGTGTTAGTGTGTGTGTGTCTGCTAGTGAGTGTAAGTGTGTGTGAGTGTTAGAGTGAGTGTTAGTGTGTGTGTCTGCTAGTGAGTGTTAGTGTGAGTGTTAGTGTGTGTGTCTGCTAGTGAGTGTCAGTGAGTGTGTTACTGTGTGTGTCTTACTGAGTGTGTGTTAGTGAGTCTGATGTCTGTTAGTGAGTGTGTGTTTGTCAATGAGAGTGTACGTTTTGTAAGTGAGTGTGTATGTATGTCTGTCGCTGACTGTGCCTCTGTCAGTAAATGTGTGTGTCTGTTAGCTATTGTGTATGCGTCTGTAAGTGAGAGTGTGTGTGTCTTCAGCACTTACCTTTCTCCAGCGCCGGACTCCCTTGGCGCTGGGATCCCTCAGCCTCTCAGCTCCAAATGCGACTGCGCACACATTCAAACCGCCCATAGGAAAGCATTACTAAATGCTTTCCTATGGACGTTCAGTGTGCTCCTCTAGCGGCTGTCAGTGAGACAGCCACTAGGGGCTGGATTAACCCTCAGTGAAACATAGCAGTTTCTATGAAACTGCTATATTTTCAGCTGCAGGGTTAAAACTAGAGGGACCTGACACCCAGACAACTTCATTGAACTGATGTGATCTGGGTGTCTGTAGTGGTCCTTTAAAGGACCACTATAGTGCCAGGAAAACACCCTCAGGGACCCCCTCCCGCCCGGCTCTGGAAAGGGGAAAAGGGGTAAAACTTACCTTTTTCCAGCGCTGGGCGGAGAGCTCTCCTCCGCATCCTCCTCCCCGGCCGGGTTAAAGCGCGCCATCGCGCTGCAAGAGCTGGCGCTACGCATTCGAAGTCGGTCACATAGGAAAGTTATCCATAATGCTTTCCTAGATTCTGGAGCGCGGTTTCACTGTGAAAATCACAGTGAGAAGCATTTAGCGCCAACGGCTGTCACGACAGCCGCGAGGGTTAGAAATTATTCATAAACATAGCGTTTCTCTGGAAACTGCTGCTATGTTTTATGAAAAATGGTTAACCTTAAGTTGATTTGCGAGACCCAGACCACTTCATTAAGCTGAAGTGGTCTGGGTGCCTAGAGTGGTCCTTGCGTGTGTGTATCTGCATGCACTGGCGACACATCAGCGGTCGCAGCCCCTGTAAATTCCCCTCAAGCACCAGGTGCCCACCGCCATGTGTTGCGCCTTAGGCGCCCGCCACACGGATCAATTTTCGCCCCATGGGTCATGTGTACGCCACTGGTGTCCTCTTTATTTAATTTTACTCGAAGGGAAGATTTCAATAGAAATTAGCACTTTTATAAATGAACTTGGTTACACACCCTGGCTGTCAACCAGACAACTGGTCCTGTTACTTCCAGGTTTGTTTAGCTCAGTGGAACTAAACTCCAGAGGCAGGAATTGCTCAGAGCAAAGACGTCTCATTGAGCTGCATTGGGAAGTCTATGATTGGACAGTAACAGAAAGTCTGGGCGGGGTTAAAAGGGGACGGCTTGCAAAGGCTGTAGACAAGACATCAGAAATTAATGTATAATTAAACCAAAGACGTAAATGATAAATTTAGAGTCTCCATATAATGCATTAGCCCATCCCACCAAAGATGTAAATGATAGGCTTAAAGCACTGTGATGAGTTAGTTCAGCATTCTCAGCCCGTCATTGCCATCGGATATTGGCTGGTTAATATTTTATATACAACATGGGTTTACTTAATTGAGATCATGCCAAACTAATCTTTTAGATTTTTTTGATTGGATCAGGGTGGTGCAGTACACATTGCTTACCTAGATTTTAGTAAGGCTTTTGACACTGTTGCACATAGAAGGCTTATCAATAAACTGCAATCTTTAAGTTTGGATTCCAATATTGTTGAATGGGTAAGGCAGTGGCTGAGTGACAGGCAACAGAGGGTTGTAGTTAATGGACTATATTCAAAGCTTGGACTTGTCACCAGTGGGGTACCTCAGGGATCTGTACTTGCACCCATTCTCTTTAATATTTTTATTAGTGATATTGCAGAAGGTCTTGATGGTAAGGTATGTCTGTTTGCTGATGATACTAAGATATGTAACAGGGTTGATGTTCCAGTAGGGATAAGCCAAATGGCAAATGATTTAGGTAAACTAGAAAAATGGACAGAGCTGTGGCAATATGCAAGATAATGCATATTGGGTATAAAACCACAAGGGCAAAGTATAAAATATTAGATACAGTCCTAACCTCAACATCTGAGGAACGGATATTAGAACTTTGTAGATAGTTCAGAGAAGGGCTACTAAACTGGTTCATGGATTGCAGGATAAAACTTACCAGGAAAGGTTAAAGGATCTTAACATGTACAGCTTGGAGGAAAGACGAGACAGGGGGGATATGATAGAAACATTTAAATATATAAAGGGAATCAACACAGTAAAGGAGGAGACTATATTTAAAAGAAGAAAAACTACCACAACAAGGGGACATTGTCTTAAATTAGAGGGACAAAGGTTTAAAAATAATATCAGGAAGTATTACTTTACTGAGAGGGTAGTGGATGCATGGAATAGCCTTCCAGCTGAAGTGGTAGAGATTAAAACAGTGCGAGTGTTTAAGCATTTGTGTGACGGGCATAATACTATCCTAGATAAAATCAGGGATTCATGAAAGTATTTAGAAAATTGGGCAAATTAGATGGGCCGAATGGTTCTTCACTGTTGTCACATTCTATGGATTTTTTTTCATAAAATGTTTAAAAAGGGAGAGACAGTACTCTGAGACCACTTGCAATGAGTTGTTATGGTGTTTAAAGTAGCCTTTTAAATCAGAGTTGAGCAAGGTGTGGTTAGAATGCAGGAAGTTATTCCTGTTATAAAAGGGGATTTCTGAAATAATCACAGACCTAAAATAACCTGCAGGGCTACATTATTTGTGGCATGTGCTATAAGTGATACAGAAAAAAAAAAGACATATTCTTGTTTAGAGATTTTAGTAAAAACTGAGATCTCTTCTGCAGAGCTATGAAACATTCTTCTTAAATGCCACTACAATATATCATCTCAGAGCTGAATATCTTGGAAATATCATCCGGAGTCAAGAATTTCCAGTGAGCAACATGTAAAATATGTGCTTAAAACACATAATACAATTTAAGCATTAGAAAATATAACAATTTATTAGAAAAAAAATGAACTTTTTATATAACTGATAATGACGTGGGTCACAGTCTGCTGCATCAGGGGGTCCAGTGCAAAAGCAGATGTGGATAGATCCCTAAACCATCAGTACGTATTCTAAAAAAAGTATCCTCTTACCTCCTCCCTACCCAAAATATCCTATAACACCAGTGGAAAATATAAAAATAGTACTTTTTATTCATGGTGTATTAATTATACTGCGCTCTTACACATGCAGCACCATTGGAACATCACTCAAGCAATGCTCAACATTTTGACTGCAATATTTTTAATGGATTGCGAACAATATAGACGCAAAAAACCCAAAAAACCCTTGTTCTATAACATCTGGAAGTCCACGGATGGGCTACCCTGAGATAAAAAATAAAAATAGATAGATTGATACTGCGCTCTGTATTAATGTCAAGTTTGGTTGTTCATTAATTAAACAGTACTTAGATGTGAGTGGATGACCCCTGAGTAATGGGCAAAAAGGCTAGTCTGATAATTATCCAATCTATTAATATTTTGAGCTTATTAGCCGTCAATTTGCTACAACTTCCTTGTTTGTAATTAAACCCTTTAGAATTTTGTTGCGTTTTTGTTCATAGTCCAAGTTATTATAATTATTATTATTGTTGTGTCGTATTTAGGGGTTAGTTGCAGTTATGATAATATGAAGAAATATTTCTTGTTTTTGAATTACCAGGCAACGCTTCCAATAAACACAACATACTGCCGTGCAAAATATTTCACTTATTTGCACAATGACATAACTTGTTACATAAAATGCAAAACGGTGAGAATTATCCGGGTTTTCAAAGATTTCCCAATCCTCCCCTATCTCTGCTGAATATTTGCTTCTAGACCTAGAAATACTTTCAAATGAACATTATACAGCATAGTGGGATGTATTCACTTTACTGGGAATTGTGACGAGCTGAACAGGAAATGGCCAATTTTAGACAAAAAGTAACAAAGCTGTAGAAATATCACTGAAAAATGTTTCCAATTTAATTATTTTGGCCGAAATTGTAAAATGAAAATAATGTCGTTGTTTCAGTACAATTCCCAGTTTATTGAAAACAAGAGAGGGAGTTGTTTGGACTTTCTAAAATGAGTAATAATTTCTTGTAAACAAACATTTTATTTCATAGAGAAATGAACCACGCTGATTGCTACAGTTACAATCTGCTGAGCTGCTAAAGCCCTAGACAAATGCAACTATAAAGACGTCAAGGAACAGACAAGCTGTAATAATGGGCACTATCAGGGTTTATCACCTGCAGGGAATTTGAAGTGAATTTCATTGGTTCAGCTATTTTGACTTTTAATTCGAAATTTACTTTTAATTCACTTTGAATCCCCCGAAATTCTCACTTTAGAGAATAACTTTGTATGTGCATTTTAAGGGCCAGTTAAGGACCAGTAGACACCCAGACCACGTCAGGTGAATGAAATGCAGCGGTTCTTTAGTTTTAATCCTGCAATGGAAAGCCGTGCCTTTTAGTAGACATGCAATGCTTACATTGCAGGGTTCAAGGGACACTACAGGGACCAAAACAACTTTAGATCAATGGAGTGGTTTTGGTGTACAGACCATGCCCCTGCAGTTTCACTACTTAATTCTCTGCAATTTGAGAGTTAAATCACTTTGTGTATGCAGCCCTAGCCACACCTCCCTTGAATGTGATTTGTACAGCCTTCCTAAACACTTTCTGAAAAGAAATCTAATGTTTACACTTCCTGTATTGCACATTCTGTTTTTTTAAAGAATTTCTTATCTTCCGCTCTGTTAAGAGCCTTCTAGACCCTGCAGAAGCCTAACATGTATGATAAACACTTCTAAAGCAAGTTAACATCTGACTGAAAATAAAACCAATTTTGTTTCCTGTAGGCTGTGTGAGTCATAGCCAAGGGAGGCATGGCTAGGGCTGCATCAACTGAAACAAAAGTGATTTAACATCTAAATGGCAGATAATTGAGCACTGAGACTGCAGGGGCATGATCTATACACTAAAACTGCTTCATTAAGCTAAAGCAGCCACTAGAGGGACTACCGGGTGTTTAGACGACTTTTGGTCTTCTAAATGGCATTGGACATTCTCATGCTATGCAGCATCACCGGAATCCACATAGGAAAGCAGTGATTAATGCGCTTTCATATGGGAAAATCCTACCGCGAGCGCGGCCATTGAGCGCGGAGCCTGATCCAGCTCTGTGCTGAATTCAGTTAAGTGACTAAAAGGGTTTTAACTCCTTCAGTGAATCCCTTTAACGGTCTTGCCTAAGGATGTGATGTTACCACTGCTCTAACCAGCTGATATATATTGTTGTTTTTTTTTCAACTGAGCTGCTTTTTTTTTTTTTTATAAACTTCAATTCATTAAAATCAAAAGCTTTGTGAATAATAAACGTATAGGATAAATTAATTAAGCATTGAATTGTAGTAAATTGAACATCAAATCCCCAAATTCTGGCAAAAATTGCAGATTTGAAAAAAAAAAATATTCAAATACGCTAAAATCAAAGTTTGGTTATTTTATTTTAAACTTTGCAATTTGGATTTGAATTTACTAGAGAGCGGGGTTTAATAAACCCCTTAGGTTAAGACACGTTCTGAAAGCACCGCTGATTTCTGACCTTCACACGAACGCAGTGATCAGTTCTAGATTGTTTATCATAGCAAAATGATGTCACCACGTCAGTCTTTCCCCAGCTTCCAGCCACCAGGCTCTTGTTATGATATTTTAATTGAACTGCCTAGCAATGTGAATATCACTTAATATTCACAACCTCACATGAGAATAAGCATTGCTCTGTGGGCAATCCAATGCCCACTGGAAAGCATTTTGTTCTTATTTTTCCAAAGAAAAGAAAGATTATTTTGTTATGTCATGCAAGAGGAATTTGGCTCTGTTCGTCTTCCTACGCTGCATTATTTTAGATTGGTTATTAACATTATAGTATCCACTGCTATCCCATATGGGCATGTTGTCTACCAAAGTTATGTAGGAAAGCCGTATTAGGAAATAAAATATTCAGCAGCGGAATCACTTATTATCTGTAGGGAAACAAGTTTAAATTTATTGCTGGATGATTAATTGAATATTATCATTTTATTCCTATCACATCATTACCTGCAGGTTGTAATGATAAAATATTATTGACTGTATTGGGATTTTTTAAAAAAAACTTTCTAAAATGTATCAGTTGACTTTTTGTGATTTGTCTGGCATACACTAAAATTCATTTTTTGCTTATTTATTTCCTCACTGCAACCATGATAGAGAAACTATATTTAGATCTTACAACAGACTGTAAAGAGATCTTTGCTAATCTTGGAACAAGATAATCTAACAATATGTTTTCCCGACCATGAATTTTGAGTTCTGATCACATGGAACATTACAAGCGCATCTACACGGCAATTCCTATAATCTCACAAAGTCTCTTATTGGTGTGGAACACCCTAGCAGATTAATAACGCCACACACACTCCCAATGGCCATGAGCAACGTTGCAGCCATATTGTACCCTGTCTGTACCAACAATATTGAAGATTTAACCCCTTGACGACCGATGACGGTTCAGGACCGCCATTGGAAAAATCCCCTTGGGGACCAATGACAGTCCTGAACCGTCATAATGGTCTGGGGCTACTTACCTGATTGCCGTCGGTCCCCCAGCGTCGATCAGCGCTCCTCCCGGTCCAGGGGGACTGCCTGTCTCCCCTCGGCAGATCAGGAGCCCGCGGCCACGTGATCACTCGATCACGTGGCCACAATAGGTGCCTGTGTATCTGCCTGCAGGGGGACTGTCTGTGCTGACAGGCAGTCTCCCTGAAAGTAAAAAATCAAAAATAAAGTTAAAAAATAAAGCAATCAGTGTAAAAAAAATTATGTCTTTATATATATATATATATATATATATATATATATATATATGATATATATATATACACATGTATTATATCATTATATAATATATGTATATATATCATATATATAATGTCATACTAAGTGTTTTTCTATATTTATATATACGTATATTAATATAAAAATACACTTTTAATTTAAATTACACACGTATATATACAATATATTTATAACAACTATATATATTGTATATATTATTATGAATTATAAATATGTTAATAAAAATAAATAACAAAAAGTAAAAATTATATATATGTAATTTTATTCTAACAGTATTTTGATATTAATATATATATATTTATATCAAAATACACTTAGAATGTAATGATATATATCTATGTATAAATAAATAAATAAAAATAATACGAAATATACATATGTCCAAATACATAATTACATAAATAATTTCATAAATATACACGTAGACGTCAAATATATAAATATGTATATATATATAAAAATTCTACGTGCGTATTTATGTTTATACCTAATTAAGTAATTAATTATACCTAATTAAGTAATTTTAATGATTGCAATTTGAGGGACCTGCCTGCCAACCGAGGCCGAAAGTCCAGAGAATTTAATTTGTTAGCACTGTGTTTAACCCTGTAACTTTCTATGACACCCTACAACCTGTACATGGGTGGAACTGTTTTACTCGGGAGACTTCGCTGAACACAAATATTAGTGTTTCAAAACAGTAAAACATATCACAGCGATGATATTGTCAGTGAAAGTGACGTTTTTTGCTTTTTTTACACACAAACGGCATTTTCACTGATGATATTATTGCTATGATACATTTTACTGTTCTGATACACTAATATTTGTGTTCAGTGAAGTCTCCTGAGTATAACAGTACCCCACATGTAGAGGTTTTATAGTGTTTGTGAAGATTACAGGGTCAAATATAAGGCTTGATTTTACTTTTTTTTATTTATTTATTTTTATTTGTCAGATTGGTTGCCTTTGAGAGCGTATGGTAGGCCAGGAATGAGAATTAGCACCATGATGGCATACCATTTGCAAAAGAAAACAACCCAAGGTATTGCAAATGGGGTATGTTCAGCCTTTTTTAGTAGCCACTTAGTCACAAACACTGGCCAAAGTTAGCAATTTTTGCATTTTTAACACACAAACAAATATAAATGCTAAGTTTGGCCAGTGTTTGTGACTAGGTGGCTACTAAAAAAGACTGGACATACCCTGGGTTGTCTACTTTAAAAAAAATATGTACATGTGAGGTCTGATTCAGAGATTTATGACAGATAACGGTGTTACAATGTCACTATTGATAAATTTAAAATATATATTGAAACAGCAATTTCCTACTTGTATTTATAGGCCTATAACTTGCAAAAAAAAGAAATAAAGCACGTAAACACTGGGTGTTTTTAAACTCGGGACAAAATTTTGAATTTATTTAGCAGTTTTTTTCATTAGCTTTTGTAGATAAGTAAAAGATTTTTCAAGTAAAAGTCCAAAAACATGTTTTTTTTCAATTTGTCACCATATTTAATTATTTTTTTTAAATAAAATATATGACATGATACAAATAATGGTATGTAAAGAAATCCCTTCTTGTCCTGAAAAAACCCAATATATAACTTGTATGTGAACCGTAAATGAGAGAGAGGAAAATTACAGCTAAACACAAACACCACAAAAGTGTCAAAACTGCTTTGGTCCTCAACGTACAACATCGCAAAAACAGGCCGGTCCTTAAGGGAACTGTGCCCCTTCTCAGTGTCAAAAAAAAATAATGAGTCCTTAAAAAAAAAAAAAACGTACCAAACAAGAAAATAATGAACATCAGACTGTAATTTTGATTTGTGTAATTATGAATGAAAAAATAAATTTAAAAAAGTCTTCCCTTGACTGCTCCTTAAATAGACATTATACGCACTAAATCAACTTTAGCTTAATGAAGCTGTTGTGGTGTGTAGATCATCCCCCTGCAATCTCACTGCTCAATTCTTTGCCTTTTAGTAGTTATATCCCTTTTGTTTCTGTTTATGCAGCCCTAGCCACACCTCCCCTGGCGGTGTCTGACACAGCCTAGATGAAACATTTTTAAATTTCCAATCAGATGTTAACTTGCTCTATACATTTTTATCTCCTGCCTTGTAAATTGAACTTTATTCACACACAGAATGCTCCTGCAGGGTCTAGAAGGCTATTAACAGAGCAGGATATAATACATTCTAAAATAAACAGAACGTGTAATAAAGGAAGTATAAACAGTAGATCTCTCTTTTCAGGAAGTATTTAGGAAGGCTGTCCAAGTTACATACAGGGAAGTGTGGTTGAGGCTGTATAAACAACGTGGTTTAACTCCTAAATGGCAGAGAATTGAGCAGTGTGACTACAGGGGTATAATCTATACACCAAAACTGCTTCATTAAGGTTAAGTTGATTTGGTGCATATAGTGTCCCTTTAATTCAGAGGATTTTATTTCACAAAGTATATCGATAAAAATGACATGTAAAATAAGAGGGCACATTATAGCTGGTTATTACTATTGGCCTGTGCGGATGTTCTGCTAGACCACGCAGGAAGGCGTACATAGAGGAAGGGTATATTCAGAAATCATTAAGAGGAGAAAAGACAGGTGTAGCAGATCTCCAGTACTCTGACCGAGTACCTTTGCCAGGTCTGCTTCCTCGTAGCTATCAGGGACCCTGGAAGTAATTAACTCTATGCTAAAAAAGTAACAAGCATGAGGTTCGGTTGGCTTTAGATATGTTCTAGATGACCATTCTTATCTGTTATGATAATCTGTGTTTTGGATCTTTACATTGTAAAGTTTGCTTGTTGTGAAACAGTATAAAAGTTCCTCTGTCCTAATCCATCGTGTAGTTTCGCATGCTGGCAAAATGGACCTTTTAAAGTGACGTAACCCATCACTTTCTCAAGCAGTTCAGAGGCTGAAGCTTTTTCTAGACCGGATCCAGCCTGGGGCACTAGTTTGACCTTTCTTCGGCTGCTTATTAACAGTGGTATCCCATACAGTTTTCTTTTCATATCTCTCGCCCTGTCAGAAATGGAAAGTGAGATTTTGCAGACCACTGTTGGAAAAATCCCACTTTTCCCTTTTTTACTGTAAATTAATTAATTCTTCAGTCAGGAAACTAACCTACAGCATACACAAAGCTTTTTCTTCTGAGTCCCCTTTCCGGGTATAACAAGCAAAGCTTTCGGCTATCTGTGGTAAATGTCTCTAAACAATGGCTCTTTGTGCTTCTCTGGGTAGTGTATGGGATGAGGTTCATTTTGCTGCCAATTTTTTTTTTTTTTTTTGGCTCGCCGTCTTCTGAATGTCTGTCATTTGCAGAGACCACTTGGACTTTACAGGAAGGAGGAATGCCCTCTGTCAGATTAGCCACAATCTAGTCTTATGAGCGGAGTAATGCTGGTGCCACTGGTTAAACGTCCTTCATTTTTACTACCAGGCATCCCGAGTGGTCAAATGTGCAGATTAAAGTATGGTGACAGCTACTCATAGATTGTAAGCTCCTTAGAGCAAGGCCTTTTTCACCTCTTGTCTCTGTCACATTCTATATGTAAATTACATGTTTTCAAACATCCCCATTCTAGAATTGTACAGCGCTGTGGAATATGTTGACGCTATATAAATTCTAAAATCAATATATTTGATTTTATATTAAACCACATTTTCTAGATATACCAAATACAGGTATAACAGTCTAAATTCATTTGACTGGTTTTTTTTTATAAATTTTTTTTTTTTCACTAGTCCATCACACCCTGGGTATATTTGATTGAGTTCTTCAATGGTTTTGCCCATTTTTACACACCGTCTGAACACCAGCTTGCTCTATTACTGCTTTGCTTGATGGGTACAGACAGGTGACTGTGCAGGTATAGAATCTTTATATAGCTGAGTTGAAGGATATGGCTGAGAATCTCTCGCATTTGCATTTTACTTAACAGCTCTGGAATCTGTTTGAAGAGCTCTAGAACCCTCTATCACACAGATGGGTTTTACAGAACAGCATTAGCATCTGTCATTAAGAAGAAGCTCTTAAATCTGTATTTTGGCAGATCAGTTCAAGACCCTAGAGGCTTATTTACACTAAGCCAGCTTTCAAGCAGCCATAATGCTTGTTTTATATTGACAATATCTAGAACATCCATCATTCTATTCATCACCAGCTATATTTATACACTGAGCTGTTCTAGAACTTTTATTACACTGCCAATTCATGTTTCTCTGTTATAATTAACACATATAGAACATATATGATACCAAACACTGTTAGTTGAACAGCTCTCAAAATTCTATTCAGTTGACCATCTCCTAGCTTCGCTCTCCATGATCAACTCTAGTTTGCAAAATGTTTTTATATTAAATAAGGAAATATTGTTGCGGCTCATTAACTACATTATTTAAGACATTGTGCTAAGGTCTCTCTCTTTATTCTGTTATCTCTTTGTTTTTTTGGAGTATCAAAGATTTCTCCATGATTGAGAGGAGGATTACTCCTTCCACACCAAGTCCATGAGACCTTCTACTGATAGACCCAAAGGTCCACTCTACAAATCCATTCACTGTCTTCCTGTCATGGCCAGCTTTGGGATAAACGTTGGCTTCACCTACTGGGATATGTAATCTAAACATATTTGTAGTGTCAAGACTACCTAACACTAGCCCATAACAGTTCTGTCATTTTATTCTACATTTTTATTTAGTACCGCATTTATTATCCTAACTTCAATCATATATGACTAAGCAGTCCTCTATCTGTGTAAACAGCCATTTGTTTGTTTTAAACAGAAAGCGTTTATGTGTTTTCCGTCATACATGTGGTTGGCATCCTAACCTAGTCCCATCCTCATAGTGTTGATGAGTCACAGCTTTGACTCAGAGGGATAGGTAGTCTGTTGCCATGTGCACATAATCAAACAATCATTTTTCTATTGATCGTTAACTCCTTTCGGGCTAGGCAGCTAAACAACTGATGGCAAAGCATTATTTGTTTTCAGCAATCCATCCATTACCAAAAGTGTTAATTATTTAATTCTATCCATATTTCACAAAAGACATTCATTGTTTTAGTATCTCTACAGCTGATTCACATGCATTACCTTTGCCAGATGTTCATTGCTCTACCTCTTCCCCTTTTACCATCTAAAAAAGGGGATACTTTGGCACATTGTACATTGCAGGTATATAATGATAAGAGCTAGAAGGGGCTTGTGCCCCTGAGTCCCAGAGATACGAAACTTCTCTACCCCTTTACTTTCTTATTGTTTGCCCACATCAATTAAACCGAGTTTGAGAACCTTTTTGAATGATTTCAAGAGCTGACATCATACTCTGGTCATGTATTCTTTACAAAAGCAGAGACTCAACTAAAGGGGTACGAATGGCCCAAGGACCAAAGTTATAAGGAATAAAACCAGCTATGTCAAAGTACCCCAAAAATATCCTTTAATTTATGCACTGAACAAAATTATAAATGCAAAACTTTTGTTTTTGACCCTAGTTTTCATGAGCTGAACTCAAAGATCTAAGACTTTTTCTATGTACACAAAAGGCCTATTTCTCTCAAATATGGTTCACAAATCTGTCTAAATCTGTGTTAGTGAGCACATCTCCTTTGCCGAGATAATCCAACCACCTCACAGGTGTGGCATATCAAGATGCTGATTAGACAGGATGATTATTGCACAGGTGTGCCTTAGGCTGCCCACAATAATTTTGAAGGAAGGAGATCGAATGAGGTTAAAATAAAATTAATATGGTTTGTTGTTCCAAAAAAGTTCATGGCACTTCTTTATCTGTCTGTATTGATTTTATTTATTAAGATAATACAATTCAATCTGTTTTTAAGCATTTTAGGCAACCTTAGTTTCATTTACAAAGTTACTCTCAATGTATCAGTTCTTAGGTAACTTTCCTTCCAAGTCTTTATAGAATCTGACATTTATACTTCGTCTGTCTACAGCCTCTATACGCCCTCCTTCTTTGCCCTGGCAGGAAGCCTTCTCAGCTTCATGATGGTGATGGCGTTTTTTCCAGCGCAAACCAAACAAAAGAAACAAGAATTAACATCTGAACAAAGTAAGATTAGGTCCAAACATGTTAACCGCTCCAGGCTTGAATACTAAATGATGTTTAACATTGCACTAAGAAATACAAATCTGTTTCAGCGTGTCTTAAAGCACAACTTTTTTTTTTCAGAAACATCAAAATCCTCTAGCGTGTTCAACTTCAGTGAACTTGGACGACTCATGAAATTTCCAGGCGTGACAGCAATTTTTACCATAAAAATACTTTCAGGATTTCCAATAGGTACAACATTTATGTGGTTTTATAAAAAAAAAAAAAAAGGATAGCATAACTGTGATCCCGAAATTAATTCCAATATTATTTGGCAGTAACCCTTTCCATTTTATAACATAAAAACAAAGTTTAGTTTTACAGTGGAAATGTAGCCTATAAAATCTGAGTTATTTTTCCCTTTGGTCCAGCGCTGGCCTTCACCCTGCAGAGAACACAAATCTCGCCACCCATTCTACAGTGACATTTATAGGTCGCTCTTGATGACTGCGTTCTCACAGATATGGAGGGCGAAAGAGGCAGAGCTTTGAGTCCACTACAGAGGTTCTATGCAGGTTGCAATGAAAGTCTGTAGTGTGATGGATGTGAGAATTATGCCCACGTGCCCACATTATTTGTACATTCTGGTGGCATTTCCTGATGTTCTAGGTCCTGTAAAGCCATACTGTAAGGCAGACTGGTGGCATTGCATGGCAAAGTTGTTCTACCAGTCTTGCATTAATGTTGATAAATGCCATAGTATACAATTCGGTAAGACACAAACTCTCTAAAAACACTGTACGTCTCTTATTTTTGAATGCAAATTCCAAAATGTTCCAATTTTACTTTTTTGGCCTAAAATTTGAAATTCACTTTGAATTCCCAACAATCCAATCTTTAGAAAATAACCCTATGAGGCAAGGTTGACACATAATACAGATATATGAAGGCAGATCTGGAATCTAAATTTTACAAGCACTGAAAACTGTAAAAAAAATATTAAAATGTTTTATCTGCTTTTAAATGACAATAAAAAGTTTATCAATTTTTGTATTGTTTTAAACAACATTTCCCCTTAAACTCTGTGTCTATTATACTTAGCACATCTGAGCAGTTTTAACGCTTTATAACTTGTAACTTTTTATATTAAATTAATTACCCCCACCCCATGTATGAATTTTTCCTGTTTCTAATCTTTATAGATAGTAAGATAAAAATACATCCCAAAAAGCCTGCATTGATCATTAGTAGGTAACATTGATCGTATTGATCTGCCTTGATCTTATATTTTGTATCTGATATTGATCTGCATTGATCTTATATTTTGTACATTGTAGTTCTTACTGCTGCCACAGGCATTTTCGTTCTAACAAAAACAAAGCCTGTCTGTCTTTATTACTGAATTCTACCTTTTAACTTGTGTTTTTGTTTTGTGTTTGAAAATGCTTTGAAGTTCCATTCTTTATATTTTTTAGAACGGACCTGTCAGAAATTAGATTTATTTCATTAGAATTCTAAGCATTTTTTATTTATATTTATTTATCATTTGCATTGTATGTTTAGCTGTCATGACACAGTCAGGTCCTACCATAATCCCATGTGCGTAAGAACATGCATGGAAGGAATGCCCGTTCATGCATGTGCTTGTACGATATGCTTCAGCAGATGCCCTCGTAGGTAAATGACATTGCCCTGGACACGTTACAGCTGTGGAGTTAAGTGTGTTTGATTTTATTTTTTTTATAAACCTACGCTGTACTAGTCACCCCCGCAAGCATTTCAAAAGCGTCTACTTGGCTACGGGTAAGAGGCACCTTCAACATACAGTGGTTAAATGTGCTCCTTAGAATTACAGTGTTCTACATGTTATGTGCTCAAAGATCACTTGATCAAGACCGAGTTGGAGATTGTACAAAGTTTGCAATAAAGGTGTTATATCATTTCATGAAATGGACAGTGGTGGTATTTACTTCATTAGTGCCAGTTTCATTTTGAGCATTTAGTACAATGGCGCAAAATTATTTTTATTACCTATTCTAGTTTCATCTCTAGATCTCTTACATTTGTAGGGAGTAGTTTTGCTCCGAACAGCACTTTCATTTATCAGATCATTGGCTGGAACTGCTAATTAAGTTGCTAGTAGCTATACTCTGACTGCCATCATCCTATTTGTCAAATGAGCCTGCGCACAGTGCTCATCTGAACCATATATCCAACCAAGCTTATCGGATATCTAAACAAGCTTACCTTGTATCCAACCAAGCTTATCATATATCTAAACAATCTTACCTTGTATCCAACCGGCTTACCATATACCCAATCAAGCATAGTATATATCCAACTGAGCTTATCAGATATCTAAACAAGCTTACCTTGTATCCATCCAAGCTTATCAGATATCTAAACAAGCTTACCTTGTATCCAACCAAGCTTATCATCTATCCAAACAAACTTATTATGTATCCAACTGGCTTACCATATACCCAACCAAGCTTATTATATATCCAACCAAGGCTACCATAAACCCAACCGGGCTTACCATATACCCAATGAAGCTTAATATACATTTAACTGAGGTTACCATGTATACAAGCAAGCTTATCATATATCCAAACAAGCTTGCCATATGCCCAACCAAGGTTACCATATACCCAACCAAGCTTATTATATATCCAACCAAGGCTACAATAAACCAAACCAGGCTTACCATATACCCAACCAAGCTTACCATATATTTAACTGAGCTTACCATGTATCCAAGCAAGCTTATCATATATCCAAACAAGCTTGCCATATGCCCAACCAAGGTTACCATATACCCAACCGAGCTTATTATATATCCAACCAAGGCTACCATAAACCTAACCAGGCTTACCATATACCCAAGCAAGCTTACCATATAGTTAACCGAGCTTACCATGTATCCAAGCAAGCTTATCATATATCCAAACAAGGTTACCATATATCCAACCGTGCTTACCATTTATTGAACCAAGTTTACCATATACTCAGCCAAGCATACCTTACATCTAACCAAGCTTATTATATTCCCAATGGAGCTTATTATATCTCCAGTGTAGTTTACCATATACTCAACTGAACTTTTCATAAACTCAACCAGTTTACCATGTACCCTCTATGGGTCAGGCAGAGGATAAATAAGTGATGGGATATATTGAATTACAGTTGAAAATGTATGTGTCTCTGATGGATACAAACTTGCAATTCGATTGAGATTGCTCTGTGTCTATACAGATTATATCGTATCCATCTATTCTGTCAGCATATTCTTAATTAAAAAAAAGTTAAATAAATAAGTGATGATATTGTTAAAGGAGAATGGTTTAAAAAAAAAAAAATATTAGAGGGCAGAGAACACATCAATATTTTTTTTCTACTATTAAAGAAAATATTCACTAGCAATATTTACTTAATTTACATAATTCCTTAACCCCTTAAGGACACATGACATGTGTGACATGTCATGATTCCCTTTTATTCCAGAAGTTTGGTCTTTAAGGGGTTAAAGGACCAGTATAGTGCCAGGAAAACATACTCGTTTTCCTGGCACTATAGTGCCCTGAGGGTGCCCCCACCCTCAGGGTCCCCCTCCCTCCTTAAACCTACCTCTTTCTCCAGCGCTGGGCGGGGAGCTCTCCTCCTCCTCTCTGCCTTCTCTCCTCCTCTTCGGCTGAAAGCGCATGCGCGGCAGGAGCCGCACGCGCATTCAGCCAGTCCATAGGAAAGCATTCTCAATTCTTTCCTATGGACGCTGGCGACTTCTCACTGTGAAAATCACAGTGAGAAGCGCGGAAGCGCCTCTAGCAGCTGTCAATGAGACCAGCCACTAGAGGCTGGATTAACCCTATTATAAACATAGCAGTTTCTCTGAAACTGCTATGTTTATAGAAAAAAGGGTTAACACATTAAGCTGAAGTGGTCTGGGTGCCTATAGTGGTCCTTTATACTATGCCTGCTTTTAAACTGAATTCTGTTTATAATTAAATATTATTCTGAGCATGTTAATTACATTTTTATATATTTTCAGGTCTGTTTATGATCATGTTTCCCATCACTTCTGTTGATTTCTTTGGCCTGGACACAGCTGGTTCTGGATATTTAATGTCTTATTTTGGCATTCTTCAACTGGTAAGAAAAAGAGTAACCTTTATTTATTAAATTTGATATGGTGTAAGGTGGTCCCCTATCCCTGTCTCCCAGCACACAGTGTATTATAACTGCAGCTATAACGTTATGGTGTAAGGAGGTCCCATGTCTCCCCGCACACAGTGTATTATAACTGCAGCATAAGGTTATGGTGTGAGGAGGTCCCCTGTCTCACCGCACACAGTGTTTTATAACTGCAGCTATAACGTTATGGTCTAAGGAGGTCCCCTGTCTCCCCGCACACAGTGTATTATAACAGCAGCTATAACGTTATGGTCTAAGGAGGTCCCCTGTCTCCCTGCACATAGTGTATTATAACTATAAGGTTATGGTGTAAGGAGGACCCCTGTCTCCCTGCACACAGTGTATTATAACTGCAGCTATAAGGTTATGGTGTAAGGAGGTCCCCTGTCTCCCTGCACACAGTGTATTATAACTGCAGCTATAAGGTTATGGTGTAAGGAGGTCTCCTGTCTTTGTGCACACAGTGTATTATAACTGCAGCTATACGGTTATGGTGTAAGGATGTCCCCTGTCTCCCCGTACACAGTGTATTATAACTGCAGCTATAAAGTTATAGTGTAAGGAGGTCCCTTGTCCCTGTCTCCCCACACACAGTGTATTATAACTGTAGCTATAACGTTATGGTGTAAGGAGGTCCCCTGTTACTGTCTCGCTGCAAACAGTAGCTCTCTTTTCCCACTTTAATTGTTTACATTTTTCCAATATATTTTTATGCATTTTCTATATAATGCATTACAAATACTTTTTTTCCCCATTATATTTTTATATATGCTATAATAACTAGCATTGAATCATTGGTAGTTTCCCGCCTACTGTCTTAGAATGCACCAAATGTTTTTGTTGTTATTAAACCGGGTGATGTCATTATGAATTACGATGGAAAAAGAAGAAAAAAAGAGTTGTATTTACATTAAACATTACTTTGTTTATATCTAAAACACAAAAGACAGATGTAGAAAGGAAGTGTACACAGCGTCCAGTTTCCTACAAAAATAAAAAGCTTAAAGGTACACCCAGGCACCATAACAACTTAATTAAAAAAAAACATTCACATACATAAAACTTAAAGATATAAAACCAGAGCATGCATTTCTCAGTAGTGGTACTGCCGTAAAGGTAAAAAAATACAAAATACAGATTGAGGAACAGCACACACACAAAACCAAATACAGTTTTAAATTCTCTTACAGTGTTGTTCGCTAAACTCCAAATTTTCACAATTTAAATCCGATCGGCAAAACTCGTTTTTTTTTTTCATTTGGATTTAATTAACCAAAGTACTGTACTGAGTTTATTTGATATGGTGTAAGGTGGTCCCCTGACAACATTTTAATCAAAGGAAGGGTAATTCGGCACTTGCCCCTATAGCCCTATGCTACTCCCTTAGGTGACTGTAAGAGACCGACAGACTAATATAGGGTTACCCAAAAAGTAGATCGCCAGATGTTTTAAAACTACAGCTTCCATGATGCTCTGTCATTGTAAAGGCATTCTAAATGCATGCAAAGCATCATGGGATCTGTAGTTCTACAACATCTGTGGATCAACATTTGGGCACCACTGGACTAATATATCATATAAGGAGAGGAAGACATGAACACTGGGAAGCATTTTCTTCTAACACAAGCTGCACCTAAACTGTACATCACGTGTCGCGTGGCACGTTTGTGTTAAGCTGAGACCTATTTTGCCCTTGGCAAGCAAACAGAGGTGCAGGAGGCTCAATTATTCCAATTGAAATGCGCTTCCTTCCTTTTTTGTTTACTAATGACAGAACAGATTCCATTAAGCTTCACTTGCTTTGTTCAGCTCTTCAAAGACATTCAGAATCGCAAAGAGAAGTAAGGAATATGAAAACTGGCTGGGTGAATTAAAGTTTAATATACTGTGGACACACAACACCATGTCTCGTTCTGCAAGAGAGATGATATTTGAAGTACAAATTCAGCTCTCTCTCTGTCTCTCTATCTCTCTCCAGTTTACACGACCTATGTTATTTATTGATTTTTTTTTTTAGTGCTGAGAATGGTTAGTCTGCCAAAAAGATCTGACCAAGGTTCTTGGCCAGTACCTGCACATTTTCGAGCTTTGTGTCATCGAGGGTTGCGACGCTTCTGGTCTTGTGACAAGTCAAGCAAGCAGAGAGTAATCTCATCCCAATAGTAGACACGTTCCTTTCAGTTTTTCCTTGTAGATTTCTGGTAGTGCGGACGTTAAACATATAGAATACGATTATGCCCAGATTGCTAGTAAGAGTAGATTCTTACAACCTCTATATGACTAAAGATCCCCACCCTGGGTACAAATGTGCTTTTTTGCTTTTTTAGATATGTTTGATATTATTATAATTTTTTTTCACTATGTAGTAATTGCACTTACTTTTGTTTGTGGAGGAAGGGGGTGAGAGATGAAGTGGTTATAGTGTCTGAATTCCAATAGTGTCATATTTCCATTCAGTGTTAAACTGTTTTTTAATGGTTTAATACTAAATTGTGTCTCCAGCAGCCCTTAGACGTTGTGTTTACAAATACACAAAAATAAGTCCTGCACTCAAACTCCCACTACTCCTGGGCGGCAGTAATGACCTTAGTACACATCAGCCCCAATGCAAAAAGTTACCTGCGCACTAGCCAAAATCCCTATTAATATTTAAATAAATGGAGGGTATTTAGTAACTCCAATGGCCATTAGGTGCAAGCCCACCTGCCACGTCAAGGCAAACCTCTTTATTTTTATTTTGGCTTCTACTTTGTGTTACTTGGGCTTATGAAGAAGTCTTAGACCACCCATTGTACATCGCTACAGAATTTGCTGGCGCTATATAAATGATAAAATAATAATAATAATAATGAGCAGCAGTGGGCAGCTATGATTGGCAGAGAGAGTCAGTTGACTGCTTTCAGCCTATCACAGTGCCCACTGCTGGTAGGACTTGTTATGGCTAGAAGGAAGTGTGTATAGGGAGTCAGCTTGGCCAGAAACCCTCATTCAGTTTTAAACAGCTCAAATATGATTTAACACTGAGTGGAGGGATAGCGCCAGGGGACTTCAGACACCATAACCAATTCAATAAGATGATATATTTCGAGTGCCCAGAGTGTGCCTTTAAAACATTCTCATTTCAATGGACATATCCTTTTGTATTATTGCCAAGTGCTTCCAATACAGTCCCTCGTATTCAGTGATACACATATAAGCTGAGCTAGCAGTACTGTCCTAGAACATTCTATCTTAGGACACAGTGTATCTGGTGGGCTTTGTTGATGCCTTTCTCACCCACCAGATAGAAACTCACCAGCCAAACTATGTTTAAAAAGATGGATTATTTTATTACAGATTTCTTACTTTTAGTGAAATAGGACATATGTTTAAAGCAATGTTGTTCCTACTACATCTAACAAGGGTGTAACTAAACTGGTTCAGCAGAGAACCCAACCCCTCCATATATAGGTCACCTTATAAACACATACCCTCGAACATTTTAAGTAGACAAGGAGGGACAATTTTAGTGGTGTGGCTGGGGTGTGGCTAGGGGCGAGGCTGTTCTGAGATACAGTGGGACCTCGGTTTACAAATGCCTCGGTTAACATAATTTTCGGTTTACAAATGAAAATCCATTGAAAATAATGTCTCGGCCTACAAAAAATTTTCACAATACAAAGCAAGTTTTTCCAGGATGCATTGCACCTGGGAGGTTTATATTTAAATTGGGTGGCAATTTCCAGGGGGCGGCAAAACGCCACCCCCAAATGCCCAGGCAAATACCTGGTTTGCCTCGATTTGTGGGAGCCCAAGAGCTGGCCGGCTGGCCACCTTTGGGCTCCCCCAGGGCAGGCGGTCAGTGGTTTCCTGGGCGGGTGGCGAGGGAGCGCTTAGCTCCCTTGCACGACCCGCAGTAATGCTGGGAGCCTGAGTATGACGTCATATTCCGGCTCCCGGCATCACTCTGCAGCGCGCAAGGGAGCTGAGCGGAGAGCTCAGGGGAAAGTGCTCCCTCGCTGAAAACCTAGAGCGCCCGCCAGCCTCTCTGCCTACCTGCACATTCGTCCACCTATCTGCCCAGCATACCCACTGGACCCCAGGTGAGAAATCCACCCAGCTATCCCAAACGTAGGGAGGCTGGATGGATTTCAATTTAAAAAAAAATATTAATAATAGTGAGTGGGGGAAATGTGTGTGTGTGTGTGAGTGTGTGTCAGTGAATGTGAGTGTGTGTGTGTGTGTCAGTGAATGTGAGTGTGAGTGTGTGTCAGTGAATGTGTGTCTGAATGTGAATGTGTGTGTCAGTGAATTTGAGTGAGTGTGTATCTGTCAGTGAATGTAAGTGAGTGAGTGTGTGTGTCAGTGAGTGTGTGTCTGTCAGTGAATGTGTGTGTGTGTGTCTGTCAGTGAATGTGTGTGTGTGTGGTCAGTCTGTGTGTGTGTGTGTGTCGGTCAGTGAGTGTGTACGTCTGTCAGTGAGTGTGTGTCCGAGTAAATGTATGTCTGTCTATCAGTGTGTCAAATTAGTGAGTGTGTGTATGTCATTGTTTGTCAGTGTATATGAGAGTGTGTGTCTGTCAATGAGTGTATGCATCTATCAGTGAGTGTGTGCGTCTGTCAGTGAGTGAGCATCTGTCAGTCAAAGTATGGCCTTGACAGGAAGGGGTGGGGAAAATTTAAATTAGGGGGGGTGCCCGAGTACCGTCCTGCCTAGGGCAGCAAAAATCCTTAATACATCACTGCCTGTGGGTAGCACGTGGGGTCGAGTGTGGAGGTGTTGGAGCGGCTTTTGCATCGAGTTTTGGAGTCATTCTGGAAATTGTTTGCAGTTGTTTTGGGACTTTTTGGTGCATTTCTCAAGCTGTGGAAAGGTAGGGAGCTGAGCTTTGTCGTTTGCATGACTTTTATTGTGTTCTGCATTGTGGGTGGGTTTCCATGCCAGCTCATTTTGACTTTTTTTCTGACCTCCAGAACGGATTAATTGGTTTTCAATGCATTCCTATGGGAAACTGCGTTTCGGTTTACAAATGTTTTGCAATAAGAAAACATCCCGGAGAACGCATTAGATTCGTCAACCGAGGTCCCACTGTATATTAGGTGACTTACTAATAACAACTTATGTAGTTAAAATGTAACATATTTTTCCATGTAAAAGTCTATATTTTTTTCAAAAAAATTTCCGCCTAAAATTGGGACTTATATACGGAATGTCAGTGCAGGGGTTAAAAAAACAACAACAAAAAAACACTTGTGCAGGGCCTGACAGCCAACCAAGCTAGTCACATGTGGCTGTATGGCTGGATCTCCTTCAAAAATCAAATTATTAAAGGACCACTAGGGTGCCAGGAAAACAGATTCATTTTCCTGGCACTATGTAGCCCTTAGGTCCCCCCCTACCTCATGCCCCCTCCCCCACCCCCCTGCTAGGCTGAAGGGCCTAAAACCCCTTCAGCCACTTACCTTTCTCCAGCGCCGGGAACTCTCCTCCTCCTGCCGACATCAGTGCCGAATGCGCATGCGCGGCAAGAGCCGTGCACGCATTCAAACCACCAATAGGAAAGCACTCCGAATTCAATAGGATAGAAAAGAGGGACAAAGGGATTTGAGCCCAAAATAAGAACGGTCACTAGATAGGGTCACTAGAGGGGTATGTAAACAGGGAAAGATTAATATCCCACAAGGCTACAGGCCAGGGCCGGACTGGCCCACCAGGATACAGGGAAATTTCCCGGTGGGCCGTCGGCACCTGGGGCCGGGCAGGCAGCTGGCTCTTCTGGCAGCCGCAGATGGAGCTCTTTTGGCGGCCGCAGGGGGGAGCTGGCTGTTCTGTCTCTGCTACCCCTCCCCAGCACGCTACAAAGAGACCGGGGCCGGAATATGACGTCATATTCCGGCCCCGGTCTCATTAAGCAGTGCGCTAGGGCAGGGGAGCAGAGACAGAACAGCCAGCTCCCCCTAAGGCCGCCAAAAGAGCTCCGTCTGCGGCCGCCAGAAGAGCCAGCTCCCCCCATGCGGCTGCCATCAGAGCTCCCCATGCGGCCGCCAGCACACAGGTAGCAATTATGTGTGAGTGTATGTGTGTGTGTCTGTGTCATTTGTGTGTGTGTCTGTCATGGTGTGTCTGTGTTTCTGTCTGTGTCACGGTGTGTGTGTGTGTGTCTGTGTCACGGTCTGTCTGTGTCATGGTGTGTGTCTGTCATGGTGTGTGTGTGTGTATGTGTGTTTTTACTCACCTTTTTTTCCCCCCACGTCGTGCTGGTCTCCCCTCAACTGGCCCTGCCTCCATGGCTGAGATCATCAAGTTTGATGATCTCAGCCAATCCGCACTGACACAGGAAGCACCTCTAGTGACCGTCTGAGTGTCTGTCACTAGGAAGCAATGTAAACACTGCCTTTTCTCTAAAAAGTCAGTGTTTACATTGAAAAGCCTGCAGGGACAGGCTATAGACACCAGAGCCACTATATTAAGCTGTGTGTGTGTGCGTGCCTGCTAGTGAGTGGGCTTGCTTGTGTGTTTGTGTGTGTGTGTGTGTGCCTGCTACTGAGTGAGCTTGTGTTTTTATGTCAATGACCTTATGTATATCAGTGAGATTGTTTGTCTATGAGGCTGTGTATCAATCAGCTTGTGTCAGTGAGATTGTCTGTGTCAGCATGTGAGTATGCTTACTGTATAATAAAAAATTTTACTCTGAAAGGACCAATATTTTATTTTGGAAAAAGCAATATATCTATCTATCTATCTATCTATCTATCTATCTATCCATCTATCTCAATCATCTAGGGTGGCAAGACCTAGCCTTACATATTACATGAGACAATATATGGAGCAATGACTTATGGGGCTGGCATTGATTTTTTTTTCCAGGGCTGCTTTGGAATCCACAGTCCGGCCCTGCCACAGGCGAGTTACTAGTTTAGGGCCCCCTCTTTATTCTTCACATAGTGATGTTGTATTGGGCCAAGCTAGGGCCCTTTCTATACCCAGGACCCTAGGCAGCTGCCTACAGTAATTTTATAGTTAATGCTGCTCTGTCTATAACAAGTGCCCCATGAGACATACAAATTGTAGGACAGCCTGTTGTAGTAGGTCAAGCAATAATGTAAATAATATAATTGCAATTTTTGTTTCCTTTGGTCAAACCAACACCTGGATTTCACAAGGGTAAATCCCAGCAACTATTACCCTTTTACCCCCCCATAAAGAGTTTAAGTATAGTTATAAAATATACTTTACCTCATGTGACTCATACACAGTTATTAAAATAGTTTAAAACTAGACTTGCAAAAAATTTAAAATTATATTATACCTCAAAGGCAGTAAAAGGTCCAAAGGTGTAATATTACAAGGCATATTGCAGAGAACCATTAACTAATGTCTTTCTTTAAAGCAAATCCTCCGTATTTTACAGACATTCTACAAGCCTGAGAAATATTGCCAAGAATGTACTTTTTCACGGCAAATAACTCCTTTGCTCCATTGCGTCCATACATCTACAGGGGATTGTCTTTCTTTCTTTGTTCTGAGGGGAGCGGTGTGCATTGTTAACTTATAGGGGCGGTAGTTACCAGTTCTCCTATTTCCAATATCCAAGACAAGTAGGCTGCTGATTTTTGCTTAGGACAGTAAAGGCTGCTTTATTACGTGTTTCGACTTGTCATTTAGGTGGAGTTCCCCGACTATTTTACTGTGTTTTTTTTCTTCTTCTCAATGAGCCATTACGATTTTCTCACGCTTCTCAGCTGAGAAGGAGAGCATTGAGACATTGTTAACATTTAGTATCCAGCCTTGGGCTATGATATCAGCTGCAGCCAGCTAGCCTGACATTTTGATTGAGACATTACCTCTGTTGGGGTTGAAGATATGATGTTTCCTCTGTTGACGTTTAGAACTGCCCCCTTAACCACATGCGTACGACCATTTAGAACAGTAGAAGCTTTACTCTCACAACTTCACAACTCCTATTCATATATTCAGAACACATTTGTTACAAAAAAAAACCCAACTCAATAAAAAACAGGTTTGTGCAGTACCACAGGTTTTACCTACCATAAATTAGCTTAAAACGCAACTTTTTAAAAAATTTCTTTATTTCTTTATTCCGGTGAGTCAGATACATAACAGAAACATGTAAACATAGAATCTTTTACATCAGTATAAACAGAAACAAAAACATAAACCTATGGATAAGGCAGGTGCTCGACATGAATATGCAGCTTGTTCCATGGGCATAAACTGGTCAACCCACCCAACATGCACCCTGCTACGGCAGATGTCAGCATGGTACAAAATGCACAGCGTTATTGTTACGTGGTGTACTGCCAATTCCTCTAGCGTCTATGTCTGGTGTCTATGCATCACCTTGTATAGAAATATGTATTCAGGGCCAATCTTGAGCCGTCTCTGAGTTGCGAACCTGTCGTATGCTGCCTTACCCTTGAGTCCACCGGTTTTGCAGAGTTACCCAGCACTCAGCTGGATTTGAAGATAGTAAGTCTACTAGAAGAGAAACGAGAAATAGAGAGAAAGTAGAGAATAGCGGGTGAGTTCCAAATAAGAGGTATACCCCTGTGGGGCGTTATGATGGAGCAAGTGAGCAAGGGTTTTGGCGGATGGTGTTGAAGGTTCAACTTTTTGTTGCTTGTGGTGTTTTGTTTTTTTGGGGGTAATATCTAACCTGGTCCTTTGGTCACGGATCTTTGACTCCAGGAGTTACTAGTGTTGTGATATACCTTGGTCTCCCAACCATGCCTCCCATGCGTTCCAAACCTTTAACCACTTGTTGGACCTGCTGGAGCTCAGGTGGGCCATTTTCTCATATTGCCCATAAATGGCTACCTGCTGAACCACTTCATCTAATGTGTGGGTACTTGTGGATTTCCATTTCTAGCCAACAATAAGCCAGCGGCGATCAGTATGTGAAATGTCAAGGCCCCATTGTTGTCTGTTCATGTTTTCTAGGAACATTAACAGGAGAAAGAATTCTGAAGATGTCGTCCCCTTGGATTTTTAAAATTTGACAATTTTTATTGGCATTTCTGTCGTACAACAACGACAATATAATGGGGGCGGTGGGGTGGAGAAGGATACAGAAGAGAAAAAAGGGGGGTGGGGGGAGGTGTAGCAGAAAAATTGTTGTATGCATCCCATAGTGTAGTCGCACTACAGGGAGTGCAGAATTATTAGGCAAGTTGTATTTTTGAGGATTAATTTTATTATTGAACAACAACCATGTTCTCAATGAACCCAAAAAACTCATTAATATCAAAGCTGAATATTTTTGGAAGTAGTTTTTAGTTTGTTTTTAGTTTTAGCTATGTTAGGGGGATATCTGTGTGTGCAGGTGACTATTACTGTGCATAATTATTAGGCAACTTAACAAAAAACAAATATATACCCATTTCAATTATTTATTATTACCAGTGAAACCAATATAACATCTCAACATTCACAAATATACATTTCTGACATTCAAAAACAAAACAAAAACAAATCAGTGACCAATATAGCCACCTTTCTTTGCAAGGACACTCAAAAGCCTGCCATCCATGGATTCTGTCAGTGTTTTGATCTGTTCACCATCAACATTGCGTGCAGCAGCAACCACAGCCTCCCAGACACTGTTCAGAGAGGTGTACTGTTTTCCCTCCTTGTAAATCTCACATTTGATGATGGACCACAGGTTCTCAATGGGGTTCAGATCAGGTGAACAAGGAGGCCATGTCATTAGATTTTCTTCTTTTATACCGTTTCTTGCCAGCCACGCTGTGGAGTACTTGGACGCGTGTGATGGAGCATTGTCCTCAGAGCCGTCTTTACCGCGGGGCAAATGGGGCAGCTGCCCCGGGCCCAGTTACTCCTGAGGGGCCTGAAGCAGCTACACCGTGGGCCCCGCTTGCCTCAAGCATTTCTCCCACTCGCCAGTGCAGCTGCACACTAAGGAGGCCCACCGGGTGGCCCATGCACTAAGGGCCACCCGGTGGGCTTCTGTCAGCAGGGGCCCGGTCTTGCGCTCTGGCGCTTTAAGAGCGCGACCGGGCCCTCTTGCTTTTTGGCAGCCGGCTGGGAGGAAGTAACGGCTGCGCGTCACTTCCTCCCATAAAGAGAGGAGCCGCGCGGGAGGAGAAAGAGGCAGAGCAGAGGGGGTCTGGGCCGAGCTAGCCAGACCCCAACTCCCAGCAGCTTCAGCCACCCTCCAAGGTAGGAAACTGGAGGGTGGGTGGGTATAATAGTGTAAATATTGTGTGTGTGTGTCAGTATGTCTGTCAGTGTGTGTCAGTATGCCTGTCAGTGTGTGTCAGTATGCCTGTCAGTGTGTGTCAGTATGTCTGTCAGTGTGTGTGTCAGTATGTCTGTCAGTGTGTGTGTCAGTATGTCTGTGTGTGTGTGTCAGTATGTCTGTCATTGTGTGTCAGTATGTCTGTCAGTGTGTGTCAGTGTGTCTGTCAGTGTGTGTCAGTATCCCTGTCAGTGTGTGTCAGTATGTCTGTCAGTGTGTGTGTCAGTATGTCTGTCAGTGTGTGTCAGTGTGTCCTGTCAGTGTGTGTCAGTATGCCTGTCAG
>OW240923.1:96817568-96965423 GCA_933207985.1 Pelobates cultripes | reverse complement strand
TGCTGGATGATGTGTGTGTGTGTTCTGGATGATGGGTGTGTGTGTGTGTTCTGGATGATGGGTGTGTGTGTGTGTTCTGGATGATGGGTGTGTGTGTGTGTTCTGGATGATGGGTGTGTGTGTGTGTTCTGGATGATGGGTGTGTGTGTGTGTGTTCTGGATGATGGGTGTGTGTGTGTGTTCTGGATGATGTGTGGGGGAGGGGAAGCATTTTTTTCTTACCTTATGTGTTTATTTTATTCCCCCCTCCCTGCTTCTTACCTTGTCAGGGAGGGGGGAGATCGCCTGGTGGTCCGGTGGTCCGGTGGAGGGAGCCAGCCGCTGCACAGAGGGGCCATCACACACGCTGTGTTCCCTCTCCAGCTCTAACTCTCGCGAGACTCGCCTGTGCGGAGCGTTGCCATGGTAACAGCCGCGGGTCTCGCGAGAGTTATAGCTGGAGAGGGAACACAGCGTGTGATGGCCCCTCTGTGCAGGTAGCAGGGCCGGTCCTGCAGGATCACTAGCGGGAACGGCGTTCCTGCTTTGGAAAAAGTGCAGGAACGCCGTTCCCATGCGTTCCTGCAGGACTCGAGCCCTGCTACTAGAAGAGAAACGAGAAATAGAGAGAAAGTAGAGAATAGCGGGTGAGTTCCAAATAAGAGGTATACCCCTGTGGGGCGTTATGATGGAGCAAGTGAGCAAGGGTTTTGGCGGATGGTGTTGAAGGTTCAACTTTTTGTTGCTTGTGGTGTTTTGTTTTTTTGGGGGTAATATCTAACCTGGTCCTTTGGTCACGGATCTTTGACTCCAGGAGTTACTAGTGTTGTGATATACCTTGGTCTCCCAACCATGCCTCCCATGCGTTCCAAACCTTTAACCACTTGTTGGACCTGCTGGAGCTCAGGTGGGCCATTTTCTCATATTGCCCATAAATGGCTACCTGCTGAACCACTTCATCTAATGTGTGGGTACTTGTGGATTTCCATTTCTAGCCAACAATAAGCCAGCGGCGATCAGTATGTGAAATGTCAAGGCCCCATTGTTGTCTGTTCATGTTTTCTAGGAACATTAACAGGAGAAAGAATTCTGAAGATGTCGTCCCCTTGGATTTTTTTAAATTTGACCATTTTTATTGGCATTTCTGTCGTACAACAACGACAATATAATGGGGGCGGTGGGGTGGAGAAGGATACAGAAGAGAAAAAAGGGGGGTGGGAGGAGGTGTAGCAGAAAAATTGTTGTATGCATCCCATAGTGTAGTCGCACTACAGGGAGTGCAGAATTATTAGGCAAGTTGTATTTTTGAGGATTAATTTTATTATTGAACAACAACCATGTTCTCAATGAACCCAAAAAACTCATTAATATCAAAGCTGAATATTTTTGGAAGTAGTTTTTAGTTTGTTTTTAGTTTTAGCTATGTTAGGGGATATCTGTGTGTGCAGGTGACTATTACTGTGCATAATTATTAGGCAATTTAACAAAAAACAAATATATACCCATTTCAATTATTTATTATTACCAGTGAAACCAATATAACATCTCAACATTCACAAATATACATTTCTGACATTCAAAAACAAAACAAAAACAAATCAGTGACCAATATAGCCACCTTTCTTTGCAAGGACACTCAAAAGCCTGCCATCCATGTATTCTGTCAGTGTTTTGATCTGTTCACCATCAACATTGCGTGCAGCAGCAACCACAGCCTCCCAGACACTGTTCAGAGAGGTGTACTGTTTTCCCTCCTTGTAAATCTCACATTTGATGATGGACCACAGGTTCTCAATGGGGTTCAGATCAGGTGAACAAGGAGGCCATGTCATTAGATTTTCTTCTTTTATACCCTTTCTTGCCAGCCACGCTGTGGAGTACTTGGACGCGTGTGATGGAGCATTGTCCTCAGGGCCGTCTTTACCGCGGGGCAAATGGGGCAGCTGCCCCGGGCCCAGTTACTCCTGAGGGGCCCGAAGCAGCTACACCGTGGGCCCCGCTTGCCTCAAGCATTTCTCCCACTCGCCAGTGCAGCTGCACACTAAGGAGGCCCACCGGGTGGCCCATGCACTAAGGGCCACCCGGTGGGCTTCTGTCAGCAGGGGCCCGGTCTTGCGCTCTGGCGCTTTAAGAGCGCGACCGGGCCCTCTTGCTTTTTGGCAGCCGGCTGGGAGGAAGTGACGGCTGCGCGTCACTTCCTCCCATAAAGAGAGGAGCCGCGCGGGAGGAGGAAGAGGCAGAGCAGAGGGGGTCTGGGCCGAGCTAGCCAGACCCCAACTCCCAGCAGCTTCAGCCACCCTCCAAGGTATGAAACTGGAGGGTGGGTGGGTATAATAGTGTAAATATTGTGTGTGTGTGTCAGTATGTCTGTCAGTGTGTGTCAGTATGCATGTCAGTGTGTGTCAGTATGCCTGTCAGTGTGTGTTAGTATGTCTGTCAGTGTGTGTGTCAGTATGTCTGTCAGTGTGTGTGTCAGTATGTCTGTGTGTGTGTGTCAGTATGTCTGTCATTTGTGTGTCGGTATGTCTGTCGGTGTGTGTCAATATGTCTGTCAGTGTGTGTCAGGGTGTGTCTGTCAGTGTGTGTCAGTATGCCTGTCGGTGTGTGTCAGTATGTCTGTCAGTGTGTGTGTCAGTATGTCTGTCAGTGTGTCTGTCAGTGTGTGTCAGTATGTCTGTCAGTGTGTGTCAGTGTGTCTGTCAGTGTGTGTCAGTATGCCTGTCAGTGTGTGTCAGTATGTCTGTCAGTGTGTGTCAGTGTGTCTGTCAGTGTGTGTCAGTATGCCTGTCAGTGTGTGTCAGTATGTCTGTCAGTGTGTGTGTCAGTATGTCTGTGTGTGTGTGTCAGTATGTCTGTCAGTGTGTGTCAGTCTGCCTGTCAGTGTGTGTGTCAGTATGTCTGTCAGTGTGTTTGTCGGTATGTCTGTCAGTGTGTGTCAGTATGTCTGTCAGTGTGTTAGTGTGTCTGTCAGTGTGTCAGTATGCTGTCCAGTGTGTCAGATATGTCTGTCGGTGTGTGTGTCAGTATGTCTGTCGGTGTGTGTGTCGAGTATGTCTGTGTGTGTGTCAGTATGTCTGTCATTGTGTGTCAGTCTGCCTGGCGGTGTGTGTCAATGTGTCTGTCGGTGTGTGTGTCAGTATGCCTGTCAGTGTGTGTCAGTATGTCTGTGTCGGTGTGTGTCAGTGTGTCTGTCGGTGTGTCAGTATGCCTGTCGGTGTGTCGGTATGTCTGTGTCAGTGTGTGTGTCAGTATGTCTGTCATTGTGTGTCAGTCTCTGCTGTCGGTGTGTGTGTGTGTCGGTATGTATCAGTGTGTGTCAGTATGTCTGTCAGTGTGTGTCATCAGTATGTCTGTCAGTGTGTGTGTCAGTATGCCTGTCAGTGTGTCTGTCAGTGTGTCTGTCAGTGTGTCTGTCAGTATGTCTGTCAGTGTATGTCAGTGTGTGTGTCAGTATGCCTGTCACTGTATGTCAGTGTGTGTGTCAGTATGCCTGTCAGTGTATGTGTCAGTATGTGTGCCAGTATGCCTGTCAGTGTGTGTCAGTATGTCTGTCAGTGTGTGTGTCAGTGTATGTGTCAGCATGTGTGTCAGTATGCCTGTCAGTGTGTGTGTCAGTATGCCTGTCAGTGTATGTCAGTATGCCTGTCAGTGTGTATGTCAGTATGCCTGTCAGTGTGTATGTCAGTATGCCTGTCAGTGTATGTGTCAGTATGTGTCAGTATGTCTGTCAGTGTGTGTGTCAGTGTATATGTCAGTATGCCAGTCAGTGTGTGTGTCAATATGCCTGTCAGTGTGTGTCAATGTATCTGTCAGTTTTTGTGTCTGTGTAAGTATGTCTGTCTCTATGTGTCTGTATATCTGTGTGTGTATCTATATGTTGTCATTGTGTGTGTATCTGTATGAAGTCAGTGTGTGTATCTGCCAGTGTGTCAGGTGTGTATATGTGTGTCTGTGTAACTGCATGTGTGTCAGTGTTTGAATCTTTTTGTATGTCAGGATGTGTATTGGTGTGTCTGTATGTGTGTCAGTGTGTATCTGTATGTTGTCTTTGTGTGTTTCGCTGTATCTGTATGTTATGTTATTAGTATGTGTGTCTGTTTATCTGAATGTGTGTCAGGTTGTGTATCTATGTGTTAGTGTGTGTATATCTACTTGTGTGTTTGTGTGTGTATATGTGCATACATCTCAACATTCACACGCTAACACTACACACAAATACACCCCTACATTAAAGCTTCAGCACTACATACAAATACACGTCTGTGTTAAACACCAACATTATATGTATACCCACCCCTGGTTCAAAAACCAACACTAGACATAAATACATGCTTACATTCAAACACCAACACCACATACAAACATATGCCATACAAAAACCTGTTTACATTGAAACACACAAAAACTTCTTAGTGTTAAATACAAACCTGCAAACATGGGTAAATGGTAGAGCCCCAGCTATCAAGGTATTGCTGGAGTTGCACGACAGATGGGGATCTACCTTTTAAACATCCTTGCAATAGGGACGCCCCAAAAAATATTCTTGCACCTCTCTTCTTTAGGTTGCCACTGTATTAAGGGTGATAATGTGATTGCACGCCTGGGGAGGGTGTACAGGGTCCAGGGGGCCCAAACAAATGCTTTGCCCATGGTCCAATCAATATTAGAGACGGCCCTGATTGTCCTGCATGAAAATCATATTTTTCTTGAAGGATGCAGACTTCTTCCTGTACCACTGCTTGAAGAAGGTGTCTTCCAGGAACTGGCAGTAGGACTGGGAGTTGAGCTTGACTCCATCCTCAACCCGAAAAGGCCCCACAAGCTCATCTTTGATGATACCAGCCCAAACCAGTACTCCACCTCCACCTTGCTGGCGTCTGAGTCGGACTGGAGCTCTCTGCCCTTTACCAATCCAGCCACGGGCCCATCCATCTGGCCCATCAAGACTCATTTCATCAGTCCATAAAACCTTAGAAAAATCAGTCTTGAGATATTTCTTGGCCCAGTCTTGATGTTTCAGCTTGTGTGTCTTGTTCAGTGGTGGTCGTCTTTCAGCCTTTCTTACCTTGGCCATGTCTCTGAGTATTGCACACCTTGTGCTTTTGGGCACTCCAGTGATGTTGCAGCTCTGAAATATGGCCAAACTGGTGGCAAGTGGCATCGTGGCAGCTGCACGCTTGACTTTTCTCAGTTCATGGGCAGTTATTTTGCGCCTTGGTTTTTCCACACGCTTCTTGCGACCCTGTTGACTATTTTGAATGAAACGCTTGATTGTTCGATGATCACGCTTCAGAAGCTTTGCAATTTTAAGAGTGCTGCATCCCTCTGCAAGATATCTCACTATTTTTGACTTTTCTGAGCCTGTCAAGTCCTTCTTTTGACCCATTTTTGCCAAAGGAAAGGAAGTTGCCTAATAATTATGCACACCTGATATAGGGTGTTGATGTCATTAGACCACACCCCTTCTCATTACAGAGATGCACATCACCTAATATGCTTAATTGGTAGTAGGCTTTCGAGCCTATACAGCTTGGAGTAAGACAACATGCATAAAGAGGATGATGTGGTCAAAATACTCATTTGCCTAATAATTCTGCACTCCCTGTATACCGATCGGATATACATTACAGATCGGATATGCATTGGTTCACCCTTGGGTCCGAGGTCGGCTCGGCCGCACTTCATATCTTTGAATTCTCTAATGCTGATTACATTCCCGTTTTGGTTCCTTATTGGTTGTGCTGTCTATCCCAACTGACCCAATCTCCGTGTGTCCCAAATCTCCCACGCCTTTGCGGTGGTACGAGATGGGGGCCACAATTTTTTGTAACCCCTGGGATTTTTAGAACCTCTGAGATGAGTGTGGTGATCAATTCCCAAAAGTGTCTAATTATTGCGCACTCCCACCAGGTGTTTAACATGGTTCCTCTTTCTGATGCACACCTCCAGCATTTGTCTGATGTGTTTGGGAACATATGTGCTAACCGTGCCGATGTAAGGTACTATCTAGTAGCAATTTTCGTAACCCATTCAAAAGGAGAATTGCATTTTGTGAATGATTTGTGTATCATAAAGGCACGGGTCCAGGCGGTATCAGGAATCGCCAAGCCCAGTTCTTTCCCCCAATCCTTAGTACATTTTGGTAAAGGGTGTTTGGCATCCCATAGTAGTGTATTGGAGCAGACTGATATAACCTTCTTTTGTGGTGTGAGACCCATGCACATTTTCTCTATATTGGATATGTGTTGCATTTTGGGCAGCTCAGTTGTCCTAGTTTGCTTGACGTGTCTTAGTAGGGATTTTATTTGCAAATATTGTAAGTAAGTCATCTGGGGTAAGTTATAATTCGACCGAAGTTGGGAGTAGGCAGTCAAACCATCTCCACTCTCTGTCTTCCCACCCCCTGCTGTCAAACATAGGGGCGAAGTATTTAAAGCATCTGAGTGGTGTAGCCAATGAGACTGGGTTCCAGGAGGAAAACATGGCTGTGTGGCCATCACAGGCCTTAAGCATCGTAAACATGGTGAGTAGTATGTTTTGCATCATTGGACCTGGGTACCATTGGACCTGGGTACCATTAGGTACTGGAGCCCCTCAGCTAAAGACAAATGGGACTCAATCTCCACCCACCTATTACCTAGCCCTAGCGGGGCTAGGTAATAGGTACGTATGTCTGGTCTCCTCACTCCCCCGTCCCCCAACTTCCTAGTGGCAATGGATTTAACTTTAAATCGGCCAGTAATAAACCAGTCAATGTGTCTTTGCAGCTGGGTAAAATAGGACTTTAGGTTGTCCACAGGCAGGGAACGGAACAAGAAATGCAGTTTTGGGGAGTAGCGTCATTTTGAGGGCCGCTATACCAAGTCCTGAGTCCATATGCATGCTTATACTTTTCAGAGGTCCGATATTGTTCTATGTACACTCCTTGTTTTATTGATTGCATGTAATATTCTAATTTACTGAGATTCTGGATTTGGGTTTTTCATGAGCTGTAAGCCATAATCATCGCACTTATGACAAATCACGTCTTGAACTATCTTGCTTTGCATGTAATGCATCTATCTCATATCTTAGTTTCCCCTTTTACGTTACATTACTGAAATAAATGAACTTTTGCACGATATTCAAATTTTTCGAGTATCACCTGTATATGACTTTGTTGATTCTGGCTACTATGATTAAAAATCTTCCCTGCTGGTCTGCGACTTTTTTACTAAGTGAAAATTGAGAGTTGGTTACTAATCAGCATAAACACGCCTTTTGACTTGATGTCTGAAGTTGCGTGAAACTGATAGGGGAATTGTTTGATACCAAACCTGCAAGGGTCAGATTTACGACACTATGTCACCCTGGAGTTTTTTAAGTTCCTTGTATAGGGCATGACGTTTTGAAGGGGAATTCAACCCCTTGACATTATGTGACACTATACGCATACAATTTTGCTTGGTCAGTGCTTGCTGATACTTTATACCAGGTTATACCCTCAACCCTCCTCCCCCTGCTCACCCCTGCATTAATGAAGAGGAGAATAGAAAAGAAAGAAGAAAGAAAGAGAAAAGTTGCTGTAGAGAAGACAGTAGCAGTAGAGAACTGCTCCTGTAAGTAGTGTGTTGCTGTTGTCCTTGGAGCCAGCCATTTTCGCCCTCCGGTGAATATGTTTTGGATTCGACTGTACTGGGTGTGACACCCAGTTCCCTGTGGGGGTCAAGGTGTACTTTTTTGGTGTAATGGCACAGCTTGTCACACCCCACACATGCGGATCTGTACATTTAACAACTTCTTTACCATGTCCCAACTCGAAGGCATGCATTACAACTGAACTTTGATTCACACAACTCAAATTAAAACTAAACATGAAAGAAAACACATTGAAGCTTGGGGTATTAAGTCACCTTTATTTCATACTAATTCTACCGCTCTCCCCTGGGTGTAAATCCAGGGCCTCCCCCAGTCATTACTATACTTTACTGTACTCCTAAGTGCTCTTGGTTATATGCTGCAGTGTTTATTGAAGCTCGTGGACAGTACCTCAATAGTTGGGCACTTCCGCTGTGTCTTGATCTCAGTAAAGGCCGTAATTGACCTTCATCTGAGCAAAGTCCTCAGGGGATCAGAAAGTGTGTAACAACTGATGATAACTATTTACAAGTGAAATTCATGAGTAAGTATAGTGTCTCATTCTCTTCCATTCCGGTGAGAGCGGGTTGAGTTCGACAGATGCTTTAGGCGTAACCGCTGGCTGGATGTCCCATTTCTTCATGAGCATTAGACCTTCCTCTGGGGTTAATATTGAGGTTGTCTGCCCATTACGAGAGATTAAGAGCCGGGTGGGGAACCCTCATCTATAGGGGAATTGGTGCTTTCACAGCATAGCTGTCACAGGGGTAAAGTCCTCCTTGCTGTTAGTGTAGCCAGGGAGATATCCACGAAAATGTGTATATCTTGATATGCTGCCACTAGAGATTTTGTACTCCTGCATGCTCTTAGTGCACTGATTTTGGGCCTGGCATGGAGCTCTGGTTTCACATGGCCATCTTGGTCGGCAAACGGCTCCGCCCCCCAACACCAGCTTTAAAAAAAAAAATAAACTAAAGTTGACTTCATCTTATTCCAGACAATTGATGTTTTTATCTGCCGAATGGTAGTCCTTTAATTTAAATGAGTCTGACTCAAAACAATCCTTCTGGGAGCAGCCATTTTTTTTTTCAGCAATCGACAATTGATTGGACATGCGTTTCAGAAAATGCAATTCGGACAAATTTGGGCTAATTAGTGTTTGGGCCAAATTCAGAGCTGTAATGTACCCAAAATATGTAGTGACCAAACTGGGCAATATTATTATTATTCTGTTTATATAGTGCCAACAAATTCCGTAGCGCTTTACAATGGGTGGACTAACAAACATGTAATTGTAACCAGACAAGTTTGACCCACAGGAACAGAGGGGTTGAGGGCTCTGCTCAATGAGCTTACATGCTAAAGGGAGTGGGATAAAGTGACACAAAAGGTAAGGGAAGTATTAGGGAAGTAGATTTGTAGAATAGTTCTCAATGAAGAATTAGTGTGGGGGTTTTTTTTTGTTTTTTTTTATGACAGTTGCAAGAGATGAGTCAGTTGGGAGCCATTAACAGTTTAATTGATATGCTTTTGTGAAAAGTGAGTGGAGACTGGGCACCTAACGGCAAAGGGAAGGGAGTTCCACAGGAACGGTGCAGCCCTAGAGAAGTCTTGAATGCGAGCATCAGAGCTGGGAGTACGGACAGAGAATAGACGCAGGTCTTTGGCAGAGTGCAGGGGCCTAGACGGGACATATTTGTGTGTTAGGGAAGATAGATAGGTAGGAGTAGCATGATGTAGAGATTTGAAAGCAAGAACCAGAGAACATGATCAGGAGTGGCTCCATATTCTGAATTATGCTCGTGGCACCAAAAAAACAGATGATTGGGGACAGTCACTAAATTTTGATTTTACTCACAGATCAAGTGAGAAGTGTGCAATAAAGGAGAAATAGGAGGACCAGTAAAAACATCTATATAAATTTATATTTTTCCCTCTGCTGGTTACTAACAGATGGTTGGAAATCAACTTCCTGCAAAATATATACACAATGTTATATTATCTGCATACTTTAATGATTGTTCTACTTTCTCGCCTTTTTGGTTTGTTATCGGGATTCGGTTCTCGAATCGACATTCGGTCGAACCAAACTGATATCCAGTGTCCTGAATAATCTTCTATTTTTGAAAAAAGTGATTCGGCAGAAACAAAATTTCTCCCCATGCACAAGTCTAACATCTGCAGTAGCCTTTAATCTCGACAGGTGTTTTCATATGTATTTTTTTCTTTCCTTTGGATCTGGCTGTGCATCATTAATTTAATGAATTAAGTAAGTGATTGTCTATTAGTTAATTACTATTCTAATTGTAACACATTGTATTGAATGTATTGTCGTTTACTTGTATACCCTATATATTAGTGTTTTAAGCACTTTGGTGTTAGCTTGTCTAAGACCCTCTTGTGGGTCAAAATGTTGCTATTTCTGTTTTGTTCTAATACAACTACTTTTTAAGTGGCCTTGAGTGCCTGGACCACACTACTTTAAAAAAAAAAAAAAAAAACTAACAGGAAATTAATAATTACCTGCTCAGGGTTAAGGGTACTGAGACACTGCACCCAGACCACTTCAATGAGCTGAAGTGGTCTGGGTGCCTATAGTCTCCCTTTAAATTTAAGTTAATATAATAATAATAGTAATAATATAAAAGTTAATCATATCCTAGCTAGATGTTATTTGCCAAACTTAAAGGGACACTATAGTCACCAAAATTTTAGCCTAATGAAGCAGTTTTAGTGTATAGATCATGCCTCTGACATTTCACTGGTCAATTCTCTGCCATTTATGAGTTAAATCACTTTTGTTTCTCTTTATACAGCCCTAGCCACTCCTCCCCTGGCTGTGACTCACACAGCCTACATGAAAACAAAATGGTTTCATTTTCAATCAAATGATACTTACTTTAAAAAATGTTGTCTCCTGCTCTGTAAATTGAACTTTAATCATATTCAGGCAGCTACTGCAGGGTCTAGCAAGCTATTTACAGAGCAGGTGATATGAACATCTAAACAGAATTTGCAATAAAGGAAGTGTAAACATTAGATCACTCTTTACAGGAAGTGTTTAGGAAGTCATGGTGTCACATGAGAGGAGGTGTGACTAGGGCTGCATAAACATAGTGATTTAACTTTTAAGTTGCAGAGAATTGAGCAGTGAGACTGCAGGGGCATGATCCATACACCAAAACCACTTCATTAAGCTAAAGTAATTTTGGTGACTATAGTGACTCTTTAATTGTACTCATTCTATTGACCTCAGAATGAAGAAAGGCTTACTTGATCAAACTTGTCTGATGCAGATGCTGTAACTGGAGCTGCTGAGTAATTATTAGCACAGCTGTTACCTCCTATATGATCTTCTGGAAGATATGGCTGCTGCTTTGTAGCTTCAGTTTTGAAAACAGAATTTGCATAAATGACAAATTACAGTTTCTAGGAAGCCAAACCTATATGTAGTAACCTTTGCAGGAGACTGGAATAGCGTTCTTGGATAAAAAAAAAAAAAGCAGCAGTGCGTGTAAAATTACTACTTTTAAGCTGGGTAATGGACTACATTGTTTTATACAACTGACGACAAATAACTGAAGCCCATCTGATTTTTTTTATTTGCTTTGCATCTCAGCAAAGTTACTACAAAAATAATATTCCATAACTTGCATAACTTTGCTGCAACAACAACCACTAAAGGGCTTCATCCGGAGAATAAGTGGTTTTGGTATATAGGGCTTCAAAAAAACATTTCACTGACATTAACGCAATGCCTAGTAAGACCAGGCATAAGGGAGAGCTACACTGGTCTAACTAGTATATATTAGTAATTTAGTATTAGTACGGTAATAATGTCCTACTACGGTCATCTCCTTGGTCTCCTTAACCACACTTTTATTCTGAGCTGTGACTATTTTATTATATTAAGTCACATCATTCTTAACAAAATTAACTCTACAAGGCCTATATGTAATTGATGCATTAACAATTAAGGCTTCTTCTGTTTATGCAAGGCTACATACTCTTCCAATATTGCCTCCTGTTCCTTGAAATTAAGTAAACATTAGGAGTCCACAAAGACTTCCTTTCAGACCTGCCAAGTTAATCTTGCTCTTCATTTGCTCAGGGAGTTTATGCCAATTGATTCTACATTGATATTAATATGGGTTCTTTTTGGGGTTAATTTGTGGCTTGTTATGTTTTCGTCATTAGACCACAACTATTTTAACATTTCTCGATATATTTTCAATAATTCCCTCATCTTCTCACCATTCCTAGGTTATTCAGGGAGTTTTGGTCAGCCTCCTGGTCAGACGATTCTCAGAAGATGCACTTCTCTCCCTGACTATGGTGGTCTCCATGGCAGTTGGACTTGCAATGGTAAGAATGCAGTTGTATCTTCACAATAAAGATGTCACTTTAGTTTGGTTCAAGGTTAAAATTGGTCTAGAGCAGCAGTCAGCATCCTATGGCATGCATGGTTCCTTTTCATGGCATGCAAGCCTGCGAGACCCAAAAAGGCTGGTGAGATCTGTAGATCTCTTCTGGAGGTGGTCTATCAAGAGTCCATTGGGATTTCTTTAGATATCTGTGAGTGCCAACAGAACATTCGTCCCTAACGATGATTGCAGATGGTGGCAATTTACTAAATGCAGCACGTGGACGAAGTGATATATGATCACTTCTTCCCATCACTTGTGAAAGGGAATCCGCAATGGAGGAGACTGTCCGCAACAGTCATTGCAGCCCCTGTCCTTGACCTGTACCATGCCAGCCTAGTCCCCTCTGACCACACAGAAGGAGCCTCCCCTATGTGCAAGTACTACAAACAGCCCACACGCAAACACACACACAGCACCTACAAACACAATGCCACTGACAACACACATACATGCACACGACCAAACAAGCAGTCTCCAATATGCAATACTCCACGCAGCCCCACATATACACACACAACACCACACACATAATATGACATATCACAAACACAAACAATCCTACAAGCAATCCCCACACACGGCTCACATTCACACCCATAACATGATATATAGCCCACATTCAAACACATAGAATGAAGCATAATCCACATATATATGTAAAACACAGAATAATACTGTTCCCACACATACACAGTATAACACAGCCCACACATGCCAAAAACAACCTGTAGCAGAGCTGCAATGCTGAGACTGAATATCCTGTGGAGCTGGAAAGGAAGCGCTGTTTAGTAGATATAGCCCATTCCCCCAGTAACTAGACGACACATAGTTTTGACAGTTAACTGTTTTTATTTTGGCTACACATGGCTTTTATGCACAGACCCCTACATGGGGTCTCATACAAAAATACAGGGCTTTTCCTCCCAAGATCCTCTGTGTCTGAGAGATAATTGCGTGAGAAAAATCTATAACTCCATTATCTCTCAGGTACATAAAAATCTACAATATTTTAAAACACCCCAAAAATACATTTTAATACTTCAGAACCCCACGAAAGTCATATCACCGAATAGCTTGGATCTGAGCGCACTCTTTGCCGAAATATCACTCAGATCCCTTTGATGGTTCGGTCATCTTTTGAGGGTTTTTGCACGAACACTGATGAATATATCCCCTGGCTGTTAGGATACAAATGCTCCCCCTGTTCGGTAGTTTATGCCTCTCGAACGCCGTTCTCCTAACTGTTTGTGAAGTTGGATGGACAGCGGTACCAGTTTACCGGGTGTTCGCGGGGTTGTGTATCTGAAATTAGTTCCACGCTGTCGATTACCATGTACCGCTGCCCGCGTTCAGGAGACAAGATGGCCGCCAATTGTTTGAACATGTGCGTTCGGTTATACGAACGGCGGCCACACAGGGGAACACTTGAACTAATAACCAATTGGTTAAGAGCCAGGGACTGTCGGTAATTAAAAGGTGCGAACAAGGGGACCGCACAGAGTTGATTCGGTAAACGAACAAGGCTGTATGGACAGCCTAACAAAAGGGAATAAAAGTGTAGCTAGAGCATCCATCCCGCTACACAACCTAACAAAGCAACTGCAGAACCCAAACATAACACAGGCAGAAATCACATGTTAATTTTAAAAAATAGGACCAGCACGCCAAGGGACATCAAAGTCTTGTTTTGCCACAGTGCTGCTATGGGTGCCTACATATGCCTAGTCTATTGATGCAGGATAAGTTTTGTGAGTCATTAATCAGGAATGTGATTCAGTTGGACTATTATGGCCTAAAATTTGAAATCCACTTTGTATTCACTATAAATTTCCAGCAACGCACACATTAGAGAAAAAACCTGTTTAGTATATTACCCTGGGAAAGACGGCAGACGTTGTTACTTAAGAAAATTAGCTTTCATGCACTTAAAACTAATTGATAGAACAAGGTAGATTGCTTCTGGATATTATGCCGTACAGACTTCTGGACTCCTTAACACATATCATTTGGAGCCTCTGGAATTATTCTCTAAATAATAAAATCCTGTTTAGTTTGTGCTGGATAAAAATCTGGATATTCTGGTTTATCAAAATTGTCAAGAGCCCTAAGCTTATAATAACTAAATATATCAATTTGCAGGCCATTAAGATCATTAAACTGAATAGTGTTTATCTTCAACCCATTTAAACCATTTAAACGCACAGAGCCTTGAATCGGAAGAGCGATATTTTCAATGGTTCCCCTGGATAAACACACCGTAGTTTTAAAGATCAATACAGAGGCAAAGGGGAACCTGACTCAACTATTTACAGACTGCTAGCGAGGAGACGAATGGGCTGGTTTATTTTTACAAAACATCAACTGAAAAGGTGCACAATTAAAACAAATGCAAGAATAGGTCTCTTTAAAGGCACTTTAAAAAAGGACTTCTTAAAAAAACTTCCTATTATTGCTGTTATAGAAACACCAAAAAGAATCCTGTTGATGTCACTCCTTTTCAAAAAGCGTAACTACAACAATAGAAGCTGCCGCCGTACAGACGCACACCCACTTGTGCTCCAGAAAAACCCCAAAGACTTAGTTTTGTGTGTAATATTTTTTAAAAAAGCAACTCTCAGCAGCGACATATTGTGATTTTTCTAAACTGGAGTTTGTGTGATTTACAGGGATGCATGGTACAGACACCGAGGGATATATTTAATGTAATGTAAAAATACAATTTAAAAATTGCATGCTCACCTTTTACATTCCTGCAGCTGCTGAAAGGCTCCAGGGACCCAGTTCAGTTTATCAGAACAGGTGAATGAAAGTTCTTTTTAAAGTGGTACCAGCCTTACCATTGATTATTTTTATTGGGGAGTCTACTTTTATATTAGTTTTTCCCCCAATTAATTTCAGTCTTCAAACAAAAGTAAACTACACAAAATGGTTTATTTAAAAAAAATAAAATAAACTAAACTGGCCCCAGCAGATGCATTATCATACCCATTTTTACTGATTTGGATGCAATTCACGAACTGATCTTCAAAAGCTGGTTTCCTACATTTGGTTGTAGTGATCACTAATTGGGATGTCGCTAGCTTGTAACACATTTGCTAAAATGTCAGAATTCTCACAGCCAATTTGGGACATGTCAGTCTAAAGAATATTTTAACATAACACACTAATCTTGCTTTTTATCCCTCTATTTTCCAGATGGTAATGACAAATGTGTTTCATTTCTGCATTATCGCCATCCCCATGATATTTGTACTGTGTATCTCAGGTGTTATTACAGACAGTATACTGACTAAGTCTGTCCCTCCTTCAGACACAGGTAGGTGGAACTTTTTTCATAAATAATTGGTGGTGACAGGTGAGACCTCAGGGCTGGGGTTAGGGTTAAAGGACCACTCTAGGCACCCAGACCACTTCAGCTTAATGAGGGTGCCAGGTCCCTCTAGGATTAACCCCTTTTTTTTTTATAAACATAGCAGTTTCAGAGAAACTGCTATGTTTATAAATGGGTTAATCCAGCCTTCAAATCCTCTAGTGGCTGTCTCATTGACAGCCACTAAAGGTGCTTGCGTGCTTCTCACTGTGAAAATCACAGTGAGAACACGCAAGCGTCCATAGGAAAGCATTGTAAATGCTTTCCTATGAGACCAGCTGAATGCGGGCGCAGCTCCTGCCGCGCATGCGCATTCAGCCGAAGAGGAGGATCGGAGGCGGAGAGGAGGAGGAGAGCTCCCTGCCCGGAGCTGGAATAAAGGTAAGTTTAACCCCTTTCCTCGCCATCCAGCCCGGCGGGAGGGGAGCCTGAGGGTGGGGGCACCCTCAGGGCACTATAGTGCCAGGAAAACGAGTATGTTTTCCTGGCACTATAGTGGTCCTTTAAGTAGAGAACAGAGCCAGGTAGAGAACAGAGCAAGGTAGAGAACAGAGCCAGGTAGAGAACAGAGCCAGGTAGAGAATAGAGCCAGGTAAAGAACAGAGCCAGGTAGATAGCAGAGCCAGGTGAGATAGAAGCTAAGTGCTGGTTAGTATTGGTGCTGAGAATCAAGCAAATTCCAAGAGCAGGTGACTGAGTATTGCGTAGTATTGGGGTTAATATTCACATAGAGAGCAATGTAAGGTGAGATCCTGACCTCAAGCTATGAGCAAAACCTAAATGAAACATTAGTATTGGAGATTACTAGAGTTAAATGACAACTGTCATGACATTTTCACTTTTAAGTTTTTAAAAATATATTACATTTATTGAAACGTAATGATATTAAATGATGAATAAGAACAAAGAACAGTTAGGATGAGCAGATGTTGGTCAGATAACCGTAGATTCTGATCCATTATGGCTGCTCAGTCAGATAAAAAAAAATGAAAATTTCTCAAAATAATCAATATGCATCATTTAAAAAAAAGTCATCAAGTTTCATTAAATGTAAAAAAAAATTAGAAAATGAGAAGAGAAAATGTGATTGAGGTTGTCCTTTAAGGGCCGAGCAGCCATAGAAAACTGTCAAGGTCATTTTCTCCAGGGAAAATCTCACCTGAAACAAGTTTTCTCTGTGGTAGGACGCAGCAGTTTTTTGTTGTTGTCCATGTGGACTCAACTGAGTAATTCTTTGGAAACTTTTATTTGCTCCAATTATACTCAAGGCAGTGAGCACTCCTACTCATTATTACAAGTTTTAGAACATCACATACATTGCCTAGAATATAGAATTGAATAATTTATTTTGTGTACCACACTTTTTTTTCTTTTTAGGTGCCATGCTTGGTATCTGTGCCTCTATACAACCTTTCACACGTACCATCGGCCCAACCATTGGAGGATATTTGTACAAACATTACGGAGTTCCATCATTTGGGTTCTTTAATTTGATAGTTAGTCTTTTATTATTAATCTATTTTTTCAGAGTTCAAGACAGTAGAAAAAAAACATAAGTAGGATTTTTAGAAAATTGTTGTTTTATTTTTATCTGTTTTTAATGGAAGCATTCCAACACTGGTTAATATAATTTAAAAAGCAAAGCACATATAGGCTGTGATTATCTAGAAAAAACATGCAGAATTTTGGGGTCAAATGCTAAACTTGGAGCCCTCAGCAGGAACATTCAAATGATATCAGTGATGATTGCTTCAAATGTATGAACTTCCCGAGAATTGCTGCAGTTTTGGTTCGATAAACGTTGTTCTTGGCAAAGTAATTATTTTTAACATTCATCCACCAATCAAAATAAATTGAATGAGAAAAGTCACGAAATATTGCCCAATGGGGATAAAAGAATCACAAATGCCTCTCTGAGACGTCATCTTGAACAGGAAGAGAAAAGCACGTGGAACATGCACGTCTCCATGCATGGCAATGTTCACTATGAACCCAATTTAAAATATGTCACAAATGTTATTTAAAATGCAAATGCTGAGTATATGTTGGGCCAAAAATGAGATTAAAGTTTAGAAAGATTTTTCGTAACTTAAAATATCCATCAGCGTTGCAACTGTGGTTTTTCTTCCTCTTACTTCTTGAGCAAAAGACAAGCAGTAAATGTGTTAAATAAAGGATTTGTAAAATATGCTACTGTTCTTTTCTATTGCCAAAACATTATTCAGATCTCAATTGTAGCAGCAACATCCTACAAAATGACACACAAAGCAAAGTAAGAAACTGAACTAAACAAAAAAATAAGCACTGAGAAAGCATCTAATATTACGTAAGGCTCATACCATCTACAAAAAGGACCCTGAAAATCAACATACAATAAATTAACACCAGTTTTTTTTTTTTTTAAATGACACTCTGTATTCCACCATTAAGTGGACCTGGCAATGCTTGGACCCTAGTAAGAGTCTTTAATTAAGGAGCTTGTCAAAGACACTAGAGTTGAAATATTGCCAGGTCCACTCGATGGTGTACAGAGCCAATAAATCCCACTCTTTGGATATATACGGCTTTGATGCCTTGCAAAGATGGCAGCAGACTTCTTTCATGGCTCACTCACTTAAGTGGTAAAGTCATTTCTTTGGATCCATTCAAAATCAAGAAGAGAATGACATACAAACAGCACAGACAAGACATGCATTTGTTGCATTTACCTTTAAACAAATTTGATTAGTCTGAATCAAAACCCCTTTTTTGATTTTGGTTTTAATTTAATCGGTTCATTCAAAAATCTATCGCCCAACAAGCAAATAGTTGAGAATTCTAACTCTGAATCATTAAATAATTAAAAACGTTTCATCCATAAAATAATGAACTGGAAGTTTTTTTTGATTCGGAAGAATGCTCATGCCACAAACAGTAATGGTCATATTGTTTTATTCTTTTTTTTAGTCTGTTTTAAAAAGTTGTCTCAGTCTGAAAACTCTGGTAATCGCTGTTGTGGCATTACTAGACTAAATGTTATCTATATCTATGCACGAAAAATAAAGAATTATTAAAAAAAAAAAGTTGTCTCAATTTTTTATTGTCATTTTTTTTTTTTTTTTTATCGTGCCAAATGCCAGTTTCGGTCAAAATTTTGCCGTGTCCATTTGTGGTGGAATAAAGGTTGCCAGACACAGAACCTAGGGTGTTCAGGCCGACTCTTTACTCATTTCCTTATATTGGATTTCTAATCTGATTGAACATCATCATAAATGTAGATTATAAAGGTTTGAGTAACTTAAATTTTGATAAATCTCCCCAACAGGCCGGTTTTTATTACATGATCGGAAAATACACTCTCGCCTGTTGCTGGTAAATGTCAGACAGTAGTAACTGTTTAAACAAAATGTATCTGAATCACTGCTAAACCAAGTGATCCCCATGGCAACCAGCTCGTAACTCACCTGCCTGTATATAAATGTATATGTTGTGTATTACATGCTATATATTTTATTGTGTCATTTAACTTTGTTTTTTTACAAGATATTCATGTATATTTATAGTTTATTGTCTGTAAAACAAGAAAAGCAAGCCGATCTTTTAAATGTTTGAAAGAAATATGGCTTATTCACTAAACTGGAAATTGTGGAGAATTGCTAATTGTAAACAAAAAATAATCAATCTGAAAAATAGTCTCCAAATCACCTATTTTTCAAATTCTGCTATTTTAGCCACTGGCAATTCTAGACAATATCAGCCGTATTAAAACCACTTGCCCAATATCGTGATGCCAAAACTGCTTTGATGCGTCGAGACATAGGACTCCATAACCTTTGAACGTGTCCTATGGTATCTGGCACCAAGACATTAGCAGCAGATCGGCTAAGTCCTGCATGTTGCGAGGTGGGGCCTCAAGGGATTGAATTTGTTGTTCCAGCAAATCCCACAGATGTTCGATCAGTTTAAGATCTAGGGAATTTGGAGGCTAAAGCTACACTTTGAACGCTGTATTATGTTCCTCAAACCATTCCTGAACAATTTTTGCAATGTGACAGGATGCATTATCCTACTGGAATAGGCCACTGCCATTAGGGTACACCATTGCAATTGAAGGGGTGTATACGGTCTGAAACAATCTCTAGATAGGTGGTATGTGTCAAAGGTTTTCCAGCATAACACTGCCTCCAATGGCCTGCGTACTTCCTATAGTGCATCCTGCTGCCATCTCTTCTCCAGGTAGATGAGGTACCCGGCCACCCACCTGATCTAAAAGAAAATGTGATTCATCAGACCAGGCAAACTTCTTCCATTACTCCATGGACCAGTTCTGATGCATACATCCCAATTGAAGGTGCTTTCGGCGGTGGACGGGAGTCATCATGAGCATTTAGACCATTTTGTGGTGACGTAGCCCTATACGCACCAAACTGCGATGCACTGTGTATTGACACCTTTCTATCATGGTCAACATTGCATTTTTTAGCAATTTGAGCTACAGTAGCTCTGCTTTGTGATCAGACCAGACGGGCTAGGCTTCGCTCCACATCAATGATCTCTGAGCACCCATAACCCTAACACTGGTTGTCCTTACTTGCACCACTTTTGGCAGGTACTAACCACCACCCAAGACTTGCCGTTATGGAGATGCTCTGACCCAATCGTCTGCCATCACTATTTGGCCTTTGTCAAAGTTCCTCAAATCTTTTCACTTGCCCAATTTCCCAGCTTCCAACATAGGAAATTAAAGAACTGACTGTTCACTTGCTGCCTTATATATCCCACACCTAGACAGGTGCCATTGTAAAAATATAATTAATGTTATTCACTTTACCTGTGGTTTTAATATTGCGACTGATCAGTGTATACTACCAAGTAAAGGACACGGCCCTTATTCTCAAAAGCTGATATTGAATTTTAATTCTGTATTTTCAGTAATGGGACGACCCATTTTTCCAAGTTTTTTCAACGGGACAAAAACACTTTATATATGTTAATTACTTATACTTCCCTTTTAAATGAGACTTTACTTATCGTTGTCAAAGTATATTCTGCCCCAAGGGTTACATTTTATTGAAGAACTTGAGAAATGTTCTCCAAATGCCATTATGCTTATGTCGCATAACTTCACCAATTTTTGACCAAACAGCCTATCCAGTTATAGACTGGTATGTGCCTTGGGGATTGTCTGATGTCACTTTAAACATCCATCCGCCACAGTAAAATTATTACCGATTAATTTGTAATAAAATAGCACTTTTCCATAAAATTCAGCAGGTGGCCAACTACTCTAAATCCAGAGTAAAGTTGTTTTCTGACACATCCACAAATTAAAAATTTAAAACACTACAGAACATGTTGGTGATAAATGATAATAGAATTAAGCCCTACATTCCAAATCTACCTATAAACTCCCACCAGCTTAGAAAACATCCTTGTTTGCAATTTTTCCCCCAGGAAGGAACATCCCAAACAAATATATATTTTTTAATGTTCAGTTTGACCCAAATATCTGCACTATAAGGTTAATCTTAAAAATACTTTCACTCTCTCAAATACTTTACCCTCTCAGGCAGCTTTCTAAAATGTCAAATACTGCCCTGGTATTATCACACTCATTTTCTAAATATTTTAAAAGGAATTGTCACCATCAAGTTGGTGACAGTCCATGTTCCCCAATCCCTTGCAAATGCTGGGGTTATTATTATGAAACCTCCGTATGACTATCACCCCCTCTTTAGCCACTTATACCTCTTTAACCACTGCAATACTGAATTATTTTTTAAAAAAAAGTAATCAACAACCGTAATCTGCCTTGCTTTTTTTTTGTTCTAGAAACAATTATGTGAATTAGTCTTTAATTTTGATGCAAATAATGACATAATTTAATGGCAAAATAACATATTGATCCTTGCTTAATGGACCGTAACATATAGACAATCTCAGCTGACTTGAGCCTAAAATGTCAAATTCAATATGTTCACTGTGAATTGCCACTTTATTGAATAGCTATTGTAGTGAACTTATCTGAACTCCGCAGTTTTCTTTTACGTAACACTGAAGTCTGGTGTTACATTTCAGAATGCTGGGAAAGGAATTCCCCACACTCTTCAAGCACTTCCTGCTCACTGTAGCAGCGATCGGTTGTTAAAGAAACATTCCAAATACCATAATCACAAAAGCTTGCTGCAATGCAATGCAGGGCGTAGCTCAGGAGAGATAATCAAAGTTCCTTCTGAGGAACTTCTAGCTCTCAGGAGATGGTAGTAGTGGCAGGGAGTGGTGCCCCATACACACCAGGTAAGGGCACACCTGGCACCATAACTACTACAGTGATATGTAGTGGTTATGGTGTTTGGAGTGTTCCTTTAAGAAACTGATCAGTTAAAGCTTATTAGAGGAAGAAAAACTCAAAATTGCTAAATTCATTCAACACGTATCTTAAATTGTGTGAAGATATAGAAATTTTACACATGCACACATACACTTATACATTTATGATGGAAAGCTGAGTCCTTTGGTATAATTAGATCAACGCACAACCCATGGAGAGAGGTCACAGGCCCACTATCTCTGCAGGATCTCAACATCTGCTGCAGATATTGATGACTGGAGACTCAACTATGGGGGCTGTTGTCATATTAGAATTCATCCTCAGGGATGCCAAATAGTATAGTTAAAATCTAGGTCTTAGTGAATAGGGTTACGCACAGGCCTAAAAAAAAAAAAATACAATTATAGATGGGCACACTTACACACACACAAATTCCAAACCGCTGTTACCCACCTGACAAGTCTGACCTTAATGAAACTATTGAGTAAATTGTTTTGTATAAAAAAATTATTTTTAATAGAATAAGTTAACATTTCATATAACATTTATTCGGAATTAACAGTCTTGAAATGAAATAAAAATATATTTATATATTAAGACAAGAAGCAACTGAAATAAATACAAATACACATATATAGATATATAGACAGACACTGTACTGCTTAATAAATTAGCCGGTCACGTCCGGTTTGTATTGCATGTTTTTTTCCTCAGTACAATAAATAAGGCGAAACAAATTGTGTCTCCCATCATGATGAATCTTTCATCTGTATTTCTCGTAAGTCAGTGAGGGGACATTCCAACCAGTGAAGCTCAAATAACAATCTCAAGACTTGCGCTATACTTGTAAGCAAATTGCTTCCCGCTTCATACGGCATCTCCGGAATCTGCTCTCGATTTGGTCCATGATATGTGCACTAAGGAGAGGAAAACACAAGAAATATAAATATCCGTCCACGTTTATATAGCATTAGTAATAATACGCTACAGGATGATGTTCAATTCATTGTTCAACTATCCGAAAAGAATAATTTGGTAGTAGTCATAATTGACTTTTCCAATAATATTATTCTTTTATTATTTACATAGCGCCAGCAAATTCCGTAGCGCTGTACAATAGAGTTGTGACTGTCGTAAGGGCGCGTGGTACCATGAATTTTGACACTATCACCTTTATGGCTCTTGCGAAAACACACAACTCATTGATTGGCCAACTCATACTGGAGAATTTAAAATTGCGCAATTTAGGGTTTATTCACTAAACTCGGAATTGCATTGAAAGGAAAACCAAATGGGAAAAGTCATACAAGAATAGCAAATATGGGGAAAATCTCCTCTATAAGCAAAGCTTGGCTGGTGCGGGCTAAAAAATTGTCCTTTGGATTTAAATCCAGCACAACTCAGAGATTAGTGAATACATCCCTTTTTTCAATTTGATGAGAGAGCAAAAAAAAAAATTGAAATCCGGCTGAGCTTCTTACTTTACATTCTTAAACAGATATACAGCCAAGATGATAAAAGATGATAAATTGTATAGAATGTATAAATAAGTGAAAGATACAGCTCAGGAGGTTTAGAGGAGGCTGCCTGTCTCTCTTTTTTCTAGTTGATATTTAGAATAAAGTAGTATTGAATGCTGAGATTATATGAACAATTATAGTGGAAACAGAATAGGAGTTATTTCGATAATCACTGAAAAAATTCTTAAAACATTTATCAAATAAAAACTCAATTTCCATGATGGAAGACAACCTGTAAACTCGTGGCTCCCACGCATTTTACAACATTCTTAAACCCTGAATGTATAAGAAGGATGGGCTTCAAATACATACAGAAACTGGCACAGCCAAAAAAATACATTAACCCTTGGACAACTGGGGTCCAGTACAACTGTACATAGTAATGAGAGCTATCCTTCCCACTGCATAGGTCAGTGAAATTTCAATTCCCACAGTGCTTTGTCATTCAGAGTTAGCCAACACAGGTTATACAGATGGAAGAGATGTTGCATGCAGTATATATATAGCTCTGGCCTGAGGCTATACAGGTGATAAAGACAGGTAAGACCGCACAAGACTATGAGCTATAAGTCTTATGGGGTTTATTAACTAAACAGTGAATTACAATGACTTTGGCCAAGTAATTATTTTCTTTTTCTTTTTTTTTTAAGAAATAAAAGAAATCCAATTCTTCTACTTTTCCAGTTTGGGCACTTTTCCCTAAATATCACAATTCACATTATTATTTTTTATACTTTTATTTGTAATTCACACAGCTCCACGTGGCTTGCCAGTTATTGCCACCAGGAAAGTGACTTTAATTAATAAATCGTTAACACTTTAGTTTCACTGAGCGACTCTCCTCCTGCCTCATGGCTGCTCCCACTTTATTTGCTCCCTAAAACAAGACACCCCAAAACACAATCTCATTACAATACAAACTATACCAGAAATACAACGAGCTATGCCAGCGGAAGACGTTCTCCCGAGGATAAAAGCCCAGTATTACCCGATAATTGGGGGTGCACTGAGCCGGGGGGTGGTTACATTGTAACATTCTGTCATTAGAACGCTGGGGTGCATTATAAAACTGTACCATTCCATTAGAACACTCAGCTACTGCAGGTTACACTGTAACATTCCATTAGAACGCCGGCTCTCACCTTCTAAGCGCTGCTGCTCCACGTGGCCGCCTTTCCCTCACACACACGGTGCGACCCTCCGCTCACTCTCCTGGCGGGACCTGAAGTGTTGGATGGCCTTCTTGTTCTGGAAGTCTATGAGGGCCATGGTAATGGCCGCGTTCCAGCAGCTATCATCCGGGCAGCGGAAATCGATCTCCTTGTTGTCCGTGGTGACTATGGTGAAGTAGATGTACTTGCCGGTCCTCTCCACGCAGTCCAGCTTCTTGATGGACTGGAACTTGAGCTCCTTGCACTTGGTCTTCTTCTGCCCGTCAGCGAACATGTTCAGGCTGTCCTTGGTCAGGACACACATCTTCTTCCTCCAGAACTGGAGCAGATTGTCACTCCTCTTCTCCAACTCCCCCTCCATGATCACCTCTGGGGCTTGCATTCTCATGGTCTTCTGAGCCTCAGCTGATGCTGCTGGACCTGAGATAATGGCTAGTGGGGCTGGTCTTGGAGATGTGGCAGATGGTGAAGACAATCTAAAATATATGCCACTTGGTGAGTTTGTTCTTGTAGCAATTAGTGGTTTAGGAATAATGTGCTCTTGCTGGGGTTGGTCTTGGTTCTGTGGCCACTAGTGGTCTAGGAACTGTCCTCTTGGTTGGGTTGGTCAAGGAGCTGTGTCCTGCTGCTGGGGTTGGACTTGGGATAGAACTTCACCAGCTACTCCTGTTGTTCTCAGTGAATGAATGACCTGTAGCTTCCTCAGCTGTGCCAATGAGTGAATGAGAAGAAAGAGGAGCTATGTTAGAATTTATTTCGCCTTCCTCCTCCACTCCCTCCAGTGACAGGCTCAGGAATGTTGGCTGGGGCCGCCCAGCAACGCTGAGTCACAGGTCTCCTCCACTCCAGTGAGTTAGGACTTCACCCAACCACTTACTGTCCCACCCACAGCCTTGAGGTAACCATTAGCCACTGATTCATTCAGCTCTGTACCACACAGGCAGTGTGGTTATACTTTGATCTCTCCAAGGGTCTGCCTGGGGCAAAGGTTATTATTTCGGATTTTCCTTTTTATTTGATGTTCGAGTGGCCAACCAGCATCACTTCCTCTGGATATTATGTTCCTGTCATGTAGTCCTCTTAACTTTATAACTTTTTTTTAGTTCAGCTTCTGCAGAACCTCTTTGATCCAGCATTGTCAATCATTGTCATTCAGTAATCTATTCTAAGAAAGACATATTTTCCCAATAGTAACTAATGGGTTTATACTAAATCCATGGACAAAGGTGTGTTGAAAACTAAAAGGCTACTTACTAAACAGTGATTTAAGCTGTGTTGACATTTAAGAGGTTACCCACTAGATAGCAGTGAATTAAAAACTGAATTACACAATTTTAGCTGATATAATCAGGATGTAAATGTAGCAAATGTAGAGATTTTTTTTTCAAACCAGCACTTTTTATCTCAATTTTAATTCAGTTTATTGTTCACCGCAGTTCACAGTTTAGTGAATAACACCGCAAGTTCTAACATTTTATCCAAGGAAAGCCGCACTGGAGCTATTTATCAGCTGCGCTCATTTTTCAAGTCCATTGTCAGCCTACAGCATCTCACTGTTTAGTAAATGCACCACTTGGTCTTCGTATTCCAGAATGTTCTATTGAAATCAAAGAAAGTTTGAATTATGTGATATGGCCCTGCACTCAACAGAACAACAGGGTATTATTATTATTACTAGGATTTATAAAGCGCCAACATATTCCGCAGCGCTGTACAATTGGGGTGGGCAAAAAATTCACTGTCATGACAGTGTTGTCCAAGGATATCTCCCCTTCTCAGCCAGGCAGAACAATGCCTGATGTGATAGGAGTTACAGTTCTCATTACGCTAAATTAATGTTCCCAGCCTAAACCCATGGACAGCTGAGGAGTGTAGCTTCCACCGTTCTCAGACAGGCTTCTCCTGGCTGGAAGTGATGGGAGATTATATTCTACTGTAGCAGGCAACCCCTGACATTAACCAACATTATGCTACCTGTGCCCTGGGTACAAGGATGTACTCACCATGGACATTAGAGGTGGTATGGACTGCAATTCCTATTACTCTAATACAGGCTGTTTCTGGCTGGTTATGATGGGAGTTTACTTTCTACAATATTTTACAAAGCCTAACACTAAACAAACCATGCCGTGTTCTATGGATATACGTTTTATTATTATTATTAATGCTGAGAAAATATATATTATTATTATAATCAATAAATGATAAATTATTTGTAAAGCACTGACAAATTTGGCAGTACTCGAATAATGTTATATAGTTCATATTCTCATTTCTCATGGTACGATTAAGAGTGAATATTTGAAAAGCGTCCCCTTTAAATCCTTTTTGGGTCAGGCATAAAACGCTAGGTTTATTGAAACTTGTTCCAATAGAATACTCTCCGTTTTGTGTTTTAACAGTATATCTAAACATTTAACCCCTTAAGGACCAAACTTCTGCAATAAAAGGGAATCATGACATGTCACACATGTCATGTGTCCTTAAGGGGTTAAAGGGACGTTGATACGTATTAAGTATTAAGGTAAAACGTTACCTATATTGGTACGCACGATTATACTTTCCTTATTTTATATTTATTTTGTTATTGGTTATTTATGTATTGATCAGAAACCATTCCACTCCTGTTGATCTTGAGGGATTGTTGACTTATAAAAAAAATTAAATCAAGGAATTTTCAAAAAAATATGCTTAAAGATGTCCAAAAAGTAGGAAAACAATTGTACATTAGTTGTAGAGAAACCCATGACCCCCTGTGCCTGTTTCACACACCCCTGCTCCAGTCCTCTCATTGGGATCCCTGTGATACTTGCACAATGCAGTCACGGACATTATTTCGTTTCTTTATTATTTAATGACTGGGAAGTGCCTGGGTGAATGAGCTGAAACTGTCAAACTATTGATATCCAAGTGTAGTCAAGGAAACACAAAACATTAGCCACATCCTGCCAGTGGGCCTCCAATTATACAGCCATGTCCTGAGAGTTTTAGCCCATCTGTTGCTGCGGATGTAGGTTGGAACACCATGAATTACTGCAGTGATTGACAGCTCAGTGGTTACAGTATTTCCTGCACTGGCCCCTTTGATGAACAAGTGACCCAGACCATAAAGCTCCCAGGAGCCTGGGGGGAAATTACGCTGTCAGCAGATCTGGCCCCTGTCCCCTTCCTGGCCTCTTATACCACACATTCTGCCCTCATGGTGGATATTGGTTTAGAATGCAATCTAGCTGGGTTAGCCCAGTACAAACAGGTTCTGGAGTTTATATTTATATTTCGAGAGTTGATACATTGTTACATACTGTTTAACTTCCTATCACATTCAAGCAAATATAACATTACAAGAAGGTAAAGAAGTTAAAGCAGTTATTTAAAAAGAAAACACTTATTTAAAAAAAAGTTTTTAATCCTAGCAAGCAGATGGCTTAATCCATGGTGGAGAAGGATGACCTCATTTGACAACTTGGATCAGTGATGGGGAACCCATGGACACCCCAAGAATTCAGCTACAGAACTGTATGGGTGTCAGTATGTCTCATCAATGTAGGAGTGCAGCGAGACGCACAAAATAAGCTTTTTAAAAAAAAAAAATATATATATATATATATATATTATTATTATTATTATAGGATTCCTAGACCAGGCATAGGCAACCTTCGGCACTCCAGATGTTTTGGACTACACCTCCCATGGTGCTTTGCCAGCATTATGGGCATTATGGGGTCCACAACATCTGCAGTGCCGAAGTTTGCCTATCCCTGCCCTAGACAAACCTTGCAATAAGTTTGCGAATAAATACTTTGCAACCGCCTGCTCACACATGATGTGTATGGCGTCACGATTTACAGTTCATGCAAAAATAACGTTGGCATTTATACAAACAGGGGATAAATATTTAGACACATAGAAACAAAAAAGAAGGGAACCCTACACATGAGCTTACAATCTAGAGGGGGCAGTGTACACCGAGACAAAAATAAAATTATGAAATAACAGAAATGTATCCGTGATTGAACCAATATAAGGAGTACTGTACTGATTAACAATCAGTATGATGTGTGTGCTGAATTAGTTGTCAGATGGGTGTCCATACTCCAGTGACCATATTTTAGCTCAGCGCTGTCGATCACGTAAGGGACACAGGTATCTGGTACAGTGGTGGTGGTGCCAAGGTCTATGTGTGCCGGTAAGTCTATATAAATAACTCTGTATCTGCACAGTAGCTAGCCACTTGACAAGCACAAAGTGTGAGTTAATTGAAGAGATCTCTAGAAAGGAAGTTTATCATATTTGACATGACAAAGCCACTTTAAGTGCATAACTTGTTCTGCATACTTTTCATTGTTTCTTAGAGTCACGCCCTCGCTGCATGCCGACACAAGCAGCTCACAACCGGAGAAAAGGAGATCGATATGGAAAAAAAAAAGGATACCTAATGGAGATAATAGATTGAGTCCAGTAGACGTTCTACTTTTTTACATATAATACAATTGAGAGAAATGTGGTCACATAAAGACAGATGAAGGGTTACTGTAGTACCCAAAAACAATACTAATATCCAAGTCTCTCTCTGCTGTTAACCTTACAGCCTGTTGCCACAAAGCAGGGTTAAGGATAAGCCAAATAGTGAAAAATGAAGGCAGCGCTATACAAGATACAAAGGTGCACAATCAGTGCTATGTTCAGTTTTATAGGAAGGACCAGGGAAAACAGATGGTTTGGGTTGCCCCCTTCTCAGTGCCAAATGCCCTTCACATCTCCTAATCACCAGGTTTTGGCCAATGAAAAGGGAGCTTTAAAGCTCTGACAGATTTTTGCAAGTTATGATAACAGTTTGTAACTAAATCAATACTATATTTTACCTAAGGTGCTATTAACTAAATATATTGTATCAATAGGTCAACAGCCTCATTTTAAAGTATATATGTTCAGACAGGCACATCTTGTCACCAGAGGCGTATCTAGGTAACATGGCACCCAGGGTGGAAATGTATATTTGCACAACATCCCCTCCCCCCTATAAATTTTTCTTTATTTTTGTGTCTCCCTAATACCCTATTATAAGGAGAATAAAAGACACACACATTAATATACACACATACTCACGAACAAACCCACATTCATATACACACACACTCACAAACATTCATACACACGTGCTTTCACACACAAGATATTTTATGTACACAAACACATACATTCATATACACACATACATTCATACACACACTAGTTCACGTTCACATACATATACTCACATTTATATACACACATTTTCACACACAATCACATTTATATTCAGACATACACATTCATTCACACACATATACACTCACATTTATATACATACACACATACATTTATACACTTTTCATACACATTTAATTTTTATTTACACCTTTATTATTATTTTTATTATTTTATTATTTATATAGCACCAGCAAATTTCGTAGCGCTGTGCCTTTATCCCTTGTGTCCAATGGTTTGCTGATGGGATCAGTCTGTGAACTGAATGTGTAGTCTGTGTAGTGATGTTGTGGCTAGGGTGATTTTACCTCCCGCTCCCACCATTAGCACTGCGCAGCGAGGGAGCTGTAAAGTCAGATCACAGACTGATCCCAGCAGGTCCCTCGCTGCCTGCAAGCTCTGCTCGTTTGACTTGGTAGGCAGTGCCTGCATTGGCGAGAAGACATGCTCTGTCCAATGGCTTTTGTGTAATTCAATATATTTTCAACTTTCTGTTTATTGTTTTTGTTTGCTTATAATTCGATTTGTGGGATAATTTACTAAACTAGGTGTCTTGGACCATTTTTAGCCATTTTGTATTAAAAAACTATATATTTTTTTTTAATCTTCAGTTCCTGCACAAAAAGTATAGTCAATTTTAAAATGCTGAACTTTTTTTTGTTGTTTTTTTTTTTTAACAGTAAATTGAAAAAAAAACACTAAACAAGAAATAAACAAGTAAGCGACTCGTTCTTAAAGATTCTCAATAACTGGATAAATTAAAACAGGTATACTGCATGTAACTGTCAGGTATACCTTGTCCATCTGATTGTATCAAGACATAAGAAACTGATTGTGTGATCTGGCTGAAATAGTGAGTGTGAATTGCTTTCCTGTAAACAGTACATTTTGTTTGAAAGAGAAACATAAAATTGAAAGTACAAGTAGAAATTCTCCAGAAATTCCATGGGCGAGAATGAAACAAAATCCTGCATGTACATAAAAGGTAAAGAATGAATCAGCTGATATGACAGACACAGCCAGGTCTAAGGCGTTATTCAGTAACAGTGACAATAAATATTTTTCAATGTTAGATGTAAATTATTCACCATGTAGGCCAATATACAACTAGTGAAAATAAATATATATTTTGCTATAATTAATTGCAAAAGTTGACTAAATGGTTCCTATAAGCAGCCAACATAGAAACATAGAAACATAGAATGTGACGGCAGATAAGAACCATTCGGCCCATCTAGTCTGCCCAATTTTCTAAATACTTTCATTAGTCCCTAGTCTTATCTTATAGTTAGGATAGCCTTATGCCTATCCCACGCATGCTTAAACTCCTTTACTGTGTTAACCTCTACCACTTCAGCTGGAAGGCTATTCCATGCATCCACTACCCTCTCAGTAAAGTAATACTTCCTGATATTATTTTTAAACCTTTGTCCCTCTAATTTAAGACTATGTCCTCTTGTTGTGGTAGTTTTTCTTCTTTTAAATATAGTCTCCTCCTTTACTGTGTTGATTCCCTTTATATATTTAAATGTTTCTATCATATCCCCCCTGTCTCGTCTTTCCTCCAAGCTATACATGTTAAGATCCTTTAACCTTTCCTGGTAAGTTTTATCCCGCAATCCATGAACCAGTTTAGTAGCCCTTCTCTGAACCCTCTCTAAGGTATCAATAACCTTCTGAAGATACGGTCTCCAGTACTGTGTACAATACTCCAAGTGAGGTCTCACCAGTGTTCTGTACAATGGCATGAGCACTTCCCTCTTTCTACTGCTAATACCTCTCCCTATAAAACCAAGCATTCTGCTAGCATTTCCTGCTGCTCTATTACATTGTCTGCCTACCTTTAAGTCATCAGAAATAATCACCCCTAACTCCCTTTCCTCATATGTTGAGGTTAGAACTCTATCAAATATTCTGTACTCTGCCCTTGGGTTTTTACGTCCAAGATGCATTATCTTGCACTTATCCACATTAAATGTCAGTTGCCACAATTCTGACCATTTTTCTAGTTTACCTAAATCATTTGCCATTTGGCTTATCCCTCCTGGAACATCAACCCTGTTACATATCTTAGTATCATCAGCAAAAAGACATACCTTACCATCAAGACCTTCTGCAATATCACTAATAAAAATATTAAAGAGAATGGGTCCAAGTACAGATCCCTGAGGTACCCCACTGGTGACAAGTCCAAGCTTCGAATATATTCCATTAACTACAACCCTCTGTTGCCTGTCACTCAGCCACTGCCTTACCCATTCAACAATATTGGAATCCAAACTTAAAGATTGCAGTTTATTGATAAGCCTTCTATGTGCAACAGTGTCAAAAGCCTTACTGAAATCTAGGTAAGCAATGTCTACTGCACCACCCTGATCTATAATTTTAGTTACCCAATCAAAAAAATCAATAAGATTAGTTTGGCATGATCTCCCTGAAGTAAACCCATGTTGTCTCTGATCTTGAAATCCATGTGTTTTTAGATGTTCATCAATCCTATCCTTTAACATGGTTTCCATCACTTTCCCCACTACTGAAGTAAGGCTTACTGGCCTATAGTTGCCCGACTCCTCCCTATTACCTTTCTTGTAGATGGGCACAACATTCGCTAACTTCCAATCTTCTGGGACTACTCCTGTTAACAATGATTGGTTAAATAAATCTGTTAATGGTTTTGCTAGTACACCACTAAGCTCTTTTAATAGCTTTGGGTGTATTCCATCAGGTCCCATTGACTTATTTGTCTTTACTTTTGACAGTTGAAATAGAACCTCTTCCTCTGTAAACTCACGTGTAATAAATGACTCATTTATCCTTTTTCTCAACTGAGGTCCCTTTCCTTCATTTTCTTCTGTAAATACAGAACAAAAATATTCATTGAGGCAGTCAGCCTGACCTTTATCCTCTTCTACATACCTTCCTTCTTTTGTTTTTAATCTAACTAATCCTTGTTTTACTTTTCTTTTCTCATTTATGTATCTAAAAAATGTTTTATCCCCCTTTTTTACTGACTGTGCTATTTTCTCTTCTGTGTGTGATTTGGAAGCTCTTATAACTTGCTTAGCCTCTTTCTGCCTAATCTTATAGATCATTTTGTCTTCCTCACTCTGGGTTTTTTTTATAATTCCTAAATGCTAACTTTTTGTTTTTAACTATTTTGGCCACATCTGCGGAGTACCACAGTGGTTTCTTGAATTTTTTGCTTTTACTGACAAGCCTAATGCAATTTTCTGTTGCCTTCAATAGTGCAACTTTTAAATAATCCCATTTTCTTGGACTCCATTTAAATTGCTCCAGTCTGATAATGACTCCTCTACCCATATTCTAATTTTAGAAAAGTCTGTTTTTCTAAAGTCTAAAACTTTTGTTTTTGTGTGGTGTGACTCAGTCACTGTTCTTATATTAAACCACACTGACTGATGATCACTGGATCCTAAACTTTCACCTACAGTAATATCTGATACCAAATCTCCATTTGTTAACACTAAATCTAGTATGGCCTCTTTACGAGTTGGCTCCTCAACAACTTGTTTTAGAGACAATCCCAGTAGGGAGTTTAGAATATGTGTGCTCCTGGCACAAGTAGCTAATTTTGTTTTCCAATTTACATCAGGAAGATTAAAGTCACCCATGATGATAACTTCCCCTTCATTGTCATTTTAGCTATTTCCTCAACTAGTAGATTATCTAACTCTTCAATTTGTCCTGGGGGCCTATAAATCACACCTACACGAGTTACTGTGTGATTACCAAATTCTAACGTAGCCCAAACGGACTCTATGTTTGCCTCACTAACTTTTATTAGGCTAGATTGTATGCTATCCTTCACATACAAGGCCACCCCTCCCCCTTTCTTGCCTTCCCTATCTTTCCTATATAAAGAGTACCCTGGTATTGCTATGTCCCAGTCATTTTTCTCATTGTACCATGTCTCAGTAACAGCGACTAAATCTACACTATCAGTTGCCATTATTGCCACAAGTTCATGGATCTTATTCCCTAAACTGCGAGCATTTGTAGACATGACTCTAAGCTTATCATTTTTTTAACACACTTGCTACAGGCACATGTATTCCTGACCCTATAGTGTTAACACCACCATTTAGATGGCTTGCCCCCCCTTAATTCGCTGGCACTGGCTGAAATCTGCCAGGAGGCGCAATGGGGGTGGGGCCAAATGCTGACTTAGCACTTCCTTATAGAGATGCATTAAATCAATGCATTTCTATGAGGAAAGTTCAGCGTCTCCATGCAGAGTGTGGAGACGCTGAACTGCCGCACTGTGCAGCACTGCCCCAGGAAGCATCTACTGGGCCATCTAAGGAGTGACCACTGGAGGTTTCCCTAGGGGGCAATGTAAACAATGCCTTTTCTTTGAAAATACAGTGTTTACATTAAAATGTCTGCAGGGACTGATTATACTCACCAGAACAAATACATTAAGCTGTAGTTGTTCTGGTGACTATAGTACCCCTTTAAGTTTTTCAGTTCATTTTATACATTTCACTTCTTCATGAATAAACCCCTCAAAATTTCCTAGTTTGGAAAATTTCCCACAATCTATGTCAGTTACCAATAATTATCAGTTTAGTAGCAATAATTGTTGTCAGGTGTCCCACTGCAGTTCTTTGCCTCACCTATGTGCTCTTTACTGCCCCCATAGGTAAGGGCAGCATATCACACCCAGAGAAAATTACCCTGTGTATACCTTATTTCGAAATAGTAATTTAAAATTGAGATGCACAATATAATTTCTAACAATAAAATGGGAGGGAGCTGGTGGTCTTACGTGTTCCCAACATGCCCTGTTACAGTCTATAATGAATGCAGTGGCAATGCACATCTTTCTATCTGCCCGCACCTTCCGTTACTCGACACTTTGTCAGTCCTTACACCGGCTTCCCGTAAGATATAAGGCTCAATTTACAATTCTAGTCCTTGATTACAAATCTCTACATGCTCCTACCTACCTATCCTCGCTCATATACAAATATGTCCAGGCCCCTATGCCCTGCCAAGGATCTGCATCTATTCTCTGTCCGCACTACCATGTCTAACACCTGCCTTCAAGGTTTAGGGCTAGGCCGTTCCTAGAGAACTCCCTTTCCTGATCCGTAAGACTCACACCCAGTCTAAGCTTCTTCAAAAGATAATTAAAAACCCACTTCTTTAGCAAAGCATATCAATTAAACTGTTAATAGCTTTCCCTCCTCACACCTTGATAACCGAACCTGCTTCCCGTCCTGCAACCGTGTCATCCAATAAACGAACTCTTCACTATAACTACTCTAGCAACCTAATTTATCCCGTACATGAAATACATCCTACCCTTATCTCTTGTGTCACATTACCTGGGGCTGTCTTGGCACTTGCCCGGGGGCCCCACAAGCATAGGAGCCCCACAGCATTTCCCATATGCCCAGGCCGACAGGGGAAATTCTTTGATATCCCCTGCCGGACCTGCTCATTTGCTTGGGCTGGTGAGGAAATCAAAGGTCCTTCGTTAGTGAGAGGGAGGGAGGTAGGACCTGGGAGACAGAGCGCTCCTTCCGCGAGCATGCTGGTCTGAGCATTGCCGCGGTTGCTGCGGCAACGCTTTGACAGCATTCTGCTTGCGGGAGTAGTGAAGACATCCTGCATCGAGAGGAGCTGCAGGCTACGGCTCTATAGCACTTCCCACTCACCACCGGACCACCAGGGCTCCTCACCAAGAATAAGAAGGAGGGTGGGGGACACACGTGATGCTCTTTTTAACATTTAATTTAAATAACAAAATACCTTATATCTATGCACCCCCACACACAGCATCCCTCACATATACACACATACACAGCATCACTCACTCACTCAAGCCCCCTCTCACACTGCCCACCCCTCATACACTGCCCACCCCTCACACACTGCATCCCTCACACACACACACACACACTGCACCCCTCAAATACACACACACGGAACACCTAACACACACACTGCACTCTACACACACACACACACAGCACCCCTCACACACACACAGCACCCCCCCACACACACACTAAATCCCTCACATACACACAGCACCTCTCACACACACACTGCACCCCTCGCTGCTATATTCGGCAGTCTGTGTGCATGTATTCAGCAGTCTGTATATTCAGCAGTATGTGTGCATGTATTCAGCAGTCTATGTTTTGTATTCTGCAGTCTGTGTGTGTGTATTAAGCAGTCAGTGTATGCATTTAGCAGTCTGTATGTATGCATTTAGCAGTCTGTGTGTGTGTACTCAGCAGTCTGTGTGTATCCAGTAGACTGTGTGTATTCTGCATTTTGTGTGTGTGTATTCAGCAGTCGATGTGTTTGTATTCTGCAGTCTGTGTGGGTGTATTAAGCAGTCAGTCTGTGTGTGTGTATTAGGCAGTCAGTGTATGCATTTAGCAGTCTGTGTGTGTATTCAGCAGTCTGTGTGCATATATTTAGCAGTCTATGTGCATGTATTCTGCAGTCTTTGTCTGTGTATTATGCAGTGAGTGTATGCATTTAGCAGTCTGTATGTGCGTACTCAGCAGTCTGTGTGTATTCAGCAGCCTGTGTGTATTCTGCATTTTGTGTGTGTGTATTCAGCAGTCTGTGTGTGTGTATTCAGCAGTCTGTGTGTTTGTATTGTATGAATGTATTGCATTTGTTGGAGGTACCAATAAATATAGGCTTAGTTTTATTGATAATTTACATTTTTATTCCTGTGAGTGGTTGTGTAGGCAGGGCCCCAGTGCACCGCTTTGCCCAGGGGCCCATAATGCTCTTAAGATGGCACTGACTTGAACCCACTCCTTCTAGAATTTAAGCTTGTTTTAGTAGGGCCATCAACCCCCTCTGTTCCTGTGCGTCCAACTCGTCTTGTTACTAATACTAATGTCTGTTAGTTCACCTATTGTACAGCGCTACGGAATTTGTTGGAGCTTTAAAAAAAAATGATAATAAATGCATTCAACGAGCTAAACAATAAGCTCTTTTCATGCAGTTCTATAGGGAAAATGCTGCTCGTACATGTGAGGACATGTCTCATCAAGAATTTCTTTCTCTTCTGTAAATAAATGTTACTCCCACGCCTGGTTTTCCAGATGAAATCTGATCTGTGCTTTTGCAGTGAACTTAAAAGATATCCGACAAGTTCGTTCTCAATATTCTGGGTGTTCACTCTGCAAACAAAACAAAAAAAATCACCAACATAAAACGAAGGTATTTTTTACGCTCTTAAATCCCCTTTAATTCATCAATGATTGTTACTTTATAAAATGCCTGTAGATTCTGTAACATAATGACCAGACACAATATAATTAGTTAGTGACATAAAGATTAAAGGAACATATTGGACACCATAACAACTTTGCTGGAATGTCCCTTTAACAAGCTGCAGACTTAAGGCTGAAACAACAGAGCTGGAGCAATTGGTCTGCTCAAACAAGTTGGAGAACTACCCTAACTCTGCTAGTTTGGACTAACTTAGTAACCTGCCACAGATTAGTGATTAAACCCCTTATAAAATAACCACTACTGATAGGCTGATCAGCTGACACAGTCTGTCAGTCGCTCCTTATTCACAAAATGGAGTGAGGACACTTTGCACACTACTCGGTGCAGTTTTGTTTTTTATGGTTTTCCCCATGCATTTCCTCAGTAAAGATAGATAAATCTGCCAGAAATTATGGTGGTAATTAAAGAAGCGACCTGCCAGGTCTGTGGTTCTCAACCTTCTTGACAGGAACTAAAAGACATGGTATTAGCTTGAGGACCCATTCATAAAATTACACTAATTCTTCAACTGTTATATAATGTATAATTAAAGGACCACTATAGGCACCCAGACCACTTCAGCTCAATGAAGTCGTCTGGGTGCCAGGTCCTTCAGTTTTAACCCTGCAGCTGTAAACATAGGAGTTTCAGAGAAACTGCTATGTTTACACTGCAGAGTTAATCCAGCCTCTAGTGGCTGTCTCACTGACAGCCACTAGAGGCACTTCCGCGATTTACACGGAGTAAATCGCACGTATTTGACGCTGGACGTCCTCACGGAGTCCAGCATCAAAAAATATCCCCATAGGAAAACACTGAGTAATGCTTTCCTATGGGCGGGTTTGAATGCGCACGCGCCTATGGCCTCGCATGCGCATTCGGCTCCACTCGGAAGCTGACGTCGATGGAGGAGGAGAGGTCACCAATGCCGAGGGAGTCCGGTAAGCAAATAAATGGTTAATTAACCATTTATTCGCCGTGGAACGGGGCCTTAGTCTAGGGCTCTGTAGCGTTAGGAATACATAATTGTATTAATAACGCTATAGTGGTCCTTTAAAGCAACACTATAGTGTCAGGAACACAAACATGTTTTCCTGACACTATAGTGGTAAAATAACTATTTAGGTCCCTGTTCCCCTTCTCTTTGTAGTAAAAAAAGTGATTTTACTCACCTTTTCTCCCACGCCATGATTTTACTCACCTTTTCTCTCGCTGCGCCTGGCCCACGTTGCTCTGCCTCCTTGACTGAGATCATCAAATATGATGCTGTCAGCCAATCTGATGGTTTTCCATAGGTGTCCATTGGGAGGCTATCGCGCATGCGCTAATCAGCATCTACTCATAAAGATGCATTTAATCAATGCATCTCTATGTGGCTCTTCAGCGTCTCCATTCACTGTGCCTCAGTGACCCAGTAAGTACTTTTAGTAGCCAACTGAGAAGTGGCCACTAGAGGTGTTACTAGGCAGTAATTTAAACCCTGCCTTTTCTCTGAAAATACAGTGTTTACATAAAAATGCCAGCAGGGAATGACTATACTCACCAGAACAATTACATTAAGCTGTAGTTGTTCTGGTGACTATGGTGTCCCTTTAAGCATATTCTGAAAAACGCCATCATTATTCGGTAGGTGGGGCTTCACTGCACTGTGCAAGACAGAACTGCTATAGTTAACAAGTTATATTGTGTCTGGTCTATGAATGTAAAGTTATCTGGCAGTAAGTAGGCCTGCAGTGTTGCTAGGGATGTAAAACTATACTTAATTTGCCTGTGGTTCTAATTAACTCTTGCCCCTATTTCCCTTTAAGCAATTAGCATCATGTGACACAGAATTAGAGAACATTCTTGCATTTGAAGAACACACACGTTTTTGTAATTGAAATATTTAACCAGAGAATTTCACTGTGTTTATCAAGGTGTGTTGAAACATACATATGATTGCACACCATCCAAGGATATCTGATGACATGGATTACATTTTTCTGAATATTTATATGGAATTAGGATTTCTAGGATGCTTAGGTTAAGAATGGCCAGTTTTAATTCTGAAAATGTAAAAATGGCATATAATGTATTCGGATCGGATTTCATTCAGAAAGCACCTTGTACACCTGCAATTAATGGCAAAGCTGACTCATTCCTGTGTGACAGATTCTAGATAAGATGTCATGGCTTCATTGATAAAATAGGAACTGAACGTATTCCAAAAATGCACCTTGTAAAAATAAGAGGACAAAAAATATAATATCATCTATATGATCTGATAATCTGAAAATAGTTGCAAATGTGAAGCATGTTTGTCTAAGAGATATTCCAAGCTGAAGTAGGCCCATTCTTTTTTAATGTCTTATATAGATCATGCATTCAACAAATTTGCAAATATCAAAAAAGAGAAAATCTGTGCAAATCTTGTGCTTAAATACAAATTAAAAAAGGAATGTATAATTAAAAGCTGCTACCACACTAGTGTGAGTCTCTCCCCAACTCCACACAAAGTAAACAATACAGGCGGGTGAGCTAAGTGGTTATACTACTACCGGAGCCTTAGTGGAGGACTAGAACATAAACACTTACCCTTATATAATATATATACAATAAAAGCTACAATATAAAATAAAGCACAATGTGGTGCAATAAAGTTTGAAAGTGAGTATATACAGAAATTTAATTGTATCTCACTCACAAGTGTAGCGCCAGTGGGAGAGGCTCAAGTCAAACTGGCAGATGTGCTTTAAGGCGACACTGACACTCCTCTGTCTTTAGTCAAATACACTCAAGGAAAACAAAACAGATGGAAGTAACAGCTTCTAGTGAAGTATGTCAAAATTGCAAAGTGACTTGGTGCAAAAACATATGAATAATCTACTCACCTTTTTAGGAGCCTTTCAACTTAGCTCCAAGTGTAATAGCCTTAGTGTCACTTCAGGGGGACACTGCCCTCTCCTTAGAGTGGAAGTAGATTCTGAGCATAGTGTTATCCAAAATATGGTAAATTTTAGACTGATTGATAAAGCCATTGGAAACGGCGAAACGCATCTCAGGAGGATTTTAGCACCTTGGACTTTGTTGGTATATTGTTTTTTTTGTTTTACTAGATTTGCATCATGAATAACATTTACCATATTTTGGATTACATTGTGTCGTAACTGTATGGTCTCTGAGGAAGTCCTGATTTAAAGGTGCCAACTCCCACTACCCTTAACCCTGCAGCTGTAAACTGTGATAATTACATTGCAGGGTTAATTCCTCTTCTAGTGGCTGTCTACTAGAGGGGGGGTCTCAGGTAGGTCACTGAAGGGGTTTTCACCCCTTCAGCAACATGGGATGGGTGGTGGAAGGGAGAGGGAACCTGCAGTGCCAGGAAAACGGTTTGTTTTCCTGGCACTGGAGTGTCCCTTTAAGTCCTGATTTAAGGGACGAAACGCGTAGGACCGACCATAGTTTCTATTTTATTTTATTTTAAAGAATGTTATCTATATGCTATTTACAATAAAAGCTGCATTTTTTTTAAAAACTACCATCTGGAGTCCTGCTTTGCAGTGGTGAACACTGATTAAGAAAGGGAACAACAGCCCCCCACTTCTGTCTGGGGAGGCACCCTTTGAAGGCTCGTTTCTACTACATTCTCGTGAATGAATCCAATTACAGCGCACATAATTTTATTGTACTGGTTTACACTATGTTTTGTGTATTTTTTTATTTTCAGAATTTCAGCTGTTTCTCATCTGTTGTATAAACATTCCGGTTGTTATAAGATCACTGATTGGGAAATGATCTAAGAGAGGCTGAATATTTACGTATTAGATGAATATAAGTTGATTATCACCATTACACTGTGTTTTTATGGTGAAGTTATATATAATTTAATGTCAGTCTGTCTAATACAAAGTACTGAATAAATGGTTTTGCTTTGTTCCCAAGGCGACCTTCCATTGTACCGCACTCTGTCTGCACCCTCATGGGGCCGGTGAACATGATACCGTGGGGGTTAAAGAAATCTATATTGTAATTTTTTTTTTTTTTTAAATGTAATACCTCAACATTTTTATTTAAAGTTTCTGTGACTTCCTATCTGTCGTTTGAAATATTTCTATTTATGAAAGTAATAATTTAGAACAATACGCTTTATTGGTAATATTCCCAGGCACAGCCTCTCTCGGTAAAGACAATGCATCCTCCATTGCTCCCACGTAAAATAAGGCAGGGAGGCTTAAACACCAGTACTTCCCTCCATTAACAACACTCTTAAAAGAAACAAAGACTTTATTATATGTCTTTAATTTGTAACGTCTATAATCTTCATTAATTAACTTGTGAACCGCGAGGCGAATGTGAAGAATTTTTCAATAGGTACTGCAGTGACATCTATAAAATTCTACAAAAAATATTGATTTATTTACTATTATCCATTTATTTAATAATGTATTTATGTTTTTCTTTTTCTTTGCCTCTTGTCCAGTTTAAAAGATTTTGTTAAAGTACAGTTTCTGCATTTTTTAGAATTCAGATGTTGCAGGAAGAAAGTTGCTATGGATTTAGTGGGACGGTTCAAATTTTGGGTACTACCTACCTTCCTGGATTAACTCTCCAATCTCCATTAATTTAATTTCCAGTGTTAAGGGACACTATAGTCACCCAGACCACTTCAGCTCAATGAAGTGGTCTGGGTGCCAGGTCCCTCAGGTTTTAACCCTTCAGATGTAAACATAGCAGTTTCAGAGAAACTGCTATGTTTACAAAGCAGGGTTAATCCAACCTCTGGTGGCTGTCTTCCTGACAGCCGCTAGAGGCGCAACTGCGACGCTGGATGCGAAATTCGTATCCAGCGTGCAGAATGTCCATAGGAAAGCATTACACTTGCCGCGCATGTGCATTCCGCTCCACTCGGGAGCTGACGTCAGCGGGGGAGGAAAGGTCACCAGCGCCAAGGGAACCCAGCGCTCCATAAAGGTAAGCTACTGAAGGGGTTTTAACTCTTCAGGGCCACGGGAGGGGGACCGTGAGGGTGAGGGCACCCTTAGGGCACTATAGTGTCAGTAAAACCTCTTTGTTTTCTTGACACTATAGTGATCCTTTAATACATTTTCTCACATTTAGATAAATGAGCGCATGAAACTCAGGGTTTTTTGCCCCTTTGAGTGAGCTTCAGAAGTGCTCTGTGCATGGGCAATCCTGAGTGTGAGTGGCATACAGGCATCGAGACTAGCATACCTCCCTGCTTGGCACAGGATCACTCATGATATTTAATGTGTTCTTGACTTAACCCCTGCATTCCTGCCTCTTCCCATTCCCTCACTCCTGTACATGATGTCATGACTTAGGTTTCAAGGAGTTGTAGTCGCGTTGTTAGCTCTCTAGAGTAGAAGGCTGTCAATTTAACTAAGTCCCAGAAACCCATGCTGGTCCCATGAAGCACTGTTTATGGGATAAGCTTAACAATAATACAGAAAACTATGTAGTCATGATGGTTGGCTTAATCTTTCCTGAATAACTTCCCAGTTTGGTGAGCTCTCCAATGATTTGTAAATCATCAATGAAAGTTTGGGGGAAAATAATAAAAATGTGCACAGAGTTTTAAAAAAACAAATAAAAAAAATAATTTTTTTCAGTCTCCACTTACAGTGCACTTGTCAAGCTATAAATAAATGTTTCTCATGTTACAGGGTACAAACTGCAATGCATATTATTTGGATGGTTTGTGCCACACAACTGCAATGACTTCTCTTGTCCCTATCCGGTGGCTACAGGGGGGCAAGGGGTCTTCAGGCCACTATAATTTTTATAAATTAGTTATCAATGTTATTTACTAAAGTGAGAACTGTCTAGAATTTAAAGTGAAATTTGAAGACTTGAAGAATTTTTCCAATTCAGGTATTTTTGGCCTTTAATGGCCGCTATCGGCACTCAGACCACTTCATCTCATTGTCTGGCCTGGGTGAAGTGCCCCGTCTCTTTATCCTGGCAAGAAAAAATATTGCTGTTTTAGAGAAACATCCAGGCAGCAACTAGAGGCGCTTCCTGACTTCTCACGGAGTTTAACTCAATTTAACGATGTTGGACATCCTTACACTATGCATGAGGACGTCCAGTGTCTTCAAAATCCCCATAGGAAAGCAATGATTCAGCACTTGCCACTCATGCGCATTAAGTACTCCATCTGCGTGATGTCACGGGAGGAGGAGACGGAATCAGCGCTGAGGGACCTCGACGCTGGATTTAAGATAAATGAAAACATGTTTTTTAAATCTTTCTTGCCGGTAAGGGGCAATATACCTAAAGTTAGAGACAAGGGCTAACTATAGAGTTAGGAATACAGTTTTTTTCCTCTTCTCATTTGTCTATTATTTGCTACTTTTAACCCATTATAAATATGACAGCGGAACATGCTGGTGCTATATATGTGCTAATAATTACAGTTGCTTTTTTAAAAATATTTTATTTTTCTAAATCAAATAGACCCTTTAAACAAACATGGCTATTTTTTATAAAAATAAACTATTTTGAAAGTTTAATAGCATTTTAATTTTAGTATTTTGTGGAGCCACCTGATTCTCTTTTGGCAACACTGGGTATCTGCCTACTCTGTTACGAGGGTAGAGTCACTCGATAAACAGAAGTCAAACAATAGTTAGATCCATTACCATTACCCAGAACTCCATGTGGGGCAGGAAAGGTACTACAGAACCATTTGCCATGTGGGAAGAGAGCTTTCTGATCTGTCTTTAAATGTGATATTAATGTGGGGTGGGGAGTTTTTGATAATTTTCATTTTTACCCACTTGGTGTGGAATGTTGTAACATTCCAGATTCTGAGTGTCCAACGCCAAAAGCAGGACCAAAAAAGCAAATAATATCTAAGATCGCAATGCAGTGAAGATGGCTGTAGAGAGAAGGCAGGAGAATACAGTCACAGTGATTTATTTAAAAGAATGCTCAAACATTATCTGTTTACTTTGTAACAAATGTTTTTACTACTTAAATATATATATGGAAATACCCCTCTTGACAGTATATTAACTAAACCGCTGTTGTCGACTCATTTTGAAGAACTGTGTAATTACGTTTCCCGACTACACAATCTAAACACTGTAAATAAATGAAGATATAGTTTTGTTCTAAATATGACCTTTTTTGGGATTTGTGCGTGTCTTTTTTTTTACGTATCTTTAGTTGGCAGGGAATTTGGTGACTCATTTTTTCCGCACAAAAGGACCGTCACTTTTATTTATTTATGTCTTTGAAACGTCTCTTAAACTTTAGTTAATAGGGACAAGGTAACCTTGGCAGGGAATGTACTTTTAAAGATCTGCAACATTCATCTCTATCGTCTGCACATTAAGCAAACACGGGTTTAACCTTCTAATGTCCCAAATACACAATTGCAACAGAGTCTGAACAAATACCGTGGTTAAATATTAGTTATTGGCCACAAACGGTTAATAACACAGGAACCGTGGAACCACAACTATATAAGAAAAACTGAGATCAAAAAGCTAGGGAATTTCTTGACATACTAGACATATTATTTCACAAACAATAATTTCACCTTTTTATAAATAGCTCCCAGATAACTGGGATTGTCTCAACCCTTAAAAGGGCTTTTGTAGAGCGTAAATTATTGTCTCTCTTAAGTCACTGGTGACGTTGGCTTGTGTCTATATGGCACTGACGTGACGCCCATAGGAAGGGGCAATTCTAATGACCTGGCTGCACCTCTTAGTCCACAGAGCTTGCCCGTAGCAATGGTTACTCTGATACCCAGACTACAGAGGCCTAGCACTGTCTGGCTCCTGTCCCTCTCCTGTGATCTCGCTTCTTGTCTATTCCCTATTAATTTTGGTCTCGTACCTGTACTACTGTTCACGCTAACTCGCTGCCATCTCTGACCATTGGGTATTCTGACTTTGTTCTCCGTCTTGCCCTTCAGGATTTGAAGCTAGGGACTCTGTCTTTCTTCATTCCTAGGTTACCAATAAAGCCCCTGTGCCATAACAGACCTCCGAGGTACCGGTTCCCAAGCTCCAGTCATTAAGGAGGTCCTGTAGGCAAGGGTATGCTGTCCAGGGCCGGACTGGCAATACCAATCTGCCCTGGAAAAAAAATCTATGCCATAAGTAAATAAACGTTTAATTATACAGTAAGCATACTCACATGCAGACACAGACAATCTCACTGACACACACAAGCTCATTGATACATAGCCTCGTGGACAAACAATCCCACTGATTTACATAAGCTAATTGACATAAAATACAAGCTCACTCACTAGCAGGCACACACACACATACACACACACATGCAAGCGAGCTCACTCACTAGCAGGTGCACACACACACACACACACACACAGCTTAATGTAGTGGTTCTGGTGTCTATAGCCTATCCCTGCAGGCTTTTCAATGTAAACACTGACTTTTCAGAAAAAAATGCAGTGTTTACATTGCTTCCTAGTAACACCTCTAGTGACAGTCACTCAGACAATCACTAGAGGTGCTTCCTGTGAGAACGTTCCCCATAGAGATGTATTGAATAGATTATATACCATCCTTAAAAATAGAATTATTGAAGGATTGCTCTATAACTAATCTGGACAATTTTTTTTATGGCAATGCTATTCTTTCTTTGGAAAAATTGAAGCTTAAGTATGGATTGTCAAATGTATGTGAACTGGAATGTATGCTAATCATTGATAAATTGAAAGAACTATATCAGGTACCTGAAACAGATAAAAACTATAAATCACTTGAGATATCTCCTTTAGAGAAAGTTTTTTTATACACCCCCGCTAGTAAAGGTATGATATCCGTATGTTACTTATCTCATAATGCCAAGCCCTTAATTAAATGAAAACATATGCTGTCATGGGAGACGGAGTTGGGTGCCCAGTACGATTTAGAAGAATAGTTCGGTTTCTTTAAAGGTTTAAAAGGTATTTCGTATTGCAGCGACCATTTTGAAAATCATTATAAAATCTTATATCGTTGGTACCTGGCTCCGTCTAGATTACATAACATGAACAATATGTATTTTGACCGGTGTTGGAGAGACTGTGGGGGAGTGGGCAATATGGCCCATATCTGGTGGTTCTGCCCCAAGTTAATTAATTATTGGAAAATTATCCACGATCTGATTATTAAAGTGAACGGAACCATTAGTATCTTAACCTCGGAACTAGCCTTATTTAAAAACTCCCGGAGTCCATTAATAGATCAGATAAAATAATCATAGGCCACATTCTGATCGCTGCTACATCCTGTTTACCTAGACATTGGAAGTCCCAAAATGTGCCATCTCTCAGAGAAGTTTTTAATTTGATTTTAGAAAATAAGGCACATGAATTATCACACAGAGCCAATATGCATGGTTTCCCAATACTAAAATATAACTGGGATAAATGGGAAGAAAAAATCAAAACAGTTTGTGGTCTTTGATATATTTATTGTTAAAGTGCATTGTTGTAAAACATTTTTCTTTTTGCCATATACTTTAATATGTTTATTTCATTGATGGATGGATACCCCTTCCCATTTCCAAGTTACCCCTCCTTTCCTACCCCTAATACAATGTTTGTATTATTATCAGTTGTTATACAAAAAACTTTAATAAAAATTATTTGAAATAGATGTATTGAATCAATGAGTATATTCTGATTGGTGTAGCGTTTTGCAGCCAATCCTATGGCAAAGCATTGGATTGGCTGAGATCATCAAGCTTGATGATTTCAGACATAGAGGCAGGGCACAAATATACCATGATAGACACACACACACCCCATGACACACACATATACCATGACAGACACACACCATGACACACACATACCATGACAGATACACACACACCTTGACAGACACACATACACCATGACACAGACACACACCATGACACAGACACACACACCATGACACAGACAGACACACCCACATACACACACTGACAGACAGACACACACCATGACAGACACACCCACATACACACACTGACAGACAGACACACACACACCATGACACAGACAGATACACACACACACCATGACACAGACACACACACACACACACACACACACTTAAAACAATGTATAAGAAAAAAGTGCCTTTAAGTGCTAAATAGACAGTAATATACTATCTGTGGATATGTACATACACAATAAAAATACAGTGAAAAAGTGCAATGCTATGTAGCAATTAAAGTGCAAATATTTAACTGGTATTTATGCACGCTGTGTGTGAATTTTGTGCACTTTGTGAAAATAAACAAAGAACAATTACTCCTCAATGAATGGAAACGAAAATTTGAGGTAGTATGTCTTTTTCTGTGTAATATAGATCGCTTCACATATAGACAAAGAAATTGGAAAAACAAAAAAGAAATAATAGTGTAAATCTGTATAATGATTGTAATGAATAAGGTAAAACCATTTCCAACTCACAATGGTAGAGCAGTATAAAGTCTGCTCTAACTTTAGGCGCTTTCGTGTCCTATATGAAGAACTCTGTTGGAACAGTAGGATGATGTGCTTGAAGCAAGCAGGACGGCAACTTTGTTAAAAGTAAATCATGTGTTTGTTGAGCGATTTTCACTTTTGTTAGTGCTTGCTAGCTTTTTTGTGATATTTTATTCGTTTTTTTATAAATATCAATTCAGTAGCGACCTTTTTTTACTTGATTCTTTGTATTTTGTACAGACACACACACACACACCATGACAGACAGACACATACACCATGGCACAGACACACACCATGACAGACACACATATACACTCACACTGACAGACTGACACACATAAGTGCTACCTGTGGGTGACCGGCCAGGGGGTCGTGCAAGGCAGACAGCTGGGTGCGCTGGCGGCCGCAGGGGGAGCTGTGCTGGTGGCTGCAGGGGGAGCTGTGCTGGTGGCCGCAGGGGGAGCTGTGCTGTGCTCCCCAGTTTACTGAGACCGGGGCCGGAATATGACGTCATATTCCGGCCTCAATTAAGTAGCACACGAAGGAGGGGGAGCAGAGACAGCACAGCTCCCCCTGCGGTCGCCAGCACACCCAGCTGTTTGCCCGGCCCCAGGTGCCGACAGCACACCGGGAAATTTCCCGGTATCCCGGTGGGCCAGTCGGGCCCTGATGCTATCCACTGCTATCGGGTTCTGGCTGCTTGAAGAATCCCCCTTGAGTCACGATATTTGTCTACTATTCATTCTTTCCTAACCAGTCTAGTTTTACAGATTAAAAGTTTACCTTCAATTTTCTCAGGAGCTGACCTTGTCCTGTCAGAGTTCCTACAAGCTATTGGTGCAGCCCACCATGGAAGGTTAGACAAAGCGGAACCTTCCCTCCTTGAGTGTCATCACATTAAGCTATAGTATGTGCCATGGTGAGTGGCGAAATTTCAAGATGGAGGGACTCTAGACTCTGAAATTTAAATCTGCCCACTTAGCCCCATGCACTAAACCCCTGACTCAATGAGACTTAATGCTATAAGCCTGTAGGTACATGTGTTTGTTAAACAACAACCACTTTATGGAGTTCTGACTCCACCCCCTGATGATGTTACCCAATGACAGCAGGCTTATCCCAAGGGGAATACAGAATCTGATAGACAAATCAAATCGAAGTCAATTAGTGACATCAGAAATCTAGTCATTATAACAACTTCATCTGAATAAAGTTGTTATGGTGTCAGAACGCCCCCAGACACATTCTTGCCTTAAGGGGTTAAACTCGAACAGTTTAACCTCAAAAGTTGCCTCCAGCACCGATCTCCATGTCCCCCAGGCGGCTTCCATCTTCTGAATTTCAGTTACAGGAAGCACGAGGTCCCGCAGGGGAGGGGAGCGCCGCTGATTGGCTAAGGCGGTCACCTGACGCTCTAAGCCAATCAGCAGCTCCCCATTGATAAAAAAATAAATGTAACATTTTTAAACTTGCACAACAATATTTAGAATGGCATGGAAAAAACTTAAATTCCTGGTGTTATTCTTCAAGATTTTGGACAAACCTTTGCAAATCTTGATGATCACATTTTAATAAGAAAGGTCGAAACCTCATGCTTTGACATTCACTTGCAAAATTTATTTTGTATGTCTTTCCCATCCATTGTACAGCGCCGCAGACTATGTTTGTACTTTATAAAGTACAAGGATAATAATAAACACAGGATGCCTGGTAGATTTCCTTCCAGTCTAGTCATAAAGTGGAAAAATATTTTTACGCTTTGTTTTGTTTTGATTTTTCATTTTGGTTCACATGCTTTTCTACTGTTGATGTTCTTGCTGGAACCAAACATTACCGGCCTCGGCTGTGACACGAAGACATTGTGCTCACGTCACATTGTTATTTTTAACATTTTTTGAAAAGTTCTGTAGCGCAGTTCCTTTTCTTCCTCTAAATTCTTTTCCCGTGTTTGGTATTTTGCCGACTCTTTCAGGCTGCTAGACTGAGGGCGCCTGTTTTTGTCTGTTAAACAACAGTTTTGACTAATACGTGTATGTCGTTTATACGATTTACTGAGATTTGTATCGTTTGGGGGTTTTATTTATTAAACAGTATGTTGGGGTGAGTCAATGAACAGACGCTTTTTGTGCCACCAGACAGTTTGTAAATGAGACTGCCAGCATTATGTGCAGATTTAGGGTTTTCCAAATCTCAACAAAAACAGAGAATATGAGAACTCTGAGAAACTTTAGAGAAACGTCTTGCCCTTTGGTTAGTCCCCACTCAGGTCTCAAAAATGTTTTTGCTCACTTGTGCCATTACAAAGAGAAGCGATACCATGTGCATATCAAACTGATCCGACCCATAAGAGCAGTCCATCCAGAACTAAAATGTCTACACGTTCTCTCTGGACAATAGATACAGTATCCCCGGGCGATCTTTTTGACTTTCTGTGGGCCTTCTTTTTCTATCTGCGGTTCTCCCTGGCCTTCTGGTGTACTTCTCATTGCGGTCACTCTCTATCATATTAGTGCCTTTTCCCATCTACTACCCTCTTCTGTGACTCTATAATTCTTATCTGTGTCTGCCAGTTCCTAGTCTGGGCAGAGCTTGCTGCAAAAATCTACCAAATGCAAGAACTATTGTAGCAGACCCCTGGTAACCCAACTGGTTATCTCCGCTAAACTCTCTCAGCCAGAACTGGAACAACCCATAGCTCTGGTAGGGTCACTGGTTTTATTGCTTTGAATACAGCCCTTTATGCACAGATTCCCAGCATGGGGTCTCCATTTCATGACATACAGATCCCGCCCAGATGCTTCTGTGTCTTAGAGATAATTGAGTCTAAACTCACTAAATCAATTATCTCCCAGATACAGAGCTGAATACATGAAAACCCCCAAAATTACATACAAAACAATCAAGCACCCCCACAAGTCATATCCCCAGATAGATCTTGGTGAAGCACCCAATCTCTCCAAATAGCGCTCTGATCCGTGGAGGTTTGGAGAAACGTCACCCCGTTAAAGTTTAGACCAACCGCCAGCGTGGTCTAAGCCGAAAATAATTCTGGGCGGTTACAGGTATTTACCGGTACTGTAACGGGATCTCTGGATGGTCGGAATAGGGGGGATTACCCTGGCTCATAGGTAGCGATTGTTCCTCCCAAGGTATTGTAGCTCCCCTCTATATAGTGCTCTCCTGGGGTATTGGGAAAGAGGTGAAAACCAGGAGGAAAGTTAATCGGGACATGGCTCGGGAAATGGTTTGTGAACAGGTAGAACCTGCTGGGCTCCTATGGAGGGAAGGAGGAACAGAGGGCCAGGGGATGGATAAAGACTTTTAGCCTGTTTTAGTGGTATCCACCACAACTATATAAGGCGTTATATGAACCCTCTGGGCACAATAACCACTTAATCACCAAGCATGCATCTTTAAAAAAAAAAAGGGGTGGGGGGGGGGCACTTACAATATTGAATATTCCTTTTAATAGGTATTGGTGTTAAAATTACATTTTTACACAAACCTATTTTCTTTTAGCAAAATCTCTAAACTATAACTTTTATACAAGCCTCCCCTTCCTTCTCTGTAAATTTGTCCTTTGATTTCAGCAAAAAAGTTAAGATTTTCTTTATCACTAAAAGATACAGAAACCATGGATTCTGACAAAAGACAAAATCAAGTGTTCTCCGTGTTACCATTTTTCTATCAGAGAAAATATGTGTAATTATAAAATGAGTAATTAAGCCACCCAAGACCTGCGTAAATCATGGCTGCCACTGGAAGTTTACAAGTTATGATCAAACACGGTCAATTATTTATTAAACGATCGGATAAAATTAACAAATGGTATTTTAAAAAAACATCACAATGGCAACAGGTGCAGACTTATTACTCCAAACCTCATTAAACAGAATTTTGAATGTAATCTCCATATTTACTGTATATGTGATTAGAACTCGGAAACTCACCTGTCAACGGGAAAAAAATAACAAGTAACCGAGTGTGTTGTAGATTGTGTTGAAAGGTTAAGATAACATTGTATATCGCCATTTAAATCCCATTACATGCTCTTTGAAGGTTGTTTTATAAGTGGTGTTTATACAGAAAGGCGCAAGTGTCTAATGTCCCCGTGGCATTAATTTCTTATCGCAATTTCATTCACAAACCTCTATTTATTTTTTCACTTGCCAAATCAATGTAATTCCAATTCATCTGAGAATTTATTGTGTGAGATTATCCTTTTCATATTAACATTGGCAATTTCCATTTTTAAACGGCAGTTACTTAAACTGTGCCAAAGAGTTTGACCCTTTCACTTCCAAGTTCTTTTAATAATATAGTGTGATTTAAAAAATAATATTTTTGACATACAGGACACATCGCTACGTTAAAAAAAAACCCAATAATCTTAGAATATCGCAGCAATTTTGTGTATAGATTAATGTTCATGTAAATACATTTAATTATACAAATGTACACAAATATAGTTTTTCATATATTCATACTTTTGTCATAATGCTTTATTTAAGTAGGAGTGGGCTTTAACAGGAAAGAAAACCAGGACATTAAAAAATATTACATACAACACAGAAACTATCGAATCCTAAACCATCAGTCAACCCATGAAACATGCATGCACACCCATTGAGCCTTTTTACAAGCATAATAAAATACAAACCAAAGGAGAAAAAAAACGAAAAACCAACATACTAAAGAAAGAGGAAAAGTAGAAGGAGCTGGAAGGAAGAAAATGCAAAAGAATGTAAACGTAAAGAGAGTCAGGAAGGGTGAGGGAGAGGGAAAGAGAAGGGGTTAATGTGCCTTAAAGGGACACTATAGTCACCAGAACCACTACAGCTTAATCCCTTAAGGACATAACTTCTGGTATAAAAGGGAATCATGACGGAATATTTCCATCATGTGTCCTTAAGGGGTTAATGTGGTTCCAAATTAAACACTGCCTTTTGAGAGAAAAGGCACTGTTTACATTGCTGCCAAGTAATGCCTCAGATTATTATTATTCTATTACTATTACCGGCATATATAAAGCACCAACATATTCCACGGTGCTGTACAATTTGGAGGAGGAAAAACAAACAAAAAAACATTGCAATATACACAGACCAATACAAAAGGTAAAGAGGCCCTTGCTCATGAGCTGAGATCTAACCATCGAGTTTGTGATTCAAGGGGCGGTGATGAGACCCAGTTATATGAAGGAGTTTACAGCTAAGATGGGGAAAGGATGGAGAGAGAGAGGGTGATTAGAGCAAACATTTGTTGTATACAATTTAAAAGTTTACAAACCAAACCCTATCACCCAAAATATTAATAACGATATGTGTACGAAATATTAGTTTTGTGTACATATAGAATTAATGCATTTACTGAAAATAACAATAAAAACTGTATATACCGGAAATGACAAAGACAAACTACAGGTATAATAAATGGTAACATTGTTATAGTAACAAATAATCTTCCAGGGTTTAGTCATATGTCCCAACTGTTCCGATTTCGGCTGGACAGTCACGATTTTTGGGATCTGTCCTGCTGTCCCGCCTTAGTTTCCTGCTGTTCAGCTTTTGGGAACACCAGGGAACTGTCCCCAACAATCATGGATTCATACTGATTCATAGTGATTATAGATCACTGAGTGTCATAATGTTCTATGGGCAAATATAGGAACTCGCCAAGCACTGTGAATAGCACATCTTATCTGTTTAAATATACATAGTGATTTAGAAGAGAGCGCAAGTAACTTTTTCTTTGGTGTATTGGGGCTGATGTGTATTGTGGTCGTTACTGCTGCCCAGGAGTGATGGGAGTGAGCGCAGGACCTGTTCTTTTGTATTTCTATTCACTTTTTGTATCACACAGCTATGTTACAATGCTGCCGCCCATCCCATGTTTTCCCTATTAAAGGTTAATAAGGATATAGGGGTATATTTAAAAAAAAAAATACCCCTCACTGTCTCATTAGAGATATCTTTGCCAGAAGCTCAAGGAAGCAAGGTGAAAGGTCAGCGTAGTACCCGCCTAGGGGGGTCTGCCTTGACGTTGGCAGGCGGGCATTCCCTCCAGTGCCATTGGAGTAACTAAATGACCTCCATTTGTCTAAATATGCATAGGGATTAAGGAGAGAGCGCAGGTAACTTTTTCTTTGGTTTTGACTGTATGTATTGGGGCTGATGTGTATTGTGGTCGTTACTGCTGCCCAGGAGTGATGGGAGTGAGCGCAGGACCTGTTCTTTTGTATTTCTATTCACTTTTTGTATCACACAGCTATGTTACAATGCTGCCGCCCATCCCATGTTTTCCCTATTAAAGGTTAATAAGGATATAGGGATATATTTAAAAAAAACAAAAAATACCCCTCACTGTCTCATTAGAGATATCTTTGCCAGAAGCTCAAGGAAGCAAGGTGAAAGGTCAGCGTAGTACCCGCCTAGGGGGGTCTGCCTTGACGTTGGCAGGCGGGCATTCCCTCCAGTGCCATTGGAGTAACTAAATGACCTCCATTTGTCTAAATATGCATAGGGATTAAGGAGAGAGCGCAGGTAACTTTTTCTTTGGTTTTGACTGTATGTATTGGGGCTGATGTGTACTGTGGTCGTTGCTGCCACCCAGGAGTGATGGGAGTGAGCGCAGGACCTGTTCTTTTGTATTTGTAATCATAGATTCATAGTTATTCATAGTGATTATAGACCACTGAGCTTCATAGCCTTCCATGGGCAAATAAAGGAACTCGCCAAGCACTGTGAATAGTACATCCTATTGTACGTCTTTTTTTGTAGTGGTTATAGTGCCAGAGTGCTATGGGTTCAGTCGCTCTCACTTTTTCTCAGTGTATTTTCCAGTGAATGATTACACTCAGGTTAATTCACTTCACTGATTATTCATTCAAAAATACCAGTGCAGGTACTACAGACTACAATACCCATTATCCAGGGTCTGTTAGGAGCAGACTTGTACACGGTGGAAAAATTTTGTTAGGAAATTCAAATTTGTTCAGGTAGTCAGACAGTATGGTCATCCATGTAGATGATTTAGAAAAACAATTCGGATAAACGATAAGGTTCTGTACATATATTTTGGTGTTTTTTTGTCTGTGTATATTTATATAGTTTTTATGTATACTGATAAAAGTTAAGTTTTATTTTACACTTGGGACGTATTTAGCAAATATTTAGGTCCTAGTAGTCTTTCGGAGGTCTTTCTCAGGTGGATAATCTTTAAGCATATACTCCTTTTCCACACCCCTCATTGTATTGAATTGTTGGTAGATACATATTACCTTTGACCTTTATTCCTGTAGATTATATATTTGTATACCACTCATTCTAGCCATTATAGCTTGAAGTTAAAGGATCACTATAGGGTGAGGAATGCACCTATGCCCCCCTTTAGCCCCCCTATAAAAGTTAAAACTCACCTTATTTCCAGCGCCACACAGGTCCTCTGGCTCCACCCCTTAGTGACATCATCAAAATGGCCGATTTTGCCAATCCCATGCTTTCCCATAGGAAAATCCCATGCTTGCCCCCCTTTAGCATCCCTATAAAAGTTAAAACTCACATTATTTCCAGCGCCACACGGGTCCTCTGGCTCCACCCCTTAGTGACATCATCAAAATGGCCGATTTTTTGCCAATCCCATGCTTTCCCATAAGGAAATTGGCTAAAATTGGTATGGGTCGGGGCCAAATGCCATTTTGGCCAATCAGCACCTCATTGAATCAATGCTTCTCTATGTGGCAAATTCAGCGTCTCCATGCAGAGCGTGGGGATGCTGAAAGGCAGGGCTGCTTACTGTGCAGCCCTGGGCCAGGAAGCCCCTCAAGTGGCCATCTATGGAGTGGCCACTTGGAGGTGTCCCTAGGGGCAATGTAAACACTGCCGTTTTTCTAAAAAGGCAGAGTTTGCATGAAAATGCCTGAAGGGAGATTTTATACTCACCAGAAACAACTACATTACGCTGTAGTTGTTCTGGTGACTATATTGTCCCTTTAAATTGTTTATTGCTATTCACTTCAGACAAGGCAGGTTTCAGCTGATTTCGCTTAAAATAAATGTTGCGTACAGGGCTGGGTTACTAGTTCGTGCCCTTTACCCCGCAGTAATCATGCTAAGATTGACTTCCGGACCAGAAATAGGAATTATATGAACTGGTTAATGATTAGATGGGACCAGGCAGGGTGACTGGGTGACTTTACTACCCAATACTAACAGATAAGATGATGAATCACATTACAGTAACAGGAAACTTGATACCAGCTTGGATTTTTATGAATTTACATGAAGGCAACACCTTTTGATCACTCAAGATCTAAAGGCAGCGAAATCATATGACATAATCCTAGATATGAGAACATAAAATGACCTTATCTGATTATTTTTTAGATGTGATTTACAGTCATTTTACACAATATATAGCAATCTTTTAATGAGGTAGGTTAAGAGTTGCCAAATTAACCATTTTATTTCCAGCTGTACCGCTGCTAGACTTGTAGACTCCACATGTTCGACAAATGTGGTTATTAATCATAGTAATTCCAAAATGGATCTCTACAATGTTAATTAATTTCCTACAGTGAGCAAATGGTTTATCTACACTGCCGGGCAGCACTTTACCTGGACTGTCACCAACAACGAACCTAAATATATAACTGGGAACCCTCAGTGAATGTCTTTTTATTAAAATTAAGAATCTACAGTAAGTATTTATAGTAATAGAAATGGTAATAAAATAAGACTACATTTACAATTATTTATAAAGCGCCAACATGGTCTGCAGCTCTGTACAACAGTTAAACAAGACAAATATTTATTTCTAACCAGGGCCGGTGCAAGGATTCCTGCCGCTCTAGGCAAAGATCCATTTTGCCACCCCTTCATGTCACTCACTCACTGACAGACACACACATGCTGACACACATACACTCACTTACTGAAACACACAGAAACTCACTGACAGACATACACTCACACAGACACTCACTAACAGACATACACTCACTGACAGATACACACACACACACACTTACTGACAGACAGACACACACACTCACTGACAGACAGACACACACACTCGCTGACAGACATACACTCACTCAATGACAGACAGACACACACATTCACTGACAGACATATACTCACTCACTGACACACACACACACACACTCACTGACAGACATAAACTCACTGACAGATACACACACACACAGACACTTGCTGACAGACCTATACTCACTCACTGACAGACACGCGCACACACACACACACACACTTACTGACAGACATACATTCACTCACTGACAGACACACACACACACACACACACAGACTCACTGACAGACATACACTCACTCACTGACACACACACAGACACTCACTGACAGACATACATACACTCACTCACTGACACACACACACACACTCACTGACACACCCACTCACTGACAGACAGACACACACACTCACACACACACAGACACTCACTGACAGACATACACTCACTCAGTGACAGAGACACACACAGACACTCACTGACAGACATATATAGACGCTTACTCACTGACAAACACTCACCTACTTGAGGTCCGTTTAGCATGCCAGGGTCGGAATGATGTTATATTCCAGCTCCCGGCATCACCGAGGTCGCACGAGGGAAGAGTGAGAGGCTGCAAGGAGAGCCTAACTCGCCGCCTGCCTGCTCTGTCCCCCTCTCCTACGGGCATTTGATGGCAGAGCAGGCACCTGTCATCAAGGTAAGAAGGTGCCTGCTCTGCCATACTGTGACAGGGCTCCTCTGGGCTCCCTCACCATCAGGCGCCTGGTGGAGCATCCCAGCGCTGAGGGGGTCAGCTCTAGAGCCGCTCCCTCAGCGCTGCAGCCCAAGACAGGGGGAGCCAACCAGGAAATATCCCGGTGGGCGCCCCCAGCTTTAGGATGTTCAGCGTCAGTTAGGCGACCAAACGCCACCTAACAGCTCGGAAGTCCCTATAGTGGCTGTCTGGCTGTCTTAAAAACTGCAATAATTACCATTGAAGGTTTAAGGAGCCTGGGACACTGCACCCAGACCACTTCAATGAACCAAACTGGTCTGGGTGCCTATAGTGTTCCTGTAAATACTTTCAGCATCTGGTCAGTTAAAAAAGCCTGAAGTCAATGTGACAAAGTATGCCCAATACAGGAGATAGGACAGCCATATCCACTAGACAACACAAACAGCAATGAGTATGTTTCTCTTTATTATCTGATAATTGGAATTGTCTACACGATGATTCCAGCTGCATTGATAAGATGTGCACTGGGTTTTAGAAGGTCTATTGTCCACTGGTCATCAATGCAGCCCTCTCTTTCCTTGAGATCACTTGGGTAGGTTGTGTCAGATGAAACATGACTGACTTACATTTGATCTTGTAGCTTCAAAGATTAGTTAGTTTCTTAATGACCTTTAACTGCATGCATTTACAACTTCTGAATTTTATTGATCCTGATAAAGTGAGCAGACAAGATGGGATAATAAGGCAGCTCACGTGATAATGTATAATGTATTATATGGCATTATAATAAACCTCCAACTTGCCATATGTTGGGATTTATTATTATAAATTACAAATCTTCTTTACATTTGACCTTATTTACGTGGTATTACAAAGGTCAGGGATATATCCATACATTTCAACTACATGACCAGCATGCCAGTAAGCCAGCGGAGAAGAACATTTAGTCTACTTTTATACCCATAATTTCTCCATAATTCCCTGTTCCACTAAGTAATTGCAAGTGGAGGAGAGAAGCCCACTTCAGTCATTACATGTTTCAGGAGTTTGTTAAGTATGTGCATCAAAGATAAGAGAGGAATTATGGGAAATGTAAGTTAATTTACATGAGAATGCTCAGACTGCATCCATACCTCCCAACAGTCCCAGTGACAAAGGCAGAGTCACGATTTTGGACACCAAAGAAAAGTGCAATGTAATTTAACCAATGCACATGCAGGAATCATCCTGGACACTTGATGGTCATCACTCCGGGTTGAGATGCATTCTGTTTGGGCCAATCTCTTACAGCAGTGGTTTCCAACACAGTCCTCAAGTACTCCTTACCAGTCCAGGATTTGAAGATTACCCAGTTGTGTCTAGAAACCCAGGTGTTTTTAGAAAGAAAAAAAAACACTTTAGACACAACTGGGTAATCGCTAAATCCTGGACTGGTAGGGGCTACTTGAGAACTGGGTTGGGAACCCCTGTCTTACAGCATGTCACTGGTAGGCCCCCAATACAGCCCTGCACCATGCCAGCAGCTTGCAGCCCAACGATGGGAGTTATGTGATTCATTTTTGAATGAAAAATGGAATAGTTAATTTCTATTAAATATGCCAAAAAGCAAAATTGAAAAAAACTTTTATTTAAACCAAAAACAAAACAATTCCTTCCTTCTGGAACGTAAATTGCTTTTGACTAGTTTTAATTTTTTTCAATTATTGTTTTTTAATTCTTTCATTTAATGAGGCAAGCAAGAAAAGTGTGGTGTTCAACGAAAATAATGACAGTTGTATACACAAATCAGTTGTATATATCAATGTGAAAAAGTTGATAAGTACATTGCCCATAGTGATGTTTTTGACACAGAGTATTTGCTAAAATCCGGACATAAGATTTTCCTTTTAATGTATAAAAAAAAAACGTAAAAAGAAATAAATACAAAAAAGAAATAAGAACGAGAGGGAAGAAGAAAATGGAGGGGGGATGGGGGCGGGGAAGAAATGCCGAGATGCATCAACACTGACCCAGAAGCAAGTCGTGTCTCTAAGTCGCTGATGTAACTTAATCCTTCCAAGGGTCCCAAATTTTTTTAAATTTTTTTAAAAATTTTAATACTAGAACTAGGTGGAGGGTTGGAATCAAAAGTTTTATTGTATTTTCTAAATTCACACACACTAATTAATCCATGTTACAAGAATCTTGATCGTTAAAAATGAAACCATAGCTCGATTTACTAAACCGTAGTAAAATTTATAAAGATAATTAACTGGGATTCACGGCAATTCTTTTGATCTGTGTTACTGTCATTATGTGTCAGAGGATCAGATACAGAAAATAATCGCCTAATTATTTTTAATGAAGAAGGATTCGGAATGTACCCATGTACATGTCACGTTTTAATAGGAAGAGTGACTTTTGTAAATAGAAGCTGTAACATTAAAAAAAAACACTTTCTCCTCCCAAAAAAGAACGATAAAGGAGCAAAGGAGTCACTAAGTGTCCATGCACCAAAGCTAGGTGCAACAGTATACCTGAGTGATCTTCTGAGATGACTTGTACATTTAGTTTTGGCCAAATTGCAATTCGGCCAAAGTTAGGTCGATCGGCTGTTCGCCCAAATTCTGTATGTCCAAAATGCCTTAATACTATAACTGAACAAATGACTACAGAGATGGACAAGCATGTTCGTTTGACTGGGTATTCAGAAACAACTAAAGAGATGATTGATGAAAATAAAAATTAATTGATGGCTAGGGGACAGACATGCTGATAAATATAGATTTGTTTATTTTTACTGATTCTCCTTTTTTCCCTCTTCTATTGGGTAATTTTTTTCATTTAATCTGTGAACCAAGTGGTGAGAAAATGCCATTTATGAATATATTTAGCAGTGCACTGATTGGCCCATTTTAATGCCTTTTTCTTTGTCCACATTCTTTTTCCAAAATATTTTATCATTAAATGAATGTGTGTGTAGGTGAAATATCCAAGATGTGACTATAGCAGAGTAAGAGAATTTTTTCAAATCAGTCGTTTTTGACAAAATTTTGCAATTCATTTTTCACTTTGCTGTAATTCAATGTTCAGTGAATAAACCCCGAATTCGAGTAAAATAAAAAACAAATGGCAAACTGTAAGCAAAAATTTAGGTTTTATGGAAGCAATTGCAAATTCAGTTCTAGTCAACACTCGGTGAGTCTATCCTAAATGTTGCTATTCGGTTTTTAAATCTTTACAATTCACCATTTAGCGAATAGGCCCCACTAGCAAGCCACAATGTTAAATCAAGTCGGAATTCCCGCTGAAATGTATTTTGTGAATTTATCAAAAGGTGTCATTTTCAGTCTAGCCACTTTTATTTGCTCTTTCGAAATGTTTCCTCTATTACCTTTCAAAGCTATTTCTGAGTTGTTTCTTTAGACGCCTTTGGCAAGACCACCATTCATCTATAAATATCTCCTTTACGTTACATACCCCAGAGCAATCTCTTGTCTGTCATTATCAAGTCTCTTTTAAAGCTGTGGAAGGGAGACCTAGACAAGGAATTTGACTCATCTAATTATAAGTGAGATCCTGAACTTTACCTCTTCCTAGACAGCCCCTCCTGAAAAATGCAGGTGACGCACATATAGCTAATTTAGTAATAACTGCTCTAACACGCTAACACATTGTGATTCAGGTAAGGGACGCCTTTCTTTACAGCCTTAATGGAATATAAGTCGTTTCATCCCACGCAGCCTTCCATAGGAATGAAAATGTGTATCAGTGGTGATTTGCTTTGATCCTCAATCACGATAACTACCTAATTCCTGTGCTATACAATCTATGGTACAATGTAACAGCTGATTGTTGCCATGTGAATGACGAGATAATAGTCTTTTTTTTTTTTTATAAATTCTTTATTTTTCAGGTTTAGGTGAGGTAAAGGGTACAGAATAAAGGTAGGGGTAGGGTAGTAGTGTCATTCAATAGCTTTACAGTTTTGTTTCGACTCAATGGCATTGGTACGATTTATTGCGAAACCTCAGAACAGTCTTCTAGGTTAAGTGGTACAGTTTTCTATGTCTCAGGTGGAGGTTGTCACTTGGCTTCGGGTCCTGTCGTTTTTGTCTCTGAGAGCGTATATGGCTCTTCCTGTGTTGTGTTTTGTCAGGTTTTGTCTCTTTCGTTTCTGTTTGGGTCTGGGGTTTGGGTTGGTGTGTCTGTTTTGAGTGCGGGTAGGGTCCGTGTGGGAGTTTGGTGGTCTCAGCCCATGGGTGGTCGCCTCATATAGGCTGTAGATGTGGAGGGTTTCCAGTGTGATGAGATCTGGGTCTACGCCTAGTGTCTGAGGTTGTCCTCTTATATTCGCATCTACTGCTGGTGGTCAGGTTGTGCGGAGTGTGGTATTTTGTTAAATGTTGGGCGAGTTCCCCAGTCTTGTGTTTGTGCATTGAATCGTGAAGTTGGTGTGGGGGGGGGGGTATGTGTATAGGGTTGGGGGGGTCTATGTGGGGTCCCAGTGTGTTATTAGTAGGGGGTCTGGTTTTGGGGGGGGGAGGGATCGCGGCTTGTTCCCGGGTCCTCCGCTTACGGTGCCTGTAGGTGGTGTTGGGTCCATGGGTCCCATATCTTGTGGAAGTTTCGAGTTGTGTCGTGTAGTAGGGCGGACAGTTTGTCCATTTCCATTGTTTCTTGTGTTTTGTGGATCATCGTGGTTAGTTGGGGTGTATTCTGATTGCCCCATTGTTCTGCTATTGTTCTTCTGGTAGCTAACGCTAATCTGGCCACTAGTTTATTTTGCGCTCTGGTGAGGGGAGGGTGGGGTTTTGAGAGCAGCCATATCCAGGGGTCTCTTGGGATATCTGTTTCTAATATGTCTGACGCGAGCGTGCTCACTCTTTCCCATATTTGTAGGACTTGGGGACATTCCCACCAGAGGTGAATGTAAGTGCCCTTCTGTGTGCAGCCTTTCCAGCAGGTGTCTGTGGTGGCGAGGCCCATTTGTTTCAGTCTGAGCGGTGTGAGGTACCATCTGAGTAGGGTTTTATAGGCTTGTTCTTTATGATTAACGCAAATGGTAAGTGAGGCCGTGGCTTCCCATATGTCTGCCCAGTCTGTAGGGTCTGCGGGGGGGCCTATATCTCTTTCCCAGGCCTTGGTGTAGGAGAGTGCGTCCTCTGGGGAGTTTGAGTTTAGGAGTGAGTATATTTTTGTGATTTGTCCTTTCTGTATGGGTGCGTGGAGGCATGTATTTTCGAATTGTGTTGGTTTGGTAGTGGCGGCCGTCCTATTTTGTGGTTCGTTGAGAAAGCTGCGAATCTGTATGTAGCGGAAGTGATCGAATGTGGTCAGGGGTGTTTGTTTGGGGAGGTCCTGGAAGGGGCAGAGTTGTTGGCCTTGGAAAAAGTGTAGGAATCGTAATAGTCCATTGTCCTCAAATCGTGAGAAGTCTTTGGGAGTTAGGCCCGGGGGAAATTGCTTGTTTCTTAGGATAGGTGTGAGGGGCGATGGGTTGTTGATTATGGGATGTTTTGATGTGATGTCGTCCCAAATGAGAAAAGATGTGGTTAATGTAGGGGTGGTTAGTGGCGTGGGTGGTCTGTCCTTCTTGGGCAGCCAAAAAAGTAGTGATGGGTGGTCTCGTCCCAGGAGATCGTGCTCTAGGTCTACCCAGAGCTTGAATCCTGGTGGTGCGTGCAGTTGTTGTATTTGGGCCAGTTGGGCCGCTTGGTAGTAATGGTAGAAGTTCGGGAGGCCCAGGCCTCCTGATTTTGTGGTTTTGTACATTGTGGATCTTTTTATGCGCGGTCTCCTGTTTGACCAGATAAATCTGTCTATGTGTACCTGGAGCGTTTTAAAGTCGTGTTTGGAAATGGGTATTGGTAGTGTTTGGAAGAGATAGAGGAATCGGGGGAGGAGATTCATTTTTATTGAGGCTATGCGTCCTATCCAGGATATGGACATAGGTCCCCATTTTTGCAGATCTAATTGTGCTTGGTGGAGTAGTGGTGTGTAGTTCAGGGCATATAATGTGTTCAGGTCTGCTGGGAGATATGTTCCTAGGTATCGTATATTGCTTAGGTTGTATTTGAATGGATGGGTTAGTTGTAGTTGTTCCAGGGTGTGTTGTGGTATTGCTATCGGAAGGGCCTCTGTTTTCTCCAGGTTTAGTTTGTATCCCGAGAGGGTTGCGTATTGTTGTAGGAGTGTTAGTAGGGGTGGTAAAGATTGGATGGGGTCTGAGAGTGTGAGGAGGATGTCGTCAGCATATGCCGCTATTTTGTATTCTTCTGATCTTATCTTAATGCCCTGTATTGTCTGATCATTTCGTATGTTTTGGAGAAGAGGTTCAAGCGAAAGGGCAAATAAGAGTGGTGAGAGTGGGCAGCCTTGCCTCGTCCCGTTTTTGATTACAAATTCTGGGTGTTTAGTATTGGGGATAAGAAGTGTGGCCGTGGGCTGGTCATAGAGGGCTTTCAGGGCGTCTAGAATGGGGGTCGGGAATTTGAATTTCTGGAGGGTGGCAAACAGGAATGGCCAGAGCAATCGGTCAAATGCTTTTTCAGCATCCATTGATAAGAGGAGGGTAGGGGACTGTCTTTTGTGTGTTACCCAGATCAAGTCAATTGTTCGTCTCGTGTTGTCTGCTGCCTGTCTTGTGGGGATGAAGCCTACCTGGTCAGGGTGGATTAATTTCGGTAGGAGTAGTTGGATCCGGTTGGCTAGGGTTTTGGTGATTATTTTAGTGTCTACGTTGAGTAGAGAGATGGGTCTAAAGTGGCCTGGGTCGAGATGTGTTTTGTCCGGTTTTGGGATGAGGCAGATGTTCGTTCTGAGCATTTCTTTGGGGAGTGGGTTTCCTTGGAGGAGTGAGTTCCCTAGAGCTGTGAGGTGCGGTATTAGTGTGCTTGCGTATGTCTTATAATAAAGACCTGTGAATCCATCCGGTCCTGGGCTTTTGTTGGGTTTAATGGTTTTTAGTGTGTTTGCCATTTCCTCCGTCGTGATAGGGGCAGACAGTCTTTCTATCTCCGTATTCGTTAGTGATGGGAGAGGAGTGTTCCGGAGGTATGTCTCGATGTCATGTGTTAGAGTTGGCGATGGATCGGGGTTGTGATTATAAAGTGTTGTGAAGTATTGGGAGAAAATCCTCGCTATACTATCCGGGCTTTCGTGTGTGCTTCCTCTCGGGGAGTTTATTTTAGTAATGCGTTTATTGTGTGTTTTTTGGCGTAGTTTACGGGCTAAGAGGGTGTCTGCCTTGTTTGATTTTTCGTAAAAGAGCTGTTTACTCCATTGGAGGGCTCTTTGTGAATCTTTGGCCATGTAGGATTTGATGGCTTGTTGGTGGATTTTGATCTGTGTTAAGATCGGTGGGGTTGGGTGTTGTTTGTGTTGAATCTCTAGGGCTCTCAGCGAGAGGAGGTGGTCCTTCAGTTCCTGCAATTTTTGCTTTTTGTGTTTTGTGGCCTCCGCTATTAGTTTGCCCCTTATGGTCGCTTTGTGTGCTGCCCATAATATGCCTGTGGATTCTACTGAGTCCTTGTTGAGTTGGAAATACTCTGTGAGTGTCGTTTGGGTGGACGCCCTTATTTCAGGGATGTGTAGGAGTGTTGGGTTTAGTCGCCATGACCATGTTCTAGCTGTTTGTGGAATTGAGAGTGTTAGGGTTATCTCTGCGTGGTCGGACCACGTGATCGTGCCTATAGATGTTGTAATGTCTTGGGTTAGGAGGGACGGGGATATCAGGAACATATCAATCCTAGAGTATGAGAGATGAGGGTGAGAATAAAAAGTGAAGTCGAGGGTTGTGGGGTTTTGCATTCTCCATACATCTTGGAGACCTGAGTGGAGTACAAAGTTCGAGAGTAGTTTGTCTATTTTGGCTGCTGGGGTAGTTTTACCAGTACGTGTGGGTTGTCGTTGTCGGTCTGTTTGGGGGTTGATGACCGCGTTAAAGTCCCCCCCTGTGATCATGTGGTGGGAGGGGAACAATTTGAGGTGGGCCTGGATGGCTGTCCAGAAGGACGGGTCTGGGTTGTTGGGGGCATATAGTGTAGTGATCGCGTATTTGTGAGTGCCTTGCTGTCCTGTTATAGTGAGAAATCTGCCTTGCGGGTCAGCTATAGTGTTTGTGAAGCTGATGGGGCATGTGTTCCGGATGAGTATTGCCACTCCATTACGTTTTCCGGTTGGGGAGTTTGCTAAGTGACATTCTTTGTAGTGTCTGTTTCTGAGTGGGAATGGTCTCGAGGTCTCAAAGTGTGTTTCTTGGAGGAGTATTACGTCTGCTCCCGTTCTATTGGCCCAGCGCATCAGCTGGTGGCGTTTAGCTGGGTTGTTTAGGCCTTTGCAGTTGAGTGAAATGCACTTCATTGTGCTGAAATTGGTTGGGGGTGTGGGTCTGTTTAGTGATTTAGATTGCGAAGGACCCAGGGTTTCTCGCCCGATTGGTTCCGGGGGGGGGAGGGGGGGGTTGTGGGGAGTGGGGTAAAGGTAAGGGTTGTGGGGTTTTAGTATCTAAAAAGGGGTGAAGAACGGGGTGACGGTGTGCCCTGGTCTTACTATAGGATCGCCAGGTGGTGTTGGGGGGGTTGTATGTGGTGCCTTAAGGGTTGGGGTAGGTGTGGTGTGGTCCCCTTGTGGGGGGTACTGTGGGTTGTGGTGAGGGAGAGAGGAGGAAGGTTTTTCACATTCCCGGTACCCTCTCTCCCCCTGCACAATTGCCAGTGTATCACTCACGGTTGGTCGGTGGGTTCTTAGTCGGTTCGTTGTGTCTATTCTTAAGGTGGTTTATTGGTACGGGGTGGGATGCTCCGTTTTCGGTCTTTCTTTCTTCTGTGTCATATGTGAGTCTGTGTTGTCACTTGTGAGGTTCGCTTGGAAGAGAAAGAAAATATATTAACATATATACAAGAAAAACATTAACATTTTGTAATAACTGTGGTTTTTGCCTCTGCTTAACCTGTGTGTTGACTTCCAGGGAAGTTAATTATCTTGGGTAACTGCCTAGATGTGCCTTGTGTGGGTTTTCACTTAATTCTATCCCCCCTCTCCTCCCCTTCTACGTTTCTTTTTTAAAAACCCGGTTTCGTCTTCGTCCCACTCTTTCTTCCCCCCTATCCTGCTGTTGTCTTGTCCATTGTATGATCAGTGTCAGTGTTATGTGTGTGTGGTGTCCTTAGTCTGGGAGGGTGTAGTGAGTGTTATTGTGTCTAGTGGTCCATCTAGTCTGGAGTGTGATTCACCCTCTTTCTTCTTGCTACTAGGCCCTACGTGGTCAGTCTTGTCTCTCCTTCTCTGCCTTATCCCCCATTACCCTTGTGGTAATCATGTTCTACAGTGTAGAAGATTGCAAGAGTAATGTCTCTAGAGTTCACGTATTTTTCGTTTGGTTCTCTCTTCAGATCCGAGGCGGTTTTGGAGTGGGGATGTATTTCACTGGGTCCGTTGGGTGTAAGGTGGTCAGGGCTCGGTGCCGTGTGTTGGTGATTTCTCCTCTGGTGTTGTTATGAGGGTCAAGCTGTGTCCGTGATGGTTTCAAAGGGGTACCGGTCCGGTAGTGCGGTGCGGGTCAGTTCTTGTATGGGGGATGTTTGAGAGTGTCGAGGGGGGACCTCTTGGTTTTATCTCGGGGTGTGCCCCTGAGGGGGGGTTGCCATGGGCTTGGGGTTCTCATTGCTGTTGGTTCTGGATCCATGGGGCTGATTCTTCGTGGTTAAGTTCCTCTTATTTGGCGTCCGTCCTGTACTTCTAGCGGCCTGAGCGGTGCGGCGGGGATTGTTCCCCTTGACGTCTAGCAGCGGTGTTGTCTTCTATGGCGTGGGGGGGTCTTTTCTGTTTGGCCGGATGCGGGGATGCAGCCCTGTCTCTGGAGCGGTCTCTTCCCCTGTATCCCGTTAGTGGTGTGGGATTCTGGAGCTGAATTCCTAGAGAGTCCGCCATCGGGCCCATTTCTGCGGCTGTGGTGAGGATATGGGTTTGGTCGCCTTTTTTGACCAGCAGTTTAAAGGGGTGGCCCCAAGTGTATTTTAGCCCCTGTTCTTGGAGGGCCAAGGTGAGGGGTTTTAGATCTCTCCTCTTCTTTAATGTAGTTGGGGCCAAGTCCTGGAAGAAGGTTAGGCGGACGTCTTTATACTTGGGAGGGCGGTTTCTGGCTAGTTGCATTAGTTTTTCTTTGGTTTGGAAGTAGTGGAGGCGGATAATTACGTCTCTTGGGGTAGAGAGGTTCAGATTTGGGGGTCGTAGTGCTCTGTGAGCCCGGTCCATTTCCAGGAGTGGCAGCGGTAGTTCGGGTGCCATTGCAGAAAAGATATCTTTCAGGGTGGTGCTTAGGGTCTCTGGCTGGACTGCTTCGGGCAGGCCACGGATTCGGATGTTATTCCTCCGTGATCTGTTGTTAAGGTCCTCCAGGTTGTCCTCCATGGCCGTGAGGCGGCCATGGAGGTAGGAGATTTCCTGGGACTGCGAGGTGGAGGTAGCTGTCAGTGCAGTGAGACGTACCTCTGTCTGGTCTGTGCGGGCAGTCAGTGTCTGTATTTCTGTTCTGAGGCCTGCTAAATTTCTAGTGATCTCTTCTGCCACGTGGGATTTTATGTCCACTGTGGCCTCCTTTAGCATGTCCCTGAGGCTCCCGATGGTGAGGGGGGTCGAGGGGTCAAGTGTGGGATCGGGCCCCTCTGAGTCAGTACCTTGATCAGCTCCTTGATAGGAGTGGGTAGGCCTCTGGGATTCCCCCGGCGTGCGGAACATGGAGGCTACCGACGGGGTGAGCTCTTCTTTCCTTTTCTTCCCGCCGCCCATATTGTGGAGCCTGATGCTGGGTGGTCGCCTGGGGGCTGTTTGGAGGGTGTTTGGGCCGTGTGTGATGCGGATGATGGCTGGTTCTGTGCCTGGGGGAGAGGGAGCTGTGGGATCAGGCGTCCATCTTCCTCCGAGGTTAGGCTCCGCCCCGACGAGATAATAGTCTTTCATCACATTCCGATCATTTTCTGTTGTTAGGTTGATTTGTCAGGTGTTCTGAAAACTTAAGGTCAGTCCAAAGGAAGAACAAAGGCTTCTGGGAATTCTACCTGGACAAAACCAAAAACCATATAAACAAAATGAATATATCTGTAGACTTGACATTACTTCAAAGTTATGGGTCAAACACACTAAGGCCGAATGCACGTCTACTCTCTAACCCTTTTTTAAATGGAAATTATTTTAGCTTTCCGGACGCAGTCTCCATCCTCCTCTCTTCAAAGGTTTGTTTATATTCTCTCACTCTCATCCACTTTTATTACATCACTTTCCCCCTAAGTCTCTATTTCGCCATCTTGCACTCTCTATTCATGGTCTATTTGCTGATTTGTAAATTTTGCAAATATGGCCTAAAATTAGAAATTAAGGGCTTCCAACTGTCCTGCTTTTGATAATATAGTCCAATTACGGGGTCCTATCCCGCCATCCCGAATCAGTTCCCTGGTGTCCCGCATCTGTCCCACAGCAGTATAGTGTGAGCACATCCTTAGACGCACTTGTGCTATGCAGCTGGCACTAGTAACATATGGAAAGTGCTCTCTGCATGATCCTGTAAGTGGGGGGGTCGGCCGAGAGACATGCTTGACACCAGGTTGATAGCCCTTTCACTAGCAACGCCCCGCACATGTCTCAATTTTAAACCTCCCAATTTATGGAGGTGTGTATATTCACCTTGAAATCACTTTTGAATTCCCAACAAGTCACACGTTAGTGAATAACCTAGTCAGTCTTTCTATTTTCTCTGTCTCCTCTCTCCATGTTTTTCTCCTACTGAGTCGATTTATGAAACAGTGAGAAATAGTCTCTGCCTTGGATAATTTTTTCAAACTCATCAGTTTTTCCCTAAATCTTGAAATATACATTTCAAATCACTATTTAGTGAAACAACTCTCTAGAGTCAGCCAGAATTTCCTTTTCCTTCTAAATAAACAGGCCAAGACATTTAGCGGAACAAATCACAGACCAGGAAGACAGTTAGATAGAGGCTGGGGAGTTTCCTGGAAGAGAATGTGTTTGAATGGAACTTACTACACTATCAAGCAGGATGGGTTAGTCCATTCATGTTTCAGAATAAACATTACATTTGCATTAGAGGAAGGTTTGGCTGAATAAATCACCATTTACACACAATCGGGACTAAATATTGATCTACATACAGCTGGAAATCCTTTGCATTAATTCTATGCCCTATTATCACATTGGAGATCTATAGAATACACTTACAAAAAATACAAAAAAAAAAGTATCTTTTCACAACCAATTACATTTATGCGTTTCTGCGTTTAGTGACAGGGCACAGATTTAATACCATTTATTGATGATAAATATACATTTTTATTTTTTAAGAGAATTTGAATGAACTATTTTCTACTAGTTCAATTTGTATTTTGGTGAATATAATATATTATCTGATTAAAAATAGTTTTTTTTACATTTATATTTTCTATCAGTTTATATACATGTATATTTATCTATGTTGAATTATTAGTATTATTTTGTATTTTTTTAATGTAAACATATTTAATATGAAAAAATATTATTTTTTCAGAATTAATACTATAAATATTTGTGAGATGGGTTAATAGACTTGGCAAAGCCTACAAAAAATATAAAAAATGAATTATAGAACATGGGTGGCCAAACTTCCTATGTGTAAGAGCCTCATGAGAATATTTAGAAATATTCAAGAGTCGCAATAAGATTTATTTTTTGCAAATATGGCTCATTCCATGTGTCTCATTCCCCCTCAGCACCTCCATTCATGTGTTTCATCCCCTCCCTACCATGTGTCTCATTTCCCCAGCTCCTCCATGTGTCTCATTCCTCTCATTCCCCCAGCCCCTCCATGTGTCTCATTCCTCTCATTCCCCCAGCGCCCCATGTGTCTCATTCCCCCAGCCCCCATGTATCTCATTCCTCTCATTCCCCTAGCCCTTCCATGTGTCTCATTTCCTCCACTCCCTCCTTTATGTGTCTTACCACCTCTAGACCCATGTGCCAACTTACCTCCACTGTGTAGCATGGCCTAGCCGCGGAATGCGGTAGAGGAGCTTGTTTCCCTCTCCCATGTCTGGCAGGAAGCAGTTTGGCACTCTCATTGTACTTCCTGTCAGACTGGGTAGAAGGAAACAAGCTCCGTTACTGTGGTCTGTAGCTCGGCCACACGACAATGAACCACCAAACAGGAAGGGAGTGCTGTGCAGTGTGCTCCACTTCTGCCGGTCAGCCAGATCCTGTGCTCTCCTGGGCAGGTGCACCCTAAGGCGGCCACCTGTGCCATGTTCTGGTATTGCTGGCCTTGAAACGTTTTGTGAGCTGCATTGGGCCATTGAAAGAGCCGTATGTGGCTCATAAGCTGCAGTTTTGCAAAGCCTGTTATAGAAAATGCCCCCTCCAAAAAAATAATTTTTTTGTTGTTTTTTTTTTTTATCGTAAAAAAGGCACAATAAGTGCATTGTCTCAGTGATGGTAAATATATTCAGTAATCTACACACATAGCATTGCTATATTTTTAGTTTAGTGACAACATAATTTAGTTTGTAAATGCCATGGAGTGAGGTCAGATATTAACACCTGTTGCTTTACCTAGTACAATATCAATATATCTAATTTGCTATACCTTCCCTACTTGAATAAATATATCTATTAATATTATATAAAAAGATATATTATAATACATATAGCCTAGTAGAGTTGGAGTAGCTAATAAGATCAAATCTATAACAAAAGGCAATAAAGCTTAGACTGTAAGCTTGTTTGCACAGGTCGTCACCACCTTTTGTTCCTGTATGTCAAACTTGTCCTGTTGCAATGATTTGTTTTTTAATCCACCTATTGTACATGTTGGTGTTAAATCCTAATAATAATAATACTATTAATCATCCGTGACGTTTTCTACACACTATGATCCCCTTACCCCACATCATAGGGAAATAGACATTAGGTTATAGTAAACTTGTCCCCTGAAAAATATCATTTTTTTTTTTTAAGGGGGGGTGTACCCAATGTTAAAATATCTGTTGTTTGCCAATCCAATATCAAATGAATTCGAGGACATTGTGCATGTTTCTACATCAAACAACAAAACAGTTCTGGAAGGACTGGCATGAAACCTAGAAAAGTACACAAAGGTATTCACAAAAATGAGAATTGTCAGGAACTCTAAGTGAATTTCAATATTAAATGCAAAATAGCCTCTAAGTCTGCTATGCTTCCAGCTTAACCTTAAATTTGAAAATCACTCTGAATTCACAACGGTTCTCGCTTTAGTCAGCCCCAAGCCACCAGGACCAATGCAGAGAGCGCTGCTAACGCACGCTTTCTGCTTGGTCCTAATGTCAGTTCACAGGCCGAGTGCATCCAATAATTCGCTCACACTGTGCTACCCCTCGGACAGTTTCCTGGAGTCCCTGAATACTGCACACAAGGGTACAAAATCGGGATGGCGGGACGGGACTCCAAAACCCGGACTGACCCTCTAAAATTAGAACTGTTGGGAGGTCTGCGGTATAGTGTGAATTGTTAGGTGCACAACATAAATTCAAAGGGAACTATCATCATGGGTGGCATTAGAATATGACTGTTCCTTTTTAGGTTGGGATGGTACTGAAAATTAAGGTGTGACTAATTGTTAGTTCTTTCTTACCGTAAGGAAATTCCCTTAATGTTATAATGCTTTGGGCATCAACAATTACATTGTAAACTGTTACAGAAAGATACTCAGTGTGCCAAAAAAATATACGTTGGGGAAATGTAAAACTTTTCACCAACATTTATATACTGTATGTGCACAGTGACAGATTTAATACGATTTTATATAAGCCATATATATTATTATTTTTTTTTGAGTATTTTAACTAATTTGTAGTTTTGTTTTTATTTGGCTAAATGTAATATAAGATCCAATTATAAATATTTAATTTATTCACATCTATTGTTCTATCTATCTATCTATCTATCTTTCTATCTATCTATCTTTATGTATATTAGGTATGTCTATGGATATTGGTATATTAGGTATATTTATAAATGTTCAATTATTTATAGTTTATTTTTTCAATGTAAGCATATTTTAAATAAAAACATTTTTTTGTTTGTTTTATTAATACTATTAATATTTTTTTTAACTTTCTCTAAATTGATGGGATGAGCATGCAGTGTCACGTATCCTGACGCCACACAAGGTCGTAATATTATTATGTGGTGTCTGCGGATGATTAATCAACATGAATTCCAACAATCTGCGTTTCTAACCCCCAGCATTGCTCTGTGATGAAAAGCGAGCTTCTAATTGTTTTCCGTAGGTGTGCAGACAAATGTTTATCCAGGATGTGGCTTCTTTCCTTCCTGGAATATTATTTTTTTTTTTGTCAGTTCGCAACTACACAAAGCAGCAACTGTCTGTTTAGCCACCAAAGAGTATGATAAAAAGAACATAAAAAACATAAAAAAAACACAAACAAGCCAATCGCTATTTTCCAATATTGTTGTTTTTGTTACAATGGAGTCAGATTTTCATGGCATATCATATCGGGTTGTTTTTTTTTTTAGGAATGGATAAAGCTAAGAGCATTTTACTGCCGGCAGAACTTTTTCCAATCTTCACCAGCAATTTTTCTCATTCCAGTTCAAACCCAGTGTGTTTCAATCACAACTTGTTTCCCCATTACACCATTTTCTCAGTCTCTATTTTCTTCCAGGATTCTCCCCAATTCAATATTAAAATCTAAAAAGATAATGCATAGATTAGAAAAATACTTATCTAATCAATTGTAATATCTTGCTTTAAATGACCTAAGAATTTGATATACATTTCATATATTACAAACACAATATGTTACAATACAGACACATAACCAATCAAGCACCACAAATGAATACCGCTTACAAAGAAAGAGTAGTTAATAGTGCCACCCAACATTTTAGCGCCCCAGGAGGATCAGATCCTTAGTGTGCGTACTCAGAACGATAATCACTTTTCCGAATTCTAGGTAAGTATATTTATTATGGCACTTATGCAGATAGATTTAAAATAAATGAATAAAGTAGAGATACAAAAAGAAATAGAGCAGACGACTATGAAAGTCCAAAGCACGGGAGTCCGTCTCGTAGATAAGTCCCTGGTAATTGTGTATTCAAATGCCACTGTATTTCCTTACTCACCTCCATACTCTTGTAATATATCAACATCCAGGTTACATTTCTAGATATGACCAATAGGCAGCTGCCTAGAGTCACATATTATGAGCAAAGCAAAGGATACCATGGCAGTGGAAGAGGCCACTCATCGTTCAATGACCCAAGAAATCCTTCAGCCACACCTAGGTTCTTCACAAGAGTATGGGACGAAAGAGCCACTCACAGTCTATCAAGTCCTGATTCTTAACATAGATCTAACCAATGAATATGTTAATACATACAACAAATCAGAAGCCTGGGCAGCAGTCCTTAATATCTAGGCTTGCGTAAGCACTTTCCATATATCTGAATTTACCCATCTTAAAGCCATTGTTTTGTTCATCATTGTTTAGAGCAGGGGTAGGCAACCTTTTAGCAGCACCGTGCCGATATAGGATTGTGATGTCCCGTAGCGTGCCGGTCCTATTATTTTAAATTGAGGTGTGTATGCTGCTGTATTCTGCTTGTGTTATTGATACTGCGGTTGCTTTGTATCGTTGTATTTGTGCGTATATGAGCTATTATATTGTATATGTGCATGAGTAGTTTGTGGTATCGTGTATGATACCTATGAATGTGGGCTGTGTATGGGGGCTGCTTGTGGAATTGTGTGTAGATGGATAGGTCACATTGTGTGTTTGGTATTGTGTGTATGTGTGGGGGCTGTTTGGGGTATTGCATGTGAGAGGCTGCATGTGGCATTGTGTGCATCTATGTGGATTGTTAGTGGTGTAACGTTTGTGCGGATTGTGTATATGTTTGTGTGGGGGCTGTTCATATTATTTGTATGAGGGCAGGGTTATTCTGCATTTCTGTGTATATCTAGCAGTATAGGTGGGTTTCAGTGGGGACCACGCTGGCCAGGTACAGGGCAGGAGCTGCAATAGCGGCTGCGGGCTGCTCTACTACAGTGTGGATTCCCATTCACAAGTGTTGGGAGGAAGTGATCTGAGATCACTTCCTCTACGTGCTGCAATGCATAAATTGAGGATTGTCCTTCACCACCTTTTTGTATTAGCAGATATCTGAAGTTTCACTAGGACACCTGATAGGCCAGAGCCTGTTTAGCTCTAGCAGCCTTGAGTGCTGTACAAAGACACATCGAGTGCCGTGCATGGCACTAGTGCCGTAGGTTGCCTACCCCTGGTTTAGAGAGTCAGTAGTATCTGCTCCTAACTAGATGAACACGTGTTGGTCACACTACAAATGTTCCTCCCCAGATGTTCATCTACATAAACCGCTTTCTATCATTGGCCTCCCCTTTAATAAAATGTTCCCTATATGTTTTCTCCAAACAAACCACATTGTTGAGTTTCGAGACATAGTGGGTATTAGTAGCTCCGGTAGCCTTGCTGAGTCAGGTCTCTAGAAGCTGCCGGGAGAATTCGAATTTAACAGCTGCATTGAGTTCCTCGAGAACAATGGGTGTCCATAGAAATTTTACAATGTTGTAGTATGCGATTTGTCAAACAGTGAATAGTAATAATATTGATAAAATGTATTAATTAATACAATTAATAAATTTGAGCTTTTGCAAAGAAAAAAAAGGACATTTAACTAACTAATTTTTAGTACTGCCGCAATGCCAATTCAATTGTAAGCTCGCCTACTGCGCAAGGCAAACCTCTCAGGTGAGTCCTACACTAGCAATTCACCCGGCTGTTATCAGGTGAAAGGCAAAACCTCTACTGAAACAGACAGAGGTCATTTTTATGTACCCCTATATACAAATTAACCATTATTAGGCAAAAAATATCCATTCAATTTGGCTACTGTAGCTTCAAATTTGAAATTCACTTTGAATTCTCACTTTAGCAAATAACTCTGTAACTGTATTTTTAATAACATAATCAACTACGTTTGGAATTGAAAACTTTTTTCACGCGTGTATTCCTTAGTTACTCCAGGAATGATAATTAGTAGGAAATGTGGGGGATTACTTGGGTATTTTACAACATTCAAACAAAACACCTATTCTACAGACTCACACTGCATGAAATTGCTGAATCCGGGAAGATAAATTAACCTTGTGCAAAGCATTCCGAACACTCTATGATGATCACCGTTCAAGTGCCAACATATTAAAGGGGGAATTCCTGGTATACACATTATTGTATCATGACTCATACATGCCCCTTATATATACCCAATGTGAGAATATATGTGCTTGTTGTGTGAATGAGAGTGTATGTGTGTGAATGAATATGCAACTGTAACATAGAAAATACTGTTTTCTATAAAGGAATAATGGAATGCCCTTTCGTGCCGTTACATCTTAATGTAGTGGTTTTGGTGCATAGATTTTGTCCCTTTACTCGGACAATGTAAAACACTGTTTAAACATCACCAAATTAAGACTTTAGATCTTTTAACATCTTGACATTCAGCATTATCATGCACCACAACAAACGCTTCTCTTTCAGAACAATTGGATTCTATAATTCTATATAAGAAGCATTGGATTGGCTAAGCCCAGCATTGCCGTGCATCGTCCCCAATGCTTCTCTGTTGGAAAGGTTGGATTGGACAGAGTTCATCAGTCATGATGACATCACAGAAGGCGGAGCAGCTACTGAAAGCAGACTGTTGCAGCTACATGTTCTAATTTGTTTCTAATTTTACAGTTTTTATTTTATTTTTCAAAAGAGGGAAGACAGCAAAAAACAAAAAATATAATACATTTTAAATTGACAAATACACACACTTGGTGAAAGTGTTGTCACATTTGTGTAAAACAGAATCGTTATACCAGCGGTTCCCAAACCGTGTGCCGCGGCGCCCACACAGGGGAGCCGCAAGTTATTTTCTGGGTGCTATGATGACAGCACCGGGAACTGTGCTCTCCCCTGCCGGCTCTGCAGGAACAGAGGGGAGATCAGAGATCTCCCTCTCCGGCCTGCTAACATTTTGCTGACAGCCAGTAGGGGAGGGAGAGAGGACCCGGGGGAGCTCTTACCTGCAGGTCCGCCGGGTTCTCCTCTCGCAAGCTCGGAGGGATGCCATGATTACCACAGCAATGCTCCAAATCTCGCGAGAGTGAACTCTAGCAGCTCCTGAGGCTGCCAGAGTTTACTGTCACCGCCAGGGATTGCAGGTAATGTTCCCCCTCCCAGGCAAAGGTAAGCAGGAAGGGGGAACATCATTTTTATTTTTAATTAAGAAAAAGTATATATTTATTAATTTGCCCTCCTACCACCAGAGACCCCACACCAAACAATAGCTCCCCCATACACACACTGCCCCCCCATACACACAATTACCCCATACACACAATTACCTCCAATACACACACTGCACCCCCACAAACACTGTACCCCTCACACAAACTGCCCCCTCACACACACTGTACCCCTCACACACACACTGCACCCCCCACACAACCTACCCCCCCACACACACACTGTACCCTTCATGCACAAACTGTCCCCCCATGCACACACACTTTACCCCTCACACACACTGCACCCCACACACACACTGTACCCCCTCACACACACTACACCCACACACACTGCACCACCCCTCACACACACTGTACCCCTCCACACACTGCACCCCCCACACACACTGTACCCCTCACACACACTACACCCCCACACACTGCACCACCCCTCACACACACTGTACCCCTCACACACACACAAACTACATCCTTCACAAACACACTCCTGAAAACACAATGCACTCCTGTACACACACTGCACCCCTGTACACACACACGCACACTGCACCCTCCACACACACACATATTGCAACACACACACACACACTATAGCCCCTATCCCGGCAGTTTGACTACTTACCCTGGGAGGGCACTACAGCACTACTGGCACCATAACCACCACGATGTAATATAGTGGTTATTGTGCCTGGATTGTTTCTTCAAATAATCTACCAGTGCCACTCCCAAGATTAGGGACCCAGTATATGCCGCAGCGCTGTACATATATACAACCTAGAAAATTGTTTTGACTTGGGGGGCCTTGAAAAAATATTGAAATAGTAAGGGCGCTTTGAACCTAAAAAGTTTGGTAACCACTGGGTTATAATGAAATAGTGTCGGACCATTTCATTTTTAGATTGTAGTTGACTAAATATAGACCCAAGCTGTGCTGGCTCTACAGTTGGCAAATCATTATGGGTATTGTAGTTCTAGAACTAAGCTATTCTAACAAGACTTTTTATATAAGTTTAGAGAGATACATACATCCAAAGTTTTTGCTTAATAACAAAACAGATTTTTTAAAATATTTTGTATATATAAATATATATTTGAAAAAATCTGAAATAGATCCAATAACGATAAATGACCTCTTTGTTTGCAGTATATATATATGTAAAGGAATGAATGGACTGTCTCCATGGATTATTGTGTGTTTTCCAGTGTTATGAATTAGTGAGTCATTCAGAAAGCAGCTAGGGATAAAGTCCTCCCTAGTTAATTATTTTGAACATATCAAAGCCTTCTCTGTATGTACAGAGTCTACATAGCAAATGCTGCAAAAAAAAAAAAAAACCTCCTTTTTTATTAGCTTTTAGATTTGACTTTATGGATGCTAATTTACTCTTACCTTTCAGACCTGATTTCAATTAATCTCTCAATAATTTACGGTGCAAAGATTCTGTTTCCCCCGAGGAAATCACTGAAACAGTTTTACATGGCTCATTAGAGTATATTCAATCAACAAGTAAGGCTAAAGTTTAAAAACGAACAATTAATTATGTTATTTATTAAATGTAATATTGAGACACTGTAGAATAATAAATAAACAGTAGATAATAACTTGATAATTTCCTAGCAGGAAAATTTATCCCAAAAGTCCAGCAAATTCTGAGAGAAGATGAAACATCACTAAACTGATGTGGACAAATATTGATTTCATTGTTATAGTTAAATAGTGATGTCGCAAACCGTTTGCGAACTTTTTGCGAACGGTTCGCCACGAACCGTTCGTGACGAACTCCGGTCAGCTGACACATCCCTGCCAATCTCCGGCAGACCCTCCCTCCCAGACCCTCCTACTTCCTGGACAGCATCCATGTATTAATGCTAATACTATAATGAGCCATATTGTAGAGGCTATGTACATGTATAGATGTATATGATAAATAGGCTTGGCTGTTCCTTATAAAATGATCAGCCACAACATTAAAGGTACTGACAGGTGAAGTGAATACTGAATAACTTTGATTATATCGTTACAATGGCACCTGTCAAGGCAGCAAGTGAACAGTCAGTTCTTGAATTCCATGTGTTGGAGACTGGAAAAATGAGCAAGCGAAAAGATCTGAGTGATTTAACAAGGGCCAAATAGTAATGGCTAGATAACTGGTTCAGAGCATCTCAAAAAAAGCAAGTATTGTCAGGTGTTACTGGTATGCAGTGGTTAGTACCATCTAACAGTAGTGCAAGGAAGGACAACAGGTGAACAGGAGTCAGCGAAATGGGCAAGAAAGGCCCAATAATATCTGTGGGAAACGAACGTTAGCCCTTCCGGTCTGATTGCACAGAAGAGCTACTGTATAATCAAATGGCTGAAAAACGTAATGCTAGCCATGACAGAAAAAGTGACGGTACACACAGTTTGGGGCTGCATCGATACAGTCCGGTCAGGGTACGACCCTTGTCCAAGACCGAAAGTGCTTTCAGTGGGGACGTGAGCATCAAAATTGGACCATGGAGCAATGGATGAAAGTTGCCGGATGAATCACATTTTATTTTTGATCAGGTACATGGCCAGGTGCGTGTGCGTCATTTACTTGGGGAAGAGATGACAGCAGGACACACTATGAAAAGAAGGCAGGCTGGCGGAGGCAGTGTTAGGCTCTGGACAATGTTCTTTTGGGAAAGCTTGAGCCCTGGCATTTATGTGAATGTTACTTTGACACGTACCACCTACCTATAGATTGTTGTAGATCTTGTACACCCCTTGATGGCAATATTGTTCCCTAAAGGCAGTCAATGCTTTTAGCAGAATAATACAATCTGCTACACTGCAAATATTGTCCAGGAATCTTTTTGGGAACATTACAAATATTTCAAGGTGTTGCCTTGGCTTCCAATTCCCTATATCTCAATCCGATTGAGCATCTGTGCTGGAACAACAAATCTGATCCATGGAGGCCCCACCTTGCAGATTGCAGGACTTAAAAGTTCTGATGCAAATGTATTGGTGTCAGATACCACAAGACATGTTCAGAGGTCCTGTGGAGTCCATGCCTCCATGCATCAGAGCTGTTTTGGCAGCAGGAGGGGGATCCACGTATTAGGCAATTGGTTTTAAGGTTGTGACTGATCAGTGTATAGTCCAAGTGAACTAAAACTTGTTTGAAAACTGAAACTACTGAGTTTTTGCATGTTTTTTTGTTCCCTTAAATTTTGTGTTGACTTATTTGCAAAATAAATAGAGTCTTCCTTAGTCAAAAGAGTCTCTTACTCACCATGTCTAGGGTACCAGCTTCAACTCACTGACGAGGCCCACCAGGGCCAAATAATCAACTGTGGTTGCTGTATCTCCCATGCAGAGAGGACCTGCCAATATTTGGGTTCTGGATTCCATTTTAGGTGGAAACAGTCTGATATGCAAATAGTACAGGGTGTAAATTCACCCTACGTTGCCCTCCAGTTTTTTGATGGTTTAAGTTCCTTTTTGTTGGTAGCACCATTTATCTAGCTAAAAACGTGTGGGTAGTGTAGAACTGGGCACACTGACAAATTTGGAAGTTCATTTCAAAGCACTCTATGAGTTGGTCGCAACTATTCATTGAGCAAGGACTTTGGTTCGGGGGGAGTAGGAGGAGCCTTAAAACTCTGTCCTTGTAGGCACCAGAGATATAAATATGTCCCTGACGGCATTTGTCAGTTTTGTTCAAAAATATTTTCGACGTGATAAAGCAAAAATATATATTAAATACACTCTGTGCACCATAACCATAACAATCCATTGCAATGGTTACTGTGTGAGCTGGCTACATACCTGTAGCCTGATTCTATACCAAACTTGTTTTGGAGCAGTTTTGCCCACAGTGCATCATCTCACGAACATTATCGCACTACTGTATTGAAAATTACATCCACATTTGAACACCACTGATTGGTTGAAATATCACCGAGTTTATGCTTTCAGTTAATCAAAGCTGTCCAAATATGAATAATATTCTGTATCAACAGCATAGTGCAACACGGGCACTTGGGGATCACCTGCTTGCGTCAAACCACTCAAAAACAGTTTGACAAATAATGGTACAGAGACAAACCAGTAGTTTGCTAGCACCATAACAACTACAATTGACTGTAGTGATTACGGTTCTTAAAGTACCCTTCCTTTCCCAGGTTCAGTGATTAATCTTTCTGCTCAGTGCTGAAGACTGTTAGCTATAGGAAAACAGAGCTGTTACACCATGGAGGGGGCATATTTTCAGAATTTTTCTTTCTTCATCTAACGCAGTAATATACACAGACCTTTACATCAGAGAGAAGAAGTGTACACAAGAATATACAAAACACAACGAGGGAACCGGCTGATTGTCTAAATGAAGATAAATAAAAAGAGGTATAGTGTAATACAGTTTTAAAATATTAACACTGCGCAATATGAAATGCACTCACAGGATATTGGACAGTTCAGGCATATATGGTGCCACCCCTGATGATATGGGGGGCTAGAGAAATCCCCTGGACACTTCCACTCAAAATGCAGGACTCCAGGTGAAGATATGAAAAAAGCGGCTTTAATTGTTTAAAAATATTCCATATGACTTTCTGTGTGGGTGTTTATACAAATATACGGCCTCATTAGTTGCCTAATCATGGCTGGTTTCAAAATTTACAGGCAGTTTAATCGTGTTTGGTAAGAAGAGAGAGCTCATACAGTCAGAACTATTCACCAAAATACTTGAATTGTAAAATTTTGTCACGTCAGCTGACTGTTTGAAATCGTTTAAATTCACATTTAATTCATTTTAAATTCCCAGTTATTCCCACTTTAGAGAATACTGTCATTTAGATTTAATTCCCTCATTGTATTTAACTGATGTCCATTTAATTATTAACTTTAGATGCATCTGTGGTGCAGGTAGAGGTTCTATCAATATCTGTGTTCAGAGAAAGGTAGGTGAATGACTGCAATATTACATTCACTGCAAATAGTTTGAGAAATATTCATTAAGGTTGTCATCAAAATTAATAATAGTCCATAAAGGTCCAAGGAATTTTTTTTTGTTTTTTTTATTTTAGTTTTATTCACATTTTTTTTTTTCAAGTTAATTCATGCAGGATTATTCTATGAATTGGGAATTCTCAGTATTTCACCTGAATTTTATTTTTGTAAATGAAAGGAAATTACCTTTTTTTAAAATAAGAAAAACATTATCCAGCTCAGCAATTTCTAGATTAAAACGTTCCATTTCCTGATGACCTCACTCAATTCCTTGTTTAATAGACTTGTGCACAGCGTGAAAAAGTTCTGACACACTGCCTAATACCTACATCCATACACACATACTGCCTAATACCTATATCCATACACACATACTGCCTAATACAGCATCTATACACACATACTGCATAATACCTACATCCATACACACATACTGCCTAATACCTATATCCATACACACACACTGTCTAATACCTATATCCATACACACATACTGCCTAATACCTATATCCATACACACATACTGCCTAGTACCTATATCCATACACACATACTGCATAATACCTATATCCATACACACATACTGCCTAATACCTACATCCATACACACATACTGCATAATACCTACATCCATACACACATACTGCATAATACCTATATCCATACACACATACTGCATAATACCTATATCCATACACACATACTGCCTAATACCTACATCCATACACACATACTGCCTAATACCTATATCCATACACACATACTGCCTAATACCTACATCCATACACACATACTGCCTAATACCTACATCCATACACACATACTGCATAATACCTATATCCATACACACATACTGCCTAATACCTATATCCATACACACATACTGCCTAATACCTACATCCATACACACATACTGCATAATACCTATATCCATACACACATACTGCCTAATACCTATATCCATACACACATACTGCCTAGTACCTATATCCATACACACATACTGCATAATACCTATATCCATACACACATACTGCCTAATACCTACATCCATACACACATACTGCCTAATACCTATATCCATACACACATACTGCCTAATACCTATATCCATACACACATACTGTCTAATACCTACATCCATACACACATACTGCATAATACCTATATCCATACACACATACTGCCTAATACCTATATCCATACACACATACTGCCTAACACCTACATCCATACACACATACTGCCTAATACCTATATCCATACACACATACTGCCTAATACCTATATCCATACACACATACTGTCTAATACCTATATCCATACACACATACTGCATAATACCTATATCCATACACACATACTGCCTAAGTAATACCTAAGCATCCACACACATACTGCCTAATACCTACATATCCATAGCTGGCCACAGCTGCCACTGCTCCAGTACCTATATCCACATGGCCACATACTGCTCCAATACCTATATCCATACACAATACGCCAATACCTATATCCATACAATACATACTGCCTAATACCTACATCCATACACACATACCGCCCAACACCTGCTATCCATACACACATACCGCTCCAATACCCATATCCAAGGCCACACATACCGCCTAATACCCATATCCATACACACATACTGTCTAATACCTATATCCATACACACATACTGCATAATACCTATATCCATACACACATACTGCCTAATACCTACATCCATACACACATACTGCCTAATACCTATATCCATACACACATACTGCCTAGTACCTATATCCATACACACATACTGTCTAATACCTATATCCATACACACATACTGCATAATACCTATATCCATACACACATACTGCCTAGTACCTATATCCATACACACATACTGCATAATACCTATATCCATACACACATACTGCCTAATACCTACATCCATACACACATACTGCCTAATACCTATATCCATACACACATACTGCCTAACACCTACATCCATACACACATACTGCCTAACACCTACATCCATACACACATACTGTCTAATACCTATATCCATACACACATACTGCCTAATACCTACATCCATACACACATACTGTCTAATACCTACATCCATACACACATACTGTCTAATACCTATATCCATACACACATACTGCCTAATACCTATATCCATACACACATACTGTCTAATACCTACATCCATACACACATACTGCCTAATACCTATATCCATACACACATACTGCCTAATACCTACATCCATACACACATACTGTCTAATACCTACATCCATACACACATACTGCCTAATACCTATATCCATACACACATACTGTCTAATACCTATATCCATACACACATACTGCCTAATACCTATATCCATACACACATACTGCCTAATACCTATATCCATACACACATACTGCCTAATACCTATATCCATACACACATACTGTCTAATACCTATATCCATACACACATACTGTCTAATACCTATATCCATACACACATACTGCATAATACCTATATCCATACACACATACTGCCTAATACCTACATCCATACACACATACTGCCTAATACCTATATCCATACACACATACTGCCTAATACCTATATCCATACACACATACTGCCTAATACCTATATCCATACACACATACTGCCTAATACCTATATCCATACACACATACTGCCTAATACCTATATCCATACACACATACTGTCTAATACCTATATCCATACACACATACTGTCTAATACCTACATCCATACACACATACTGCCTAATACCTATATCCATACACACATACTACCTAACACCTACATCCATACACACATACTGCCTAACACCTACATCCATACACACATACTGCCTAATACCTATATCCATACACACATACTGCCTAATACCTATATCCATACACACACACTGCCTAATACCTACATCCATACACACATACTGCCTAACACCTACATCCATACACACATACTGCATAATATCTACATCCATACACACACACTGCCTAATACCTATATCCATACATACATACTGCCTAATACCTATATCCATACACACATACTGCCTAATACATGCATCCATATACACACACTGCATAATACCTACATCCATACACACACACTACCTAATACATGTATCCATACATACACACTGCCTAATACCTACATTCATACACACATACTGCCTAATACATGCAGCCATACATACACACTGCCTAATACCTACATTCATATACACATACTGCGGAATACATACATCCATACACACATACTGCCTAATGCATACATTTTACATTGAATACTGAATAATTTATCATTGTGATTAAATTATGTATTCAATGCATTTAGCTAATTTAATTTATAGTAATCGTGGGATTTAATTTATGTTCCCGTGAACTTGTCTGACAGGTTCAATTTAAGCAAAAATGTTTTCAATATAATACATAACTAACTATATTAATATATATTATAAATATAATTGAATATATAATGATCTATTTATATGGTCATACACACTCACTGATACACACATACTTTGAGTGACAGACACACACACACACACTCACTGACACACACACACACAAATACACACACTCACAGACAGACACACGCACACTGACAGATACACACACACACACTCACTCACTCACTGACAGACACACACACTCACTGACAGACACTCACACACACTGACAGACACACACTCACTCACTGACAGACACACACAATGACAAACACACACACTCTGACAGACACACACTCTCTCACTGACAGTCAGACACACACTGACAGACACACACTGACAGACACTCACTGACAGACAGACACACTCACCAAAAGGCACACTCACACAAAAAAATTTTTGAGGCCCATCCAGTCTCCCTACCTTTTGGAGAGCTGGTGTGGGTCATCTCCTATCCCTGGAGTCCAGTGTGGGGCAGCTCCTCATTCCTCCCGCCCACTGTTTAGTATGCCAGGGTTGAAATATTCCAGCTCCTAGTATCAAAGATGTTGTGCGAGGGAGAAGTGATGAGCTGCAAGAACAGCCTCTCTCGCCGCCCACACTACCGCCGCCTGCCTTCTGTCCTTCCTCCCTCTGGCATTTATCGACAGAGTTGGCACCTGTCTTATCACACTGTCACCAACACACACTGTCCCCCACTGTCACCAACACACATCCCTCCCACAATGAACACACTCACTGTTCCCACTGTGACCAACACAAACACAACTTCCCCCACAATGTTACCCTTACACACACTCTGCTCCCCCACTGTGCCCAGCACACACACACTGCCCCACCCACTGTCACCAACACACACAAACTTCCCCCCACACTGTCACAGCATACACACTGCATCTCCACTGTTATCAAAACACACACCCTGTCCCTGCCCCCCTAATGTCACCCTCCCCCACACTGTCACCTTCCAACAAACAGCTCCCCTACACTGGCAGGTGTAAGTGTGTGGCTTATTACTGTATATGTAGGTCTCTGTGTGCAACGTGTGTCTGTTAGTGAGTGTGTGTTTTTCAGTGAGTGTGTGTGTGTGTGTCTGTCAGTAAGAGTGTGTGTGTCTGTCAGTGAGTATGTGTGTCTGTCAGTGAGACTGTGTTTGTTTGTCAGGGAGAGTGTGTCTTTGTCTATCTGCTGACTTTTGACATTGGCATACCTCAGACCCAATTGACACCACCATCTGAAAATCACTCTCACAGAAACCTCCAATGTCTTGACCTAGATCATTTCTCCACTTATCTCCAAACTTTCCTTTTACCTATCTCAAACCTCACCTGTCCTAGTTCTGCAACCTCCTTCTACAATTCCACCCTCTCCTCTCAACTAGACATCATGGCACCTTGTACATTTAAATGCCGCAGGTGCCCCCAACAACAACCCTGGCACACCAAGCACACCCAATACCACCAAAAATACTCCAGAACTGCTGAACGCTGTTGGAGAAAGTCTCACTGTGCATCTGACTTTCTCCACTATAAATTTATGCTGAGCTCCTACTGTCACGATTTGGGAACCTAACACGCTAACAGGTCACAGAGAGGAAGGGTGCTACACCGGTCCTTAGAATGGCCAGGTTAAGCACACTAAGAATAGTCAGGAGACAAGCCAAGGAAAGGGAGCCAGAAAACGGGAGAACGAGAAACAAGCCAAGGTCAAAGGAGTAGAGAATACAGGAAAGTCGGAATAACAAGCCAAATAATCGGTAACCAGAGAGCAACACGAGAAAACTGCAATACAGGTATCACAAGACCACAACAGGGCACTGAGAGACAGGAAAGGTAAGTATATAACTGCAGTGCTTAATTCTGATTGGATAACTTCCAATCAGAATTAATAATCACACGTGGGAGATATCTATACCTCCCACTGTGATTAGGGTACTGTGGCTTTAACGCCGGGTCACGTGAGTGACCCTGGCGTTTACATAAATGAAGGGACTCCCAGCGTGCAGCATTACACATGCTGCCGCTAGGAGGCGAGGAGGAGGATGCGAGCGGCGCGCAGCGCAGAGGAGACGCCGCTCGCCGACAGGTAGGAGGAGGGGAGACCGTGGCGTGCAGCCTCCCCTCACAGCCGCCCGCGGAGCCCTGACACATACAGCTTGGCTCTTTCCGCTGCAAAAGTTGATTACTTCAATACCCTCATAACAACACTCTCCCGCAAACCCAAACAACTATTTCACACATTTAACTCTCTTCTTCGCCCTGCTGTTCCTCCTCCACCTACTAACTTGACCGCCTCAGACTTTGCAACTCACTTCACTGACAAGATCTCTACAATCAGAGAAGAGATATCTCATCTTTCTTCTTCCCCTTACAATACTTCTCCTAACTTCACTCCCTCTGCTGTTCTATGTTCATTCGCACCCGCTACATTGGAAGAGGTTTCTGCTCTGCTCCAGTCCTTCCCCACCACCTGCTTCTTAGATCCAATTCCCTTGCATCTCATCCGTACTCTGTCTTCTTCTCTTCCTCCACCTCTCACTAAAATTCTCAATCTCTCTCTCTCCTCTTGTATATTTCCATCGCCCTTCAAACATGCGACTGTAACCCCAGTTCTAAAGAAGCCCAATCTTGACCCTAACTCCCCATCCAACTATCGTCCTATCTCGCTACTGCCTTTTGCATTCAAGATCCTTGAAAGAATTGTGTATGCGAGATTGACTTACTTGAGTCCAACGCTAAGCACTCTGTGGAAACGGCACTGACCAAAGTATCCAATGATCTACTCGCTGAAAAATCTCGTGGTCACTACTGTATCCTAATTCTCCTTGACCTGTCTGCGGCTTTTGACACTGTTGATCATCAACAGCTTCTTCTCATCCTCCACAATATCGGTCTACAAGATATTGCTCTCTCCTGGTGCTCCGCCTACCTCTCCCAGCGCTCTTTCAGTGTTTCTTTCTCTGGCTCTGCTTCTTCTCCCCAACTCCTCTCTGTTGGTGTCCCCCAAGGTTCAGTCCTTGGTCCCCTACTGTTCTCCATCTATACTGCCTCCCTTGGTAAACTCATTAGCTCCTTTGGCTTCCAATATCATTTCTATGCAGATGACACGCAAATCTACCTGTCCTCTCCTGATCTCTCCCCGTCCCTCTTGACTAGTGTCTCTGACTGCCTCTCTGCTATTTCTAACTGGATGGCTGCCCACTTCCTTAAACTAAACTTGACCAAAACTGAAATTCTGGTCTTTCCTCCCTCAAGTGTTGTTACTCCTGTGTCTGTCTCCCTCCAAGTCAACGGTGCTACCATCAGCTCCATCATGCAGGCTCGCTGCCTAGGTTACATAGTTACATAGCTGAAAAGAGACTTGTGTCCATCAAGTTCAGCCTACCTCACATTTGTTTTTTGCTGTTGATCCAAGAGAAGGCAAAAAAAAAAACCAGTTTGAAGAACAATTTTGCAACAAGCTAGGAAAAAAATTCCTTCTTGACCCCAGAATAGCAGTCAGATTTATCCTTGGATCAAGCAGTTATTACCCTACATTGAAAGATTATATCCTTGAATATTCTGTTTTTGCAAGTATGCATCTAGTAGCTGTTTGAACATCTGTATGGACTCTGATAAAACCACTTCTTCAGGCAGAGAATTCCACATCCTGATTGTTCTTACAGTAAAAAAACCTTTCCTTTGCCTTAGACGAAATCTTCTTTCTTCCAGTCTAAACGCATGGCCTCGTGTCCTATGTAAAGTCCGGTTTGTGAATAGATTTCCACACAATGGTTTGTATTGGCCCGAATATATTTGTATAATGTTATCATATCCCCTCTCAGGCGACGTTTTTCTAAACTAAATAGGTTTAAATTTGTTAACCTTTCTTCATAGCTGATATGTTCCATTCCTTTTATTAATTTTGTAGCCCGCCTCTGCACTTTTTCTAGTGCCATAATATCCTTCTTTAGAACAGGTGCCCAAAATTGCACAGCATATTCAATATGGGTCTTACCAGTGATTTATAAAGAGGCAAAATGATATTCTGTCCCAAGAATGAATGCCCTTTTTCATGCATGACAATACCTTACTGGCCTTGGCCACTGCTGATTGACATTGCACATTGTTGCATAGTTTGTTGTCTATAACAATTCCCAAGTCCTTTTCATGTGTTGTTATCCCTAATTCGCTTCCATTAAGGGTATACGTTGCTTGTGTATTCTTTACGCCGAAGTGCATAACTTTGCATTTTTCAACATTAAATTTCATCTGCCATTTGAGTGCCCAGTCCCCCGGTCTATCTAAATCCCTCTGCAGCAAAGTAATATCTTGCTCACATTGTATTATTTTATAAAGTTTTGTGTCATCTGCAAACACTGAAACATGACTTTCAATGCGGTCTTCAAGATCATTTATAAACATGTTAAATAGAAGGGGTCCCAGAACAGACCCTTGAGGGACACCACTTGCTACCTCTGTCCAGCTTGAAAATTTACCATTAATGACAACTCTTTGTGCTCTGTTTTAAGCCAATGTTCTACCCAAGAACAAGCATTTTCATCTAGACCGATTTCCTTGAGTTTGAACACTAATCTATTGTGTGGAACTGTAGCAAATGCCTTGGCAAAATCCAAATAGATCACATCCACGGCAACACCCTGATGTATACTTCTACTTACTTCTTCGTAGAACGCAATCAAGTTAGTTTGACATGACCTGTGCTTCATAAAACCGTGCTGATTAGGTGTTCTCTTTGACTCCGACCTCTCCTTCAAGCCCCATGTTCAATCTATCGCCAAATCCTGTCATTTACATCTCAAAAACATTGCACGCATCCGCCCCTACTTAACGCCAGATGCGACTAAGGTGTTGGTCCATTCCACTGTCCTTTCTTGCCTTGACTACTGTAATCCGCTTCTCAGTGGTCTGACGTGCTCCCAACTTGCGCCGTTTTTTGTTTGTTTTTTGGGAGGGGGCAGCAATTCTTTCTTGGACCCAGTGTCTTGGGCCAGACCTACTTAACTAGAGAACAAGCAGCCCTCAAGAGTATACTACCATGTGCATTAATACACACAAACACATATCCCAAAATTGTAAATTGAGAAAGAGGAACAATTTCATTTTAGGGGTGCAACTGGGGTGAGACCAGAGATGGGGCTGTTCTGAGAAAGTTCAGGTGATTTACTAATAAAAATATTTGCAACTACAATGTAATTTAAAACAAGAACAATGTAACTTATTTACACAGATTGAGTTCTACGGACATATTGCTGTGTAACTCTTTGATACACTCAGACAGACCAACAACATAGAGCTCCTAGAAAACAGGGACATTAGGATAGGAAAGAGACAAAGGGGCCAAAATAAGGACACTTGAGTGGTATGCAAACAGCATCATTTGTGTTCTCTTGGTTTATTGATCATACACAGCAAGGGGACTTTCCCTGAAAAGGGTTGGCTAGAACTGCTTTTGAACATTGTTCAGGTATAGAGGTATTATGGTACTGCAAACCCTATCACTATCAGGCAGCTAGGTCCTGTCCGGGCATACCAGGGGCTGTTTTACCACTGCAACTGGAGTCTTAGTCACCGGCATAGGTTGCTTCTGGAATGACAAAGACTAAAACAAATTTTATTTAGATTTGGCAATGATGTAGGCAGAAATATTTCCTCGTATTGCAGGATATTGCATCAATATGACAGCATTGCGGGTCTCATCAGAACAAAAAACTTTTATTACAGCATTAAAAATTTGTTAAACACAGCATTGATTCACCAGACTTGTTTTAATACAAATTCTGAAATCATTAAACAGAACTGGTGTAAGGAAAAACATGCAGCGCAATCCTCGGTTCCAGATCACAGATGGCGTTTGTCTTGTGACGACCGCGTTCCTGGAAATGATTCCTTACGTATGTTTTCCTCTGCAGACAGTAACAGCTGCTCCATTGATGTTTATAGGGTTTCACAAATTATGAGGGGGGCCTGGAGTTTTTAAGGGCATTACGTGAGATGATTCACAAGGTCCCATCCGTAACACAAGGGAAGCGTCTAGTGATGCAAAACTAGCAGGGTTAATTACGATGATTAGAACTGTCGGAAATTCTAAGAGAATTTCCAATTTTAGGCTTAATAATCAAAATGAAAACAGAATTGCCTTGAAGAATCTCTCTAATTTGGCGATATTGGCATGACTTATAAAACTCACTTTGAATTCCCAGCAATTCTCAGTTTAGTAAAAAAAATTGTAATTTAAATTTCTTTCTGCATCAAATTAATGTAACATCATTTAAATATTTACAGTTACACTTCGGGTTTCACTCGCTAAACAGCAAATTAAGGTGAATTCAAAACCAAACATAGCTATTGTTCCAATTCAGAGTGAGAACCCACAGGCAACAGAGACAAGCTGACACAGAAAAACATGGCATTGGATGAACCCCACATCATAATTGGTGAACCCCATATCTTGCTACTGTGCTCGAAGTACTCCAGTGAGAGTCGGTTATTTCCAAAGCTAAATTATCTGCTGCCTACGTTCAGTACCATCAACAAGAAAGCAGACAACTACACAACCACTTTTCAAAAACAAAGACAATGCTGCATAACTTCGTAGAACGTCTTTGATCCTTATCTTCCACTTCTTTTATTTATATCCTTAAAGAGACTAAAAACATCCTATAATCTTCTGTCTCTTCTGAATGCCTTGCAATACTACGCTAGAATACTCTGAACAGCACAGCCACACCATAAGTACTTCAGCATACTACAGGCCTACTAACATTTCAAATGGACAAAGAGGGACACTTTCATTTTAGGGGGGAGATGAGGTGTGGCCAGGGATGGCGCTGTTCTGGGAACGTCTAGGTGATTTACTGAAAATGTATAGAACTAAAATGTAATTAAGAACAAAAACAATGTATCTTACTTACACAGACTGATTTCTAAACACATTTATTGTAGTTTAAAGACACATTACTGGGAGTATTATTGCTGTGGAGTTCTGTTATACACTCAGACACATTACTGGGAGTATTATTGCTGTGGAGCTCTGTTATACACTCAGACACATTACTGGGAGTATTATTGCTGTGGAGCTCTGTTATACACTCAGACACATTACTGGGAGTATTATTGCTGTGGAGCTCTGTTATACACTCAGACACATTACTGGGAGTATTATTGCTGTGGAGCTCTGTTATACACTCAGACACATTACTGGGAGTATTATTGCTGTGGAGCTCTGTTATACACTCAGACACATTACTGGGAGTATTATTGCTGTGGAGCTCTGTTATACACTCAGACACATTACTGGGAGTATTATTGCTGTGGAGCTCTGTTATACACTCAGACACATTACTGGGAGTATTATGACTGTGGAGCTATGTTATACACTCAGACACACCAACAATATGAAGCTCCTAGAAAAGAGGAACACTAGGATAGGAAAGGGAGACATGGGGAATTGAGGCCAAAATATGGACTGTCCCTCCTAAATAGGTATCTGGACTGGATGTAGGCAGATACCATTTAAATTAAGCCTGTTGTTGGTATGAACCTTTTTTGCCAATATTTATTTATTTTAGTGGGACATTCAAATAATGTGCCAGCTTTAATCTCACCTTATCGTAGGTGATGAGTAAGGTTTGCTAGGACTCAGTGCTATAGCGTTTGTTGCCCTGTTGACTCAGGATGTCAGACAGTGTTAGGCAGTTTAATTTTAGGCTGTGGCCATGTGGTTAAGGTGTTGGCTCCTGAGTACACACAGCTCTTCCTGTTTCAGAGACCTGGTCCGCATTCCATCAGGTTTAAAGTAAATCATACATTCCCACGGTTACATACTAGTACTTTCACTGAAATCAGAATATTTGACATTAACCTTAAATGCCAAAAGAGAAAGGGATAGTATTTAAAGCAGACATGGACAAAAGACCACCATCTACAACTACGATTTGCTGGTCTTAGCTATTTATTCACTATACTCAGAACTGTGATAAATAGCAAAATATAATCTGAAATCGTTGATTTAAATAACATTCTCTATAGTGGCGTTGGGAGGCTAAGCAGCCAAACATGTATTGTGCAATAGCACTTTTTGAAGGGGTGTTTGCGTGGCGTTCCCCTATGTGGGGTTTGACACATTTTTTCTCGTGCCTTTAGATGTTATCAGTTCAGCTGTTAAGGGCTAAATGTGAAATCCACTTTGTTTCCCGAGAATTCACCCGTTAGTGAATATTCCGTTCATGATGGGACCTATCGACATGTACATGGAGTCAGCCAGGGGTGGCTCTGTGCACAGTAATACCATCAAGTCACCGGCCTAGTTCCCTGCAGGTGATGGGTCTTTACTGTTGGGTGCAGCCTGGACTTCTTTACTGTCCCAATATTACTGAAATGGATTAATAGTGAAGCAGGAGGTCTCTGTATTGGAGGAATACCTGCCATAACCCGATCTTCCCCCCCACGCAAGGACCCCTCTTACAAGAGAACTCTGATGAACTAGGAATTTTGATGTTGCAACAGGTAAATGCACAAGGAACAGTAAATTTATTTATATAGCACCAACATATACAGCAGCGCTGAACAATACATTTAATATAATGTAACAGGGCCCTGCCCTAACAAGCTGGTAAATATGGATATGGGGGGGTATAAGTTGAAGAGAAATATAGATGTGGAATGTTTACTGGGATACAACTAATTTACACATTGTGAAAGTGTTGGGGGGGCCTAACCACTCAGCCTATCAAGCCCCCTAAGAATTCTAAAACCTGGCTCTCTTTTCCTGCCCCCGTTTAGATCCATGCCTGCACTTTTTCATCAGTTTTGCGGCTCCGGTGACGCGGCGCTGCAGATACCGGAAGCCGGTCCTGTCACAATTTATTGGCTGAGAGCGTCGGCAAACCCCTCTCAGCCAATGAATGGCACACAGTGGAATTGCACTTACAGACTCCACGCACCATGACAACTTCAAATCACTGAAGTGGTGATGGTGCTAGGATTAACCCTTTAAGGGAAAGTCTTTGACTGCTATCCAGATCCTGGGTGTGGCAAGCTTGTTACTTTGTATTCATTCCACACATTTCTCTTGTGCAGCTGGTAAATCACCTGCTATTGTCTTATCACCTATGAGATAAGGCTCTGAGGTCACTCGAGGAATGAGGAAACTGAGCAGAAAGAAATGTGAATGAAGTAACCGCATGAAATTCTAGCAGTCCATGGCCACAAGGGTAGGGCGACTGGTAAGAGACGCAGATAGGGTGTGTTCCATTGTCATAAAGGGAGCGTACACCATTACTCCACAGCCTGTCAAGTCCTAACTGGACCCTCTTGGAGATCTGGTGAAATCGGTCACCAACAAGGAAAATTTACAAAAAACAAACTCTCGGTAGGAGACAAAACTCAGAATAATGTGCTGTAGTTGCCTCTGGCAAAGCATGTTACTTTCATTTGTTTCCATAAAACTAAACATGCATCACTTTGAGTCGTTAGACTGACACAATGAACTGGTAGAACCCCATCAACCTTTAAAGGAAAGCTGCACCTAAACTGGAATATCAGAATCAGAGGGATTATGTATTACAGAGATCATATACATTTAAAGAGACCCAGTGACTTTCTAGACAAGACAATTTTATTTTCTGGAGAGCACTGTATTTTTTTAAAGCCTGTTATTCAAGGCAAGGTAGGAGTAATAGTAGCTTAAGAATTTACACCTTGAGGCAATTATAAATGTTAAATTTTATAATAAACTGCTAAATGTCGCTTGCCCTAACAATCATCATTTTTCTCATTCTTCATCTCATGTATCTCCCCAACCACCCACCCCCACCCCCATGTCACCAGACCCCTCTCAAACTCATTTATTCCATTTCCTCTCTCTGTCACTTGTATGCTCCCTATGTACGTTGAGACATCGCCTCCACATGCCGTCTTCCCCCTTACTCACTGCTCCTATCAATTATCATTTGCATAGGAAAAAGGAAATTGGGGGCACACCCGGAACACGTATGTCTCAGTAGTGGTGCTGTTGTGAAGACCAGCATTTATACAAAATACAGATAAGGGAACAGCGAACACACTAAAAACAAAAATACAGTTTTCAATTTTATGGGGCTACTTAAAATCACCCGGCTCAGCAAACAAATATGGGGATTCAGTTCCACCATATGGTCATATTGTATAAGGCTCACCACTGTGTCACAGTACCCCAATATCGGTGGGTCCCACGCTAATTCCATTGTGGGAGATTTACATGCTAGCTGCAATACTTACTGTTAAACTCTGCTCAATTTATGCTTTCTTGTGGTCACCTCTAAAGGGGCACCTATAGTGCAGGGGTGGGGTGCTCAAACCAAAAGTGACCTGGACTGGATTCAAAATATACATAGAAAAAAACAGAATTTAGCCTAAGGAAAAAAATTGACCCCAACAATGGGTACACATGGGACATGCATTTCCTACAGTAATTTGAACATGCGAGATAAACATGCTAACTGCAATATTTATTGCTTAAACTGCTAATTTCTCTTTGCTTGCCATTTCTCCTGGTTACTAGAAAGGGTTCTTCCTACGTACGTTGATGTATTTAACTTTCAATTTGTGTTACTTGTCCTCTCAGGTGCTTCAGCATATCTGTCACTAGCCTTCTTTCTACCTCCGCCAGCATCGCCAGTTACTTGCATTTCTGTAATTAATAAGACAATTCCTTTTTACAATTTTTGACAGTAAAAGAATTCTCAATTCTGGCACTGTTGCCTTGGGGAATTTTGCCCTCTATAATATTGAAGGGTACCAGTCTATGATGTCACAGCTTGGTGGATTACAGCATTACAGGATAAGAAAGCAGTGCTTGCCTTCACTGGCCCATAGACACAATGCCCTCAGGGTGACCTCAGACAGCCACTCTGAACCATACCTCCAAATATTTCAAACAGACAAAGAGGGACACTTTCATATTAGGGGTGTGGCCAGTTGTGCGTTGTTCGGAGAACTTTTAGATGACTTACTAATAATTTATTTAACTAAAATGTTTTTTAGAACAACAATATATCTTATTTATGTGGCCTGATTTCTAAACACATTTATTGTAGCTTAAAGGAACACTATAGGGTCAGGAATCTAAGCATCTATTCCTGAGCCTATAGTGTTAAAACAACCATTTAGATGACTTGCTCCTCTTACCCACCTTAAAAGGTAAGAAAACTTACCTTATTTCCAGTACCACACTGGTCTGCCGATGCTGGCCCCGACCCAATCCACGTCCTTGGCTGACATAATCAGAATTGATAACCTCAGCCAATCCAATGCTTTCCCATAGGAAAATAATTGGATTGGCTGAGATAATCAAGGAGGTAGGGTGGGAGCGGGGCCAAACACTGGTTTGGCCAATCAGCATCTCCTCAATCAATGCATCTCCATGGGAAACGTTCAGCGCCTCCATGCAGAGCGTGGAGAAGCTGAACGTCAGTGCTGCACACTGCAAGCCATCTAAGGAGTGGTCACTGTCTGGAGGTGTCCCTAGGGTTTACAACAAAAAGCCTTTCGATACTCCTAACTATACTCACTAGAACAAATACAAAAGCCTTCTATATTCCTGACTATACTCCCTAGAACAACTACATTAATCTGTTCTTGCTCTGGTGACCATAGTGTCCCTTTAAAGACATGTTACTGGGAGTATTATTGCTGCGGAGCTCTGTTATACACTCAGACACACCAAGAATATGGAGCTCCTATAAAAGAGGGACATTAGAAGAGATAATATGGACAGAAGGATTTGGATCCAAAATAGGGACTGCCCCTCGTAAATAGGTACACTTCAGAGGTATGCTGAACGCTTGGGCAGGGAGCCCTTGATAACCCATAAATAATTTTATTAATGGTAGCCAGACTGGCACCCATTTCAAGGGGATGACCCAGAACCTACTTGATAGCTACATCAGGAGCTAGGGCAGATAGACTGAGAATATCACCTAGACCAGGGGTTCCCAATTAATTTTTCCTGTGAAACCCTTTGACATAGTGTATTAATGTTGTGGAACCCCCCCTCGGGGGGAAAAAATAAATTGCGCTGTTTTTTGTATGTCAAAGTGTGTATATCTGTGCATGTATGTGCCAGTGTGTGTATGTGTATATCTGACACACAGATACACACACGCACTGGCACATAGATACACACACCTTGACACACAGTGTGTATCTGTGTGTGTGTGTGTGTGTGTGTGTGTATGTATGTATCTGTGTGTCAGGGTGTGTGTATCTATGTGTCAAAGTGTGTGTATCTGTGTTTTTATGTGTCTGTGTATCAAGGTGTGTGTATCTGTGTTTGTATGTGCCAGTGTGTATGAATCTGATAAACAGATACACACATACACTGGCAGATAGTGGCACACAGATACACCCACTGACACAGATACACACACACACACACACACACACACACACTGGCACATGTATGTATGTATCTATCTGTGTGTCAAAGTGTGTGTATCTGTGTTTGTATGTGTCTGTGTATCAAAGTGTGTGTCTGTGTTTGTATGTGTCTGTGTATCAAGGTGTGTATATCTGTTTATATGCGCCAATGTACGTATCTCGGTGTTAGTGTGTATCTGTGTGTGTATGTATGTATCTGACACACAGATACACACACACACACACACACTGGCACATAGTGACACACAGATACACACAGACACACACCTTGACACACAGATATACACACTGACACACACACCTTGACTCACAAATACACTTACACACTCAGATACACACACTGCCATACACACACATAGGCACATACAAACACACTGATACACACTGGAACATACACACGCACACTTAGATACACACAGTGACAAATACACAAACCCTGACACACAGATACACACATACTCTTTGACAGACACACATACACTCTCACTGGCAAACACACGTACTCTTTTACAAACACACATACAAACACATATATACTCTCACTGACAAGAACACATACATTCACACTGACAAATACATACACTCTCACACACTCACTGACAAACACACATATACTCTTTGACAGACACACAAAAACATACAAACTCCCTAACTAACACACATACAATATATATATATATATATATTTTTAACATTTTTCATCCACCAAGCCCCCCTACCTTTAGGAGTGCTGGCATGGAGTCCCTGTGATCCAGTGGGGCTGCTGGGTGGCTGGCCAGCGGTCCCTGGGGTCCAGTGGGGCTGCTGAGCAGCTGGTGTGCAGGCGGCGAGGGTGCGGTGATCTCCCTGCTCAGCTCGCACACCTCTTAGTGATGCCGGAGCCGGAGTGCTGTCATATTCTGGCTTCAGCATCACTGCTGTGCGCACGAGGGAGCTGAGCAGGGAGATCACTTCTCCCTCGCTGCCTGTGGCCACTTTGGTTTTTGAACTTTTAGCAGAACCCTAATTGGTGTTCCGCGGAAAACAGCCATTGGGAAACGCTGGCTTAGACCATCTATCAAATCAAGCCAAAATGGCAACCTAATACTTACTCAGCATTTGGGGGCATTCGCCAAATCACCCAGTCTTTAATTAACAGAACCCTCCCCCTTCCTTACCTCTGTACTTGAAATGCAGTTCATACAATGCTACTTCAAAAGTACTTTGTAATCTAACACTGAATACAGGATCTTGTTAAGACACATGAACATTTAAAAGATTTAAAAAAAAAAAACTAAACATTTTTATAAAAAAAAAAAAAAAAACATAAAAAAAAATAACCCACAGCTTTGTTTTCTGTGCAAGGTTCCTTAGAGAGACTTAATTTTCTATTGGATGCGTCCCCATCTCCATTGCTAACTCATTGTCCTGCTGGATTCCAACAACTCACTACCAAACGAGATAATCCTGAGGAATTTGCTCAGTTGATTTAGAAGCCTCATTTTACTGCTTCGTGACGCCATTGCAATTATACAGTTATCGCGTTGGCTCTGAACCTGTACATATAAGGAGGACTTAAAGGTAACACGCATAAGAAAGCAACATATTTTACATGTAAAGGCCAATAACCTTTGTTATTCTTTATAGGCACGCAACTGCATATGCCGTACAATATATACAAATCTAGTACTCGCTCTAAGGAGTAATGTCTGCATCGCTACAGGGTTATTCAATAAAGATGTGAATCGGACAGAGATCAAAGTGAATTTTAAAGGGACACTATAGTCACCAGAACAACTACAGCTTATTGTATTTGTTCTGGTGAGTAGAATCATTCCCTTCAGGCTTTTTGCTGTAAACCCTGTCTTTTCAGAGAAAATGCACTGTTTACATTACAGCCTAATGATAACTTCACTGGCTACTCCTTAGATGGCTGCTAGAGATGCTTCTTTGTGCAATGCTACACACTCACTGCCATTCAGTGTCTCTACCCTCTGCATGCAGACACTGAACTTTCCTCATAGAGATGTATTGACTCAATGCATCTGTATGAGGAGATGCTGATGGCCCAGGACTGTGTTTGACTTGTGCTGGCTTGGCCCCTGATCTCCTTTACAGCCTCAGGCAATCCTATGTTAAAGCATTGTGATTGGCTCACAGAATCACTTCTGACGATGTCAGGCAAGCAGGCAGTCCAGGTGCAGAGGCAGCAGCTGCAGACTTGAGTAAGTAAGATTTTACTATATTTAGGGAGGCAAGGGTGGGAGGAGGTTGAAGGGGGGAGAGGGTTAAATGGTGATTTTAACACTATAGGGTCAGGAATACATGTTTGTGTTCCTGTCCCTATAGTGGTCATTTAAATGTTAGCCAAAATACCTGAACTGAAAAAAGTCAGCATTTTTGCATTTTATTTATTTTGGCCAACATTTTGAAATTCACTTTGACTTGAACTCACTAACAACAATCCTTTTATTGAATGTCGAAAAAAAACATGATTCTTTGTCCTGGGTCTTACATATGAACAATCTTCTCTGTCTGCCTTCTGGGACAAAGATGGGCAGGGAAGTGAGCAGGACACACAGAATACTATAAACGCTCAAGCAGAGAATGAAGAACTCTGTGTGTGGTCCTCGTAGCCAGTCACCTTCTTCATTATGAATTCTGCTGGCAGATTTCAAATGCAGGACAGGTCTCCAGGACCTATTGTAGTACAAAATGCAGGACTTTCCTGGAGATTTAGGGACTGTTGGCACCTATGCAAATGACCCACAAAGAGGAATATAACTGTCATTTACAGCCACTAATGTCTCTTCTGATGCAATAGAGCAATGTCTTTAGTTTATTTATTTTGTTTTAGTGCAGCAGTTAGCAGGTCCCTTTCCTCTGAAATATAATAACTGCAGGTTTGTAATAAATGTGAACATACAATCTTTGATTCCTCTGCAGTAAGTGTATATAGAGGTTAGGTGACCGTTCCCCCTCTACAAGCGTTATAAAATAGCTAACTTACCTTTTTTTCAATGCTACGCTGTTCTCAGTAGCTGGCCCCATGTTATTGGCTGGGATAATCAATCTTGATGATCTCAGTCAATCCAATGCTTTCCAATAGGCTAGTGCACATGCACAGCAAAACGTTGCACTGTGCCAATTAGATGATCTCTCCAAGACTATGTGATTAACATAGAAGAGTTTAACTCGTCTATTTTATCAGAAGTGTGAAAAATACTAGAGGCATTTAAACCTGCAATGTAAGCACTTGGAGGGTTAAAACAAGAGGTACATGGCACCCAGACCAACACATCGAGATGAAGTGGTTTGGGTGCTACTGCCTATAGTTTCCCTTCAAGAATAGAGATCAGAGGAGCAATTTCACTGACTGTCTGTCAAATCTCTTAAAGGGACACTATAGTCACCTGAACAACTTTAGCTTAATGAAGCAGTTTTGGTGTATAGAACATGCCCCTGCAGCCTCACTGCTCAATCCTCTGCCATTTAGGAGTTAAATCCCTTTGTTTATGAACCCTAGTCACACCTCCCTGCATGTGACTTGCACAGCCTTCCATAAACACTTCCTGTAAAGAGAGCCCTATTTAGGCTTTCTTTATTGCAAGTTCTGTTTAATTAAGATTTTCTTATCCCCTGCTATGTTAATAGCTTGCTAGACCCTGCAAGAGCCTCCTGTATGTGATTAAAGTTCAATTTAGAGATTGAGATACAATTATTTAAGGTAAATTACATCTGTTTGAAAGTGAAACCAGTTTTTTTTTCATGCAGGCTCTGTCAATCATAGCCAGGGGAGGTGTGGCTAGGGCTGCATAAACAGAAACAAAGTGATTTAACTCCTAAATGACAGTGAATTGAGCAGTGAAATTGCAGGGGAATGATCTATACACTAAAACTGCTTTATTTAGCTAAAGTAATTTAGGTGACTGTAGTGGTCCTTTAAAACATCCTCAGTGCATGGATTCATTTGATTCTGAATAATTCTGTACATTACGTTATGATCTCGATCTAGATAAGCTATGTACACTGTCCCAGCCAGATCTGTCAAGTTAGAAATCCAGTTAAAGAAAGAATCTGATCCTTCTGTGCAGAAAAAAACAGCTCTTCACAGTAAGCCAGGACAAAGTTATAGGATTGGTACAGTCATTGTCCAACATTTATAAATGAGTGACCACTATTGTGGTGCATTTACTTACTGCAGTATAGATTTATAGGAATTATTCAGTCACTACTTGTCATAAATTTTTCGCAGACAGCCTAAAAATAGGTAGAGGGTGATGTGGCTGAGCTGCCAATGAGAACAAACATGTTTTCTTGAGTTCCTCTGCCTTTACCCACTACCTACAGATAACAAGCAATAGGGGAAGTGAAGACCTCTTCATTGAGCTCTCCTCTTTCAGACTAAGACCACGATTCCCTATCTGATGATCTCGACTAACTAGCACTGATCTGTGCCGTGCCGGCCAAAACAGGACACCGGGAGCCCAATAATGCTTTACAGGCCTCCATCCATACTGACCTCCAGGAAGCGGTGTATTTTGGATTTGTGCTCCGGCACCCCCCACCCCTTCCTGTCAAGGCCGCACTTTGACTGATAGACACTTTCTTATTGATGCATTCACTGACATACACTCACTAAAAGATAGTCATTGGCACATATACTGTTTAACCAACACACACTTTCACTGACAGACATACATTCTCATATACACTGACAAACAATGACATACACACTATTACTCAGACATACACTTGCTGACAGACGCACACACTCATTGACAGACAAACACTACTACTCAGACACACACTGACAGACACGCACACTGACAGACGCACACATACACTCACTGACAGACATACACTCACTGACAGACACACACACACACACTCTCACAAACTCACAAACACAGATTTCCCCCAACACTCACACATTTTTTTTTTTAAATTTTACTTTAAATCCACCCAGCCTCCCTGGGAGAGCTGGCGTGGATTACTTACCTGCGGTCCAGTGGGGCTGCTGCGCGGGCAGGCAGGGGGCGGACAGGCAGAGTAGGCGGCGAGGGAGCTTTAATCTTCCTGCTCAGCTCCCTCGCGCGCCCCTTAGTGATGCCGGGATCAGGAGTGACATCATATTCCAGCTTCATTAAGCAGCGCGCGAGGGAGCTGAGCAGGAAGAGCTCAGGTGAGCATACTCCCTCGCTGCCCGACCACAATAGAAGCTGGACAGTTCTTGAGCCCCCCAGGACACAAGGCAAACAAGGCATCCGCCCGGGCAAATCGTGTGGACCACTTGGAGACAGACAGTGTCAACCTCCTCGCTGCACTGACTGTGTCTTCAAACACACCCTGGAGCACCAAGTAACTCATTTGCATGCACTGGCCCTTGACATGGCGGGTCGCCACTGCAATTTACAACTGAAATTGCCTGAAATAGAGGAGTCTCCATTACACCTTCATAACATGCTCACAGACTCGTCAACCTGCAATTACTTTGTCCGTGCTTGTTGGGCCCTGCGACCTGAAGGACTGGGACGTGATTTGCCTAGGAGGCTATACTGCATGCAGTCGGCGATGATCCTGAGCTGTCTTACCACCAACACCATCTCTTAAGGCACTCACCAGGGAACTCTGGGCACACAAGATCAGGTATAAGTGGCAAAATGGCCTCACGGTCTTTGCCCCACAGGGGTCATGGTCCTTGTACCTCTACAAAGATTTGAAAGCATTGGGAGAGGATCTGAAACTTCCCCTCCCTTAAAACGCAGTGGCCATATCCACTAGATTTTTACTCTACATCTGCTGTAAGGCAGCCCTTAATGGCTTTACCTCAGCAACAACAAAGGGATAGGCACGTTGCCATCAGACCAGCGGGTCCTATATCTTGATTAATTATAGTCCATTCTAGTTTTTTCTATTTTGTATTTGATTATATCCCCTTCTTTTGTATTCTCTTGTCCTTCTTTAATGTCTTTTTTAAAGTTTTTATTTTTTGTTTAGTCTATTCTGAAAATAATTTTGAATACGACCTCCCTTATCTGTGTGGATTCCCATATTCAAACCGTGCCGTCCTTGGCTTCAGGAATATTTTGATACTGTTTAACTAACAATGGAATTGCCAAGACCACACAGCTGAATATTTTGTACCTTCTATGTCTAAAATGTAAAACTAATAAACATTGATTTACATTAAAAAGAAAGAAAGAAAAATAGGTAGAGGATACAGTAATTATCTTTGGACTCCAACCTATATAGTGTTGCTGGAAACACATATTAGCCATGGCTGTTCTTAGGGTAATGGTGTTGCGTGACAGTGCTATCAGTAAGGTAACATTGTAGCTATCGCACTGCGTTCTTTCAGCCCTGGGGCTACAGCAATCTGTGTGTCAGCACAAGCGAAGCCTAACGCCTATCGTGGATGGTTTGAAAAAGATGAGGTGGTTCCAGCTCACATTGAGTTCCACCTCTCTCCAGTTACATGATATTTAATCTGCGTGTCAAAACTAAGAAAGAAAGTCACGCCATTTCATCAAATTCTGCACGTATTTTCTAAATATTACCATTCTTGAATGGGCAGAGAAGCACGTATCCGGTAATAAATGAATCTGTATACACGCATATTATTACAAATATAGACCGTGCAAAGAGGTTAAATGTGCACTAGTGACTCCATGTACTTCCTGGTTGTTAAACTCAGTGGAGCTAAACTCAAGGGGCAGCAATTGCCTAAAGCACCTGCCTTGCAAAGACTTTTCATTGAGCTGCATTGGGAAGTCTGTTATAGGACAGCCACAGAGAGTGTGGGCGGGCTTAGAAGGGGAGGGCTTGCAAATGCTGAAGACAAGAGATCTGCAGCTTGTCCAATGATAAAAAGATGTATAATAAATGCATGCATGCTTTTATTGGGGACATATCTACTAAACAGTAAATTTTATTTATTTGGGTGGTAGTGTCCTTGAGTCACCATATTTTAAATTTATTTTTAATTCCCTTTGCATTAAAGGACCACTATAGGCACCCAGACCACTTCAGTTTAATGCTGTAAATGGGTTAACATATGGATTAATCCAGCCTATAGTGTCTGTCTCATTGACAGCCGCTAGAGGCGCTTCCACGCTTCTCACTGTGATTTTCACAGTGAGAAGAAGCCAGTGTCCATAGGAAACCATTGAGAATGCTTTCCTATGGACTGACTGAATGCGCGCGCAGCTCTTGCTACGCATGCGCATTCAGCCAGGGACGTCAGAAGAGGGAGGTGAGTCCCAGCGCCGAGGGAGCCCGGAGCTGGAAAAAAGGTAAGGGATTAACCCCTTCCTCCCTCCTCAGCGCTATGGGAGTGGGCACTATAGTGCCAGGAAAACGAGTATGTTTTCCTGGCACCATAGTGGTCCTTTAACCAATATGTCGCAACCACACCACTTCCAAGTGGTTTGGCATCATCTTAAAACTCCAGCTCTATATAAATACCAACTGTATGGAACGTGGGATATCGGACACCAATGAGGGACATGGCTGTTTTTGCCAGCTCACTGCAAACCCACTAGAAGAGGAAGTTGTCATTCATACACATTGTAAATGACAGTATCCCTTTAAATGCTCACAGCATTCATTTTTCACATATCTTCCCTGTTAGGATAAGATGATCAAAATTAAATTTAACATGATTTCAAGTGACCCCCATCACTATTGTAGAAGCTGTGAGAGCAGATTGTGACACGCCAGCATGTGTCATGTATGTATTGTTAAGTTTGCACGGTCAGCACATGTCTAGGCCGTGTTCTCACACAAGTGATCATACAGAGATAGGGAGGGCGAAGTGTGCTCATCTTGAAAGTTATAGCCAAAGGGGATCTTAAACCAAAATGGTTTTTAAAAAGGTGGTAAAAAAAGTTAATTTCACTTAAAATGAGATAATTTTAAAAGGGAAGATTTTTTTTAAAAAGACTGAGCCCTCTCTCAATCTCACGAGACACTCACTATCTACATGTGACACAAAGTTATTCACTAGATTAGGAATTCTACATTTTAAGAGACTATTGTGGTTGGAATGTTGTGTTAATGTCTGAAATGTATGATTTGAAATGTGTATGGGAAAATGTAGGCTGACATAGCCAAGGCGGGGGAAAGTTGCAGAATTTTTCCGGATCAACTATTTTTGCCTCACTTTTGCCAATTAGATTTAAAATGTGTTATGATTTAGAACTTAGTGAATAATCATTCAAGTTAGCGAATATTTCCAATTCCGCTATACTGGTCTAAAATGTACAATTCTCTGGTTGATTACCAACAATTCCTGGTTTATCTGACTCCAGACAATGATCTGAAATACTGATGCTAAAAGGGCCACTCTAGACCCTTAAAGCACCTTAGACTGTTGAAATGCTTTAAAGGTGAAGACTTAGTCTTCTCACTTAGCTGCGTTGGTAAGAAGGGGAGGGTTTGCAGAGGCTGCAGACCAGAGATCTGTAGCTTTTGCAAACTGTTTTTAGGTATACCACCTATTTAAAAAAAATACATAAACGCATGGATGTTTTTATGATTTTTACTTCGTTTGAATTTGAGCATTGGAGTGTCCCTTTAATTGGGAACTTACTGTACTCGTTCAACAGTGTTCTGTTTGCTTTGGTAATATTGAATGTTTGCAAAAAACACCGGTTTTGCAAGTGCAATGTGTAATACTTGTCATATTTATTATAAATAGCTAACTACATTACAAAACCTCTCTGCGCACAAATAACAAAATAACCAATAAAGTTGAATCATACCTCCAAAATGTCCCTATTTAGAAGGAACAGTCCCTATTTTGGTCCCAAATCCCTCTGTCTTGGGAGCTCCATATTGTTAGTATGTCTGAGTGTATAACAGAGCCCCAAAGCAATAATGCTCCCAGTAATGTGTTTTTAAACTACAATAAATGTGTTTAGAACTCAGTCTGATTAACCCTTTAAGGACCAAACTTCTAAAATAAAAGGGAATCATGACATGTCACACATGTCATGTGTCCTTAAGGGGTTAAATAAAATACATTGTTTTTTGTTCTAAATTACATTTTATTTGCATAACTTATTAAGCCACCTAATGTTTTCCAGATCAGCCCACCCCTAAAATTAAAGTGTTCCTCTTTTTCCATTTGAAATGTGCAAAAACCTATAACCTATTAGCATCAGGCGTATGAAATACAGAGAGACAAAGTTGTTCCTACTTTGTCTCAGTATATCGCATGACTATATATAAATAATAACATAATAATATAAAGGCTGGGTTGAAATTTTGGTAAAATTCAAATACAGGCACTATGAGTATTTCATACATATCCTATCTTTATAAAATACTCAATTTGCAGATATTGGTGTGGGGAGGAGGGTGGGGGGGGAACAGGACGTTGTCGCTTTAAATGTAATATTCACTTAGAATTTAAATTAAATTCTCACTTTACTGAATAATCCAATGTAAGTAAAGCAGGCAAACAACCCACTAATCTTCGGTACACAGAGATTCTGCAGATTAAAAGGTCATCATTCATAGAAGTAACCTTTTATTTAACTGGAGTCTGCCTTCTGGAAGCTGAAATTGCTTAGAGCCATTAACAGGCATTATGTTTCTATCACTATTCTTTGTATTTGTAAAGGTATTTCTGCAATGTCACTCACAAACAAAAGGATTACTGCCATCCACTGGTACGAATTAGAACTGCATGCTTTCAAATATTCACAAAGGGAAATGTTTAACTCCTTAAGGACACATGACGTGTGACATGTCATGATTCTCTTTTATTCCAGAAGTTTGGTCCTTAAGGGGTTAAAGGGAAACTATAGTGCCAGGAAAACAATCTTTTTCCTGCACTATAGCTTCCCCCACTGTCAAGGCCCCCTCCTCGTGGTGCAGAAGGAGTTAAAGCCCCCTCTATCACCTCCTCCTCGCCAACGTTGGGAGACCTAATTCTGGCCGCGCTGGCATTAGGATTTCCCCATAGGAAAGCATTGTTCCTCCTATGTACAGGTTTTATGGTGTTTTGGGAAGTTACAGGGTCAAATATAGCATGTTAAATTTTTCAGTTTTCACACATTGAAAATCGCCAGATTGGTCACGTTGCCTTTGAGACCGTATGGTAGCCCAGGAATGAGAATTACCCCCATGATGGCATACCATTTGCAAAAGTAGACGACGCAAGGTATTGTAAATGGGGTATTCCAGTCTTTTTTAGTAGCCACTTGGTCACAAACACTGGCCAACGTTAGGGTTAACTGGCCAAAGAAGGGTTAAATAAACCCGGTTCGAATTACACCATCATTTTAGTCATCATATGATTAGCATCTTATCTTGTATTGGTTGATTCAAAAGCAACGGTTACCAATAGAAACAGGGTATCACCCTTAAAAAAACGGGAAGTGAAGGTTCCGGTTTCCCTCTGATGAGCTAACAGGCGAAACGCGCATCAGGGAGTTTAGGGTGGCGATTTTATATAGATGAGTGAGATATAAGACATTGATTTTGTGCCGACAAGTTCCTGCGATTAGTAGAACTAGCGAGAGTATACTCCAGAAACTAGAGATAGAACTTACCTCTCCTGATAATAGTTCATTTACGGTATTTCATAGACGTTCTCTTTGGGGGGCTGATGTGCGGGGTATTGGGCTTGTTTCCGAGCCCTCCTTCCTTTCCCCTCGTCACACATTATCACGAGAAGTGGCTATGCTGTATATTTAGGCGTGTATAGGGCTAGTGTGCTCTTATGCCTTTCGGTGGAGTTGGGCATTTGATTAGATAGGGACAACACTAACAGTAAATTGGTTACATTTCTCTATTTTTTTGTAACGAGAGAAGTCTATCACAGTAACAACAACAAGAAACATTGTTACATGAGGCTAGCTACTTTCAATAACGGATATATCAATATCCAGATATACTTTACCTGATTAGCAAATCCTAAGTTATAGGAGATATTCGTAATATTTTTTATTTCCTATTGTGGTTGAGAGATCAGGAAATATCATTGGAGATCGGACGTAGACTCATCTATCCTTTTTTTTTTTTTTACACTAAATGGGTTACTAATAAATAAGACCATTTATAGAAATCCACTTAGGAGAATACAGGATTTCATTTTGCACACCCTGCAATTAGCTTACTAAAGCAAGACATTGTAGGTAAATTTATTTATGACATTTCATGATTTCATTATAAGGACTAAGAAAGTCTGTAGCGGGCATTTTATCATTTAACCTCGCTCTAGTGAAATCACTAAGTCATCTACTTATGGTGGTTAGCACCATTATGTGTGTAGTTGTATGTAATTTTTTTTTGTGTAATTGTGTGTAGTGCCCTTAGGGTTAAGGGACTTTTTAGAGTTAAAATATTAAAAGTGATGTTTTAATTGATAGTTTTAACACAATATTTTAGTGTTCCTCGTGTTCGTGGTAATATAAAGTAACACGGGAATCCCCAACCTCTCTCTTTTTTTCTTTTCTGGCCAAAGTTAGTGTTAATATTTGTTTGTGTGTGAAAAATGCAAAAAACTAATTTGAACGCCAATTTTGGCCAGTGTTTGTGACTAAGTGGCTACTAAAAAAGACTGGACATACCCTATTTGCAATACCTTGTGTTGTCTACTTTTGCAAATGGTATGCTATCATGGGGGTAATTCTCATTCCTGGGCTACCGTACGGTCTCAAAGGGATTCTGGCGAATTTCAATGTGAAAAAACTGAAACGCAAGCCTTATATTTGACTCTGTAACTTTTGAAAACACCATAAAACCTGTATGTGAGGGGTACTGTTGTACTTGGGAGACTTCGGTGAACACAAATATTAGTGTTTCAAAACAGTAAAACGTATCACAACAATTATATCGTCCGTGCAAATGCCATTTGTGTGTGAAAAATGCAAAAAAATTCACTTTTACTGACGATATTATCGTTGTAATACATTTTACTGTTTTGAAACACTAATATTTGTGTTCAGCGAAGTCTTCCGAGTAAAACAGTACCCCCCATGTACAGGTTTTATGGTGTCTTGGAATGTTACAGGGTTAAATACAGTGCTAGCAAATTAAATTTCCTGGACTTTCGCCTGGGTTGTCAGGCAGGCCCCGCAAATTGTAATTAATAAAATGACCTAATTATGTAAAATTATTACATAAATATATATGTAGAATTATTATATCTATATATGTATATAATTTTTTAAAATTATTTTTATTTATATATATATATAGATATATACGTATATACTTATGTATATAGATATATATTATTTCATTCTACGTGTATTTTGATATCAATATATATATTCATTTTAAAGTACAGTTAGAAGGAAATTACACATATATATTTTTTATTAATTTATCATTATTATTTTAATTTTATTTTTTACATATTTATTTTATATTATATAATGATAATTATATATAAAAAGGAGAAAGAGAGAGGGGACTAAAATAAGTCCTCAGTGGGAGAGTAATGAATGAGGGGAAGGGGGTCCCTACCTTTAATAATCCTAAAGGAGAACACAATTAAAAAAGGACAGATGGGAGAAAGGAGTTTAAATGGTAAACCAGCCAGAGACAATTACAGAAAACAGGTGTCTACTATAAGAAAGAAAGACTGCCTGGCAAATTCTAAACCAAAAGGTTGAGCATCATGCGTCCTAAGTCTCATAGGTAACCAATCCAGGTGTATAGTAATAGCTAGAACACTAAGCCTGTATATAGAGGTGAAAAAAAAAAACCCCTATAGGAGAAGTAAAAAACTACCCCAAATTTCCCAAAGACAGACTCCTATCTATAGAGAGCTTGCTCTAGTTATCTCGGCACTGTGTTGCCACAAGTGTCTACCCGGATACCTAATCCCTATAGGTCCTAAGAATTACAAAGATTTAAACAACTAAATCCATAAGTGCTACCAAAAAAAGGGTGAACAAAAAGAAAATTAAATTAAATAAAGTAAGCTTGACGCGCGTTTCGGCGTTTCAGCACACCGTCGTCAGGAGCAATAAACTTTTGGAGTTCCCTGTATCCATTTAAATACCTTTAGTTGCAATCAATTAAAATTGTGAGATGCTGTGTGTGGTATCCTGCCGTAATTGCCAGTTCCTCATTGGTCTGATGTATATCCAATGCCGTCCCTTATCGGCCGCATCACGTGACGTCGTGACGTAAATGGGGGGAGGGCGTGGTTCCGTGATGCGGCCGATAAGGGACGGCCGATAATTATATATATTTAAGCAATATCATTGTATGTGTACTTTGAGATATATATATATATATATATATATATATATATATATATAAAAAAAAAAATATTACAATATGCTTAGAAATTTAATTTTACACGTTTTTAAACCTTTATTTATTTTTCAGGCAGCAGGGGGAGTACTTGTCATTACAGGCATTCCCCCTGCTGGCATTGACATGGACGGCCGAAGGGGAAGGAGGGGGACTCCCTGGGCTCCCAGGTAAGTCCCCATACCGCGGTCGCTGGCCAACGGGTAAGTAGAAAGGACGGCGGGGACGTGCTATGCTGCCCCCCGGAGTTTCAAGCCGGTTCCCTAAGGACGGCATAGCACGCATGCCGTCCTTAAGGGGTTAAAGGAAAGATAGAATATAAACATGTACTCCTGACACTATAGTCATGAAATAGATGTTTAGGTTACCAACCCCCCACTCCTTCCAATCACCTTTTCTCCCACACCGCACTAGTCTCGCTATGGCTGGCCCTGCCACCATGGCTGGGATCATCAATCTTGAAGAGCTCAGCCAATCCAAAGCTTTCCCATAGGAGTGCACGGGGAGGCCATTGCACATGTCCAGCAAAACACCACACACAAATCAACAGCTCCTCATAGAGCTGCATTGAAGCGTTCATGGAGACTTTGAACTGTCTGAGTGATTGCCACTAGCGGTGTTACTAGGCAGAAATGTAAAACACTATCTTTTACAGAACTATTACATTAAGCTGTAGTGGTTCTGATGAGTATAGTGTCCCTTTAATTCTGCTACATTCCCATGAAGAGATTGCAGGGATATAAAACTTTTATTACAGCACTTATAGTAAACTGGGTGTGACAAGCCGTCATAATGCTTTTCATTCGCTTTCAAGCAGCTCAAAAGTGTTGCTTTAAAAAAAAAAAAAAATACAGAAGGCTCACCATTTTTGTGCAAGGCAGTTTCTGGGAAGGTAGATAAATATATTATATAGAGAGATATATATATTATGTTATTGTGTAGAGAATAAGAATTATAAAGGAAACAAGCTTGCTTCTCCATCAGTCAAAAATGTATTTGTGTCTCAGTCTCAAGGCAACATCTTAAGCTCATAGTCACGTTCACTAAACCATCCCTGAACTATTTTTGCAGTTTGGCATTAACATTATCCTGCGGAAAAAAGCCACTGCAAACAGGGTATGCCATTGCTATTAAGGGATGTATTTTGTCTGCAACAATCTCTAGGTAGGTGGTACATGTCAAAGTAACTTCTACATGAATGCCAGAAGCCAAGGTTTCCCAGTAAACCACTGCCTCCGCTGTCCCACTCTCTTCCCATAGTACATCCTGCTGCCATTTCTTCCCCAAGTAAACTACGCACACACACCCGCCCTAAAAGAAACCATGATTCATCAAACCAGGCAACCTTCTTCCATTGCTCCATGGTCCAGTTCTGATGCGCAAGTCCCCATTAAAAAGCCATTTTCAATGGTCTTTATGGACACTTGACCGGTCTGCGACTACACAGACCAATACGCAGCACGCTAGGATGCATTGTATATTCTGACACCTTTCTATCATGGCCAGCATGAAGTTTTTCAGCAATTTGAGCTACAGTTCTGTGTGATCAGACCAGACTGGCTACCCTGTCACTCCCCACATGCATCAATGAGCCTTGGGAGCCCATGAGATTGATGCCGGTTCACCGGCTGCCCTTCCTTGCACCACTGGAAACACCCCACAAGATTTGCTGCTTTGGAGATGCTCTGACCCAGACATCTAATCATCACGATTTGGCCCTTACCAAGAGTAACTCAGATCTTCTGGGTCGCAAGAAGCGTGTGGAAAAACCAATGCGCAAAATAACTGCCCATGAACTGAGAAAAGTCAAGCGTCCAGCTGCCACGATGCCACTTGCCACCAGTTTGGCCATATTTCAGAGCTGCAACATCACTGGAGTGCCCAAAAGCACAAGGTGTGCAATACTCAGAGACATGGCCAAGGTAAGAAAGGCTGAAAGACGACCACCACTGAACAAGACACACAAGCTGAAATGTCAAGACTGGGCCAAGAAATATCTCAAGACTGATTTTTCTAAGGTTTTATGGACTGATGAAATGAGAGTGAGTCTTGATGGGCCAGATGGATGGGCCCGTGGCTGGATTGGTAAAGGGCAGAGAGCTCCAGTCCGACTCAGACGCCAGCAAGGTGGAGGTGGAGTACTGGTTTGGGCTGGTATCATCAAAGATGAGCTTGTGGGGCCTTTTCGGGTTGAGGATGGAGTCAAGCTCAACTCCCAGTCCTACTGCCAGTTCCTGGAAGACACCTTCTTCAAGCAGTGGTACAGGAAGAAGTCTGCATCCTTCAAGAAAAACATGATTTTCATGCAGGACAATGCTCCATCACACGCGTCCAAGTACTCCACAGCGTGGCTGGCAAGAAAGGGTATAAAAGAAGAAAATCTAATGACATGGCCTCCTTGTTCACCTGATCTGAACCCCATTGAGAACCTGTGGTCCATCATCAAATGTGAGATTTACAAGGAGGGAAAACAGTACACCTCTCTGAACAGTGTCTGGGAGGCTGTGGTTGCTGCTGCACGCAATGTTGATGGTGAACAGATCAAAACACTGACAGAATCCATGGATGGCAGGCTTTTGAGTGTCCTTGCAAAGAAAGGTGGCTATATTGGTCACTGATTTGTTTTGTTTTGTTTTTGAATGTCAGAAATGTATATTTGTGAATGTTGAGATGTTATATTGGTTTCACTGGTAATAATAAATAATTGAAATGGGTATATATTTGTTTTTTGTTAAGTTGCCTAATAATTATGCACAGTAATAGTCACCTGCACACACAGATATCCCCCTAACATAGCTATAACTAAAAACAAACTAAAAACTACTTCCAAAAATATTCAGCTTTGATATTAATGAGTTTTTTGGGTTCATTGAGAACATGGTTGTTGTTCAATAATAAAATTAATCCGCAAAAATACAACTTGCCTAATAATTCTGCACTCCCTGTACAAGTGGTGTAGACATCTCCCCTGACGAATTGGAAGCATTAAGACTGTAAAGCACATTATGAAAGATGTAGCCCACATCTGGTATGCCAAAGGATTTCAAGCTCCACCATACACTATGCAGCCTTCTTTGTGACTCCTTAACTTGCCAGAAAACTCACATCAAGTCTGGCATGGCATAAAGTTAAGCCACATGGTCCTTCCCAGTGCCCTGCACGGTGTAGCCTTGTCACTCCTCAGAAAATATGCTCTTGGCACCACATTACACAATCCTTCAAAAAGTGCTAGTTTGACATAATGACCAAATATATTCAAATTTGACATGAGTGTCATGCATAAACACTTCTATAATAGGTTTTTTTGCACTTCATTTTCTGAGATATTACATGAAACACTGGGAAGTTAGGCTAAATTTCAGGTAGAGCTGGTGTCACATCAGCGTGCATGTAAAAACTAACGGGCATGCTTTTTTTTTTTTACGGGCATGCTTTTTGCCACAAACGCTTAATGCCATATTAATAGTATTATCCTCACCTCTAAGACGCAAAGTAATAAACTGCTTTAACCCAATAACATACCTGGTCCATACTGGTTTTATTGATTCGTACTAACCTTTCACTAGTCCTTTCAAATCTCTACTAGCCGCTTCCCCTGGAAAATAGCTGTGAGAACCTTCTCTAGAAGCTCCATAAACCAAATTTATTAAATCTGACACACCAGGAATAACTTACTTCACACATTACTCTGACATACCTAGGCAAAACATATTCATTGTCCACATACAGTCACATAGTATATACAATATTATACCTATGTTGTAGTTTACTTGCTCCTTCTTTGCCTGAAAAATCATTACTATACTACCTGAATTATGCCAGGGGCTTTAACATTAAATCCTGTGTATGGCAGGAGGTAGACAGTAATTTATTACATATAGTCTCTAGTTCTTTAAAGATATGTTATGCTGCCCTCTAGTGGATAAAAAAAAAGTAATGTCATCCTTAACTAAAATGACCAGATGCAATGGGTGGAAAAATGATGGCCTCTGATTAATTTTCCTTAATACCTTTGCAAAGCAGAGTTACCTTCTTATATTCACCACTAAAGGCAGTATTTTAGGGACTGCAAGTCATCATCTTTCAATAATACATTAACAAGAGACACACCAAAAAATAAGTTAAATAAAGAAAAGATTCAATGGTGAAGTAATTTTGGTTTATTCATATATCCTGACTTAAATCAATAAAAAATAACGAAATAATGTCTAACACAAATAGACAATTTCTTAATGAACCAACAAACATCTGGCAACAGACAAAACAGCTCCTAAACAACAATGGTTCAGGATACGTTGTAAAGTTTGTTGTTTGTATTATGTGAGTGCCAAAAACACTCACTCTTTACTTTGCATAATTCCTTAAAGAGCAGTGTTATGCTAAATTTAAATAGGATCTATCATTTCTGGGGGAGCGGGGAGGGGTTGTGCATTTTTTCAGAAACATTGAATCCACTTTCCCCAAAGGAGTGGATTTAATGGCGTAAAACATTATGAAAGTTAAAGATAGCCTCTTTACAAAAGGTAAGCATTTTTGAGGAAGACCGCTCATTCCTCTTTTGCAGCTTAAAGCAACCTGAATCCTTTTAGAGACAGGCCTGTGATCGTCAACTGTTTAAAAAAAAAAAAAAAAAAAAAATTGTACAGACTTACTGATGTGCAAAGGCTTCATGTTTCTATGACACTAGCCAAAAGTAAATAAATGTCCGAAAGGGTTTATTTCACTAGTTTTCCATGGAAGAGTTGTGTTATTGGAGAATATAACAGATAAAAACAAAACAAAAAATAGAACTTTAAACAAGATTGGTTAGTAGCCAGTTCCTGTGTGCCATTTTAAAGCAGCACAATTTACTAGTGTGCTCTTATGCCTTTCGGTGGAGTTGGGCATTTGATTAGATAGGGACAACACTAACAGTAAATTGGTTACATTTCTCTATTTTTTTGTAACGAGAGAAGTCTATCACAGTAACAACAACAAGAAACATTGTTACATGAGGCTAGCTACTTTCAATAACGGATATATCAATATCCAGATATACTTTACCTGATTAGCAAATCCTAAGTTATAGGAGATATTCGTAATATTTTTTATTTCCTATTGTGGTTGAGAGATCAGGAAATATCATTGGAGATCGGACGTAGACTCATCTATCCTTTTTTTTTTTTTTACACTAAATGGGTTACTAATAAATAAGACCATTTATAGAAATCCACTTAGGAGAATACAGGATTTCATTTTGCACACCCTGCAATTAGCTTACTAAAGCAAGACATTGTAGGTAAATTTATTTATGACATTTCATGATTTCATTATAAGGACTAAGAAAGTCTGTAGCGGGCATTTTATCATTTAACCTCGCTCTAGTGAAATCACTAAGTCATCTACTTATGGTGGTTAGCACCATTATGTGTGTAGTTGTATGTAATTTTTTTTTGTGTAATTGTGTGTAGTGCCCTTAGGGTTAAGGGACTTTTTAGAGTTAAAATATTAAAAGTGATGTTTTAATTGATAGTTTTAACACAATATTTTAGTGTTCCTCGTGTTCGTGGTAATATAAAGTAACACGGGAATCCCCAACCTCTCTCTTTTTTTCTTTTCTGGCCAAAGTTAGTGTTAATATTTGTTTGTGTGTGAAAAATGCAAAAAACTAATTTGAACGCCAATTTTGGCCAGTGTTTGTGACTAAGTGGCTACTAAAAAAGACTGGACATACCCTATTTGCAATACCTTGTGTTGTCTACTTTTGCAAATGGTATGCTATCATGGGGGTAATTCTCATTCCTGGGCTACCGTACGGTCTCAAAGGGATTCTGGCGAATTTCAATGTGAAAAAACTGAAACGCAAGCCTTATATTTGACTCTGTAACTTTTGAAAACACCATAAAACCTGTATGTGAGGGGTACTGTTGTACTTGGGAGACTTCGGTGAACACAAATATTAGTGTTTCAAAACAGTAAAACGTATCACAACAATTATATCGTCCGTGCAAATGCCATTTGTGTGTGAAAAATGCAAAAAAATTCACTTTTACTGACGATATTATCGTTGTAATACATTTTACTGTTTTGAAACACTAATATTTGTGTTCAGCGAAGTCTTCCGAGTAAAACAGTACCCCCCATGTACAGGTTTTATGGTGTCTTGGAATGTTACAGGGTTAAATACAGTGCTAGCAAATTAAATTTCCTGGACTTTCGGCATGGGTTGTCAGGCAGGCCCCGCAAATTGTAATTAATAAAATGACCTAATTATGTAAAATTATTACATAAATATATATGTAGAATTATTATATCTATATATGTATATAATTTTTTAAAATTATTTTTATTTATATATATATATAGATATATACGTATATACTTATGTATATAGATATATATTATTTCATTCTACGTGTATTTTGATATCAATATATATATTCATTTTAAAGTACAGTTAGAAGGAAATTACACATATATATTTTTTATTAATTTATCATTATTATTTTAATTTTATTTTTTACATATTTATTTTATATTATATAATGATAATTATATATAAAAAGGAGAAAGAGAGAGGGGACTAAAATAAGTCCTCAGTGGGAGAGTAATGAATGAGGGGAAGGGGGTCCCTACCTTTAATAATCCTAAAGGAGAACACAATTAAAAAAGGACAGATGGGAGAAAGGAGTTTAAATGGTAAACCAGCCAGAGACAATTACAGAAAACAGGTGTCTACTATAAGAAAGAAAGACTGCCTGGCAAATTCTAAACCAAAAGGTTGAGCATCATGCGTCCTAAGTCTCATAGGTAACCAATCCAGGTGTATAGTAATAGCTAGAACACTAAGCCTGTATATAGAGGTGAAAAAAAAAAACCCCTATAGGAGAAGTAAAAAACTACCCCAAATTTCCCAAAGACAGACTCCTATCTATAGAGAGCTTGCTCTAGTTATCTCGGCACTGTGTTGCCACAAGTGTCTACCCGGATACCTAATCCCTATAGGTCCTAAGAATTACAAAGATTTAAACAACTAAATCCATAAGTGCTACCAAAAAAAGGGTGAACAAAAAGAAAATTAAATTAAATAAAGTAAGCTTGACGCGCGTTTCGGCGTTTCAGCACACCGTCGTCAGGAGCAATAAACTTTTGGAGTTCCCTGTATCCATTTAAATACCTTTAGTTGCAATCAATTAAAATTGTGAGATGCTGTGTGTGGTATCCTGCCGTAATTGCCAGTTCCTCATTGGTCTGATGTATATCCAATGCCGTCCCTTATCGGCCGCATCACGTGACGTCGTGACGTAAATGGGGGGAGGGCGTGGTTCCGTGATGCGGCCGATAAGGGACGGCCGATAATTATATATATTTAAGCAATATCATTGTATGTGTACTTTGAGATATATATATATATATATATATATATATATATATATATAAAAAAAAAAATATTACAATATGCTTAGAAATTTAATTTTACACGTTTTTAAACCTTTATTTATTTTTCAGGCAGCAGGGGGAGTACTTGTCATTACAGGCATTCCCCCTGCTGGCATTGACATGGACGGCCGAAGGGGAAGGAGGGGGACTCCCTGGGCTCCCAGGTAAGTCCCCATACCGCGGTCGCTGGCCAACGGGTAAGTAGAAAGGACGGCGGGGACGTGCTATGCTGCCCCCCGGAGTTTCAAGCCGGTTCCCTAAGGACGGCATAGCACGCATGCCGTCCTTAAGGGGTTAAAGGAAAGATAGAATATAAACATGTACTCCTGACACTATAGTCATGAAATAGATGTTTAGGTTACCAACCCCCCACTCCTTCCAATCACCTTTTCTCCCACACCGCACTAGTCTCGCTATGGCTGGCCCTGCCACCATGGCTGGGATCATCAATCTTGAAGAGCTCAGCCAATCCAAAGCTTTCCCATAGGAGTGCACGGGGAGGCCATTGCACATGTCCAGCAAAACACCACACACAAATCAACAGCTCCTCATAGAGCTGCATTGAAGCGTTCATGGAGACTTTGAACTGTCTGAGTGATTGCCACTAGCGGTGTTACTAGGCAGAAATGTAAAACACTATCTTTTACAGAACTATTACATTAAGCTGTAGTGGTTCTGATGAGTATAGTGTCCCTTTAATTCTGCTACATTCCCATGAAGAGATTGCAGGGATATAAAACTTTTATTACAGCACTTATAGTAAACTGGGTGTGACAAGCCGTCATAATGCTTTTCATTCGCTTTCAAGCAGCTCAAAAGTGTTGCTTTAAAAAAAAAAAAAAATACAGAAGGCTCACCATTTTTGTGCAAGGCAGTTTCTGGGAAGGTAGATAAATATATTATATAGAGAGATATATATATTATGTTATTGTGTAGAGAATAAGAATTATAAAGGAAACAAGCTTGCTTCTCCATCAGTCAAAAATGTATTTGTGTCTCAGTCTCAAGGCAACATCTTAAGCTCATAGTCACGTTCACTAAACCATCCCTGAACTATTTTTGCAGTTTGGCATTAACATTATCCTGCGGAAAAAAGCCACTGCAAACAGGGTATGCCATTGCTATTAAGGGATGTATTTTGTCTGCAACAATCTCTAGGTAGGTGGTACATGTCAAAGTAACTTCTACATGAATGCCAGAAGCCAAGGTTTCCCAGTAAACCACTGCCTCCGCTGTCCCACTCTCTTCCCATAGTACATCCTGCTGCCATTTCTTCCCCAAGTAAACTACGCACACACACCCGCCCTAAAAGAAACCATGATTCATCAAACCAGGCAACCTTCTTCCATTGCTCCATGGTCCAGTTCTGATGCGCAAGTCCCCATTAAAAAGCCATTTTCAATGGTCTTTATGGACACTTGACCGGTCTGCGACTACACAGACCAATACGCAGCACGCTAGGATGCATTGTATATTCTGACACCTTTCTATCATGGCCAGCATGAAGTTTTTCAGCAATTTGAGCTACAGTTCTGTGTGATCAGACCAGACTGGCTACCCTGTCACTCCCCACATGCATCAATGAGCCTTGGGAGCCCATGAGATTGATGCCGGTTCACCGGCTGCCCTTCCTTGCACCACTGGAAACACCCCACAAGATTTGCTGCTTTGGAGATGCTCTGACCCAGACATCTAATCATCACGATTTGGCCCTTACCAAGAGTAACTCAGATCTTCTCGCTTGCCCATTTTTCCTATTACCAACACATGAAACTCAAGAACTGACTGTTCACTTGCTGCCCAATATATCCCACGCCTTGACAGGTGCTATTGTAACAATATAAATGTTATTCACTTCACCTGTCAGTGGTTTTAATGTTAAGGCTGAATTGTGTATATTAGAACAGGCAGGTTAACACTTTTTCTGAAGCTACTTAAGTACTTTTTAAACGGCTTCAACCTGATCTATAGTTTGTAGCAAAACTCTTGGATCACAGAAGCAGTGCAGAAACGTTGGGTGAAGCCCAAAACAATCTCATAAAGCTCAGTTGTAGGAAGTGAGAATTGTTTCGAATTGTGCCCAGCAAGTGTGCCGTGTGTAACAATTTATAGCCAAAATAATATCTTGTCCTAAACCAGGGTAGGCAACTTTCGGCACTACAGGGAGTGCAGAATTATTAGGCAAATGAGTATTTTGACCACATCATCCTCTTTATGCATGTTGTCTTACTCCAAGCTGTATAGGCTTGAAAGCCTACTACCAATTAAGCATATTAGGTGATGTGCATCTCTGTAATGAGAAGGGGTGTGGTCTAATGACATCAACACCCTATATCAGGTGTGCATAATTATTAGGCAACTTCCTTTCCTTTGGCAAAATGGGTCAAAAGAAGGACTTGACAGGCTCAGAAAAGTCAAAAATAGTGAGATATCTTGCAGAGGGATGCAGCACTCTTAAAATTGCAAAGCTTCTGAAGCGTGATCATCGAACAATCAAGCGTTTCATTCAAAATAGTCAACAGGGTCGCAAGAAGCGTGTGGAAAAACCAAGGCGCAAAATAACTGCCCATGAACTGAGAAAAGTCAAGCGTGCAGCTGCCACGATGCCACTTGCCACCAGTTTGGCCATATTTCAGAGCTGCAACATCACTGGAGTGCCCAAAAGCACAAGGTGTGCAATACTCAGAGACATGGCCAAGGTAAGAAAGGCTGAAAGACGACCACCACTGAACAAGACACACAAGCTGAAACGTCAAGACTGGGCCAAGAAATATCTCAAGACTGATTTTTCTAAGGTTTTATGGACTGATGAAATGAGAGTGAGTCTTGATGGGCCAGATGGATGGGCCCGTGGCTGGATTGGTAAAGGGCAGAGAGCTCCAGTCCGACTCAGACGCCAGCAAGGTGGAGGTGGAGTACTGGTTTGGGCTGGTATCATCAAAGATGAGCTTGTGGGGCCTTTTCGGGTTGAGGATGGAGTCAAGCTCAACTCCCAGTCCTACTGCCAGTTCCTGGAAGACACCTTCTTCAAGCAGTGGTACAGAAAGAAGTCTGCATCCTTCAAGAAAAACATGATTTTCATGCAGGACAATGCTCCATCACACGCGTCCAAGTACTCCACAGCGTGGCTGGCAAGAAAGGGTATAAAAGAAGAAAATCTAATGACATGGCCTCCTTGTTCACCTGATCTGAACCCCATTGAGAACCTGTGGTCCATCATCAAATGTGAGATTTACAAGGAGGGAAAACAGTACACCTCTCTGAACAGTGTCTGGGAGGCTGTGGTTGCTGCTGCACGCAATGTTGATGGTGAACAGATCAAAACACTGACAGAATCCATGGATGGCAGGCTTTTGAGTGTCCTTGCAAAGAAAGGTGGCTATATTGGTCACTGATTTGTTTTTGTTTTGTTTTTGAATGTCAGAAATGTATATTTGTGAATGTTGAGATGTTATATTGGTTTCACTGGTAATAATAAATAATTGAAATGGGTATATATTTGTTTTTTGTTAAGTTGCCTAATAATTATGCACAGTAATAGTCACCTGCACACACAGATATCCCCCTAACATAGCTATAACTAAAAACAAACTAAAAACTACTTCCAAAAATATTCAGCTTTGATATTAATGAGTTTTTTGGGTTCATTGAGAACATGGTTGTTGTTCAATAATAAAATTAATCCGCAAAAATACAACTTGCCTAATAATTCTGCACTCCCTGTACAAGTGGTGTAGACATCTCCCCTGACGAATTGGAAGCATTAAGACTGTAAAGCACATTATGAAAGATGTAGCCCACATCTGGTATGCCAAAGGATTTCAAGCTCCACCATACACTATGCAGCCTTCTTTGTGACTCCTTAACTTGCCAGAAAACTCACATCAAGTCTGGCATGGCATAAAGTTAAGCCACATGGTCCTTCCCAGTGCCCTGCACGGTGTAGCCTTGTCACTCCTCAGAAAATATGCTCTTGGCACCACATTACACAATCCTTCAAAAAGTGCTAGTTTGACATAATGACCAAATATATTCAAATTTGACATGAGTGTCATGCATAAACACTTCTATAATAGGTTTTTTTGCACTTCATTTTCTGAGATATTACATGAAACACTGGGAAGTTAGGCTAAATTTCAGGTAGAGCTGGTGTCACATCAGCGTGCATGTAAAAACTAACGGGCATGCTTTTTTTTTTTTACGGGCATGCTTTTTGCCACAAACGCTTAATGCCATATTAATAGTATTATCCTCACCTCTAAGACGCAAAGTAATAAACTGCTTTAACCCAATAACATACCTGGTCCATACTGGTTTTATTGATTCGTACTAACCTTTCACTAGTCCTTTCAAATCTCTACTAGCCGCTTCCCCTGGAAAATAGCTGTGAGAACCTTCTCTAGAAGCTCCATAAACCAAATTTATTAAATCTGACACACCAGGAATAACTTACTTCACACATTACTCTGACATACCTAGGCAAAACATATTCATTGTCCACATACAGTCACATAGTATATACAATATTATACCTATGTTGTAGTTTACTTGCTCCTTCTTTGCCTGAAAAATCATTACTATACTACCTGAATTATGCCAGGGGCTTTAACATTAAATCCTGTGTATGGCAGGAGGTAGACAGTAATTTATTACATATAGTCTCTAGTTCTTTAAAGATATGTTATGCTGCCCTCTAGTGGATAAAAAAAAAGTAATGTCATCCTTAACTAAAATGACCAGATGCAATGGGTGGAAAAATGATGGCCTCTGATTAATTTTCCTTAATACCTTTGCAAAGCAGAGTTACCTTCTTATATTCACCACTAAAGGCAGTATTTTAGGGACTGCAAGTCATCATCTTTCAATAATACATTAACAAGAGACACACCAAAAAATAAGTTAAATAAAGAAAAGATTCAATGGTGAAGTAATTTTGGTTTATTCATATATCCTGACTTAAATCAATAAAAAATAACGAAATAATGTCTAACACAAATAGACAATTTCTTAATGAACCAACAAACATCTGGCAACAGACAAAACAGCTCCTAAACAACAATGGTTCAGGATACGTTGTAAAGTTTGTTGTTTGTATTATGTGAGTGCCAAAAACACTCACTCTTTACTTTGCATAATTCCTTAAAGAGCAGTGTTATGCTAAATTTAAATAGGATCTATCATTTCTGGGGGAGCGGGGAGGGGTTGTGCATTTTTTCAGAAACATTGAATCCACTTTCCCCAAAGGAGTGGATTTAATGGCGTAAAACATTATGAAAGTTAAAGATAGCCTCTTTACAAAAGGTAAGCATTTTTGAGGAAGACCGCTCATTCCTCTTTTGCAGCTTAAAGCAACCTGAATCCTTTTAGAGACAGGCCTGTGATCGTCAACTGTTTAAAAAAAAAAAAAAAAAAAAAATTGTACAGACTTACTGATGTGCAAAGGCTTCATGTTTCTATGACACTAGCCAAAAGTAAATAAATGTCCGAAAGGGTTTATTTCACTAGTTTTCCATGGAAGAGTTGTGTTATTGGAGAATATAACAGATAAAAACAAAACAAAAAATAGAACTTTAAACAAGATTGGTTAGTAGCCAGTTCCTGTGTGCCATTTTAAAGCAGCACAATTTACTAAGGAGGAAGAAACGGACAATCACAAGCTGATATTTACCAGTCCTCTTGGGCTCTAATCCTTAGCAAGATGTGCAGACAAGAGGCCATATTCAGTACATTGTTGAGGGTTTTTTTTAATATGACCCATTACCTTGACTTTTCTACCTGTGCAACACTTGTAGGACAAGGGGGTTAGAGAAATATGAGATCAGTCATTTCTTATTAAGATGTTAAAAGTTGTTATATTGTACTCTGTCATACAGAAGATTTTTACTACAGAAGGCAGAAATGGTTGCCCTCTCCTTGACCACAATGGTAGAGGTGTAAAAACAAAGAAAACACTGTACTCCTTCCCCTTGTATGTCAGAATTAGGGTTAGACAGAAGCTGCACTCCCATAAGCTCTAGAATTGTGACAAATATGGTTTACTAATAAACAATAAACAAAAAAACAAACAAAGCCGACGTTTGGATACAAGTTTCTTGTAACAGTAACCCAAAATATATGTATATGTTCTATGTTTGTTTTTAATTTAACTTACTTTATTGCATCATTTAAATACACTGTACATTTTAAATAAGCAGAACCTATAGTTAAATGTCTCAAGTTGTAGAAATGTTAAATTCTGGCAGGCATATGTTGACGTGTTTCCGTTTGGTTAGTTTTTGAAACAAGGGGTAGTTTCCTTTCTCCAAGATGAGAAAAGAAAATGGCAACAATAGGGAAAAGTAGTAAAAAAAAAAAAAAAAAAAAGTGGGAAAATATTGCAATATGCAGACAGACTGCTTAGATAAAGCGGGAGTAATGTGGATTCTTGTCCTCATTGGCAAGTATGATATATGCACGTATATTTCCTGACAGCTTTGCTGCTGTAATCCAGCATATACAATCTCTCCCCTCCTTGATGTAGGTAGCAGCAGCAAAGATGTCCTCATCCGAAAAACCATTTAATTCACCGAATCTATTGTAGTTTCTGCCAGGAAGAGCTAGCTCTCCACCTATCAGTTAGGTGTGAAGAAATAGGACAACCTACTTGTTACAATAGTGACAGCAAGAAATATTGGAATATGTAAGTTACATATGAAATAGCTTGCCGATGTAAAGAAAGGTAACCTAGCATTCCACTCAAATCTGCCTCCAAGAAATAATAATAAAACAAATAAAAGTAAAATCATGCACTTAATGAAAAGGAGTAAGCTTTCACTTAAAAATATACTGCAGCATGGTTGATTCCTGCACATGGAGAAAGGAGCTGTAATGGAAATCCGCTTGTCCCCTATTGTGGTTTATCTTTAATCACTGTTGTTTGCATTCAGCAGGTTGGACTGTTTCTTTCTGTGTAGGAAAAGAGAAGACGAAAGTTAAGGCTGTGCAAAAAAAAAAAAAAAAATTATAAAATTGTAATAAGATCCCCAGGTAGTGAGAGGATGGTGTCAGCACAATACTACTTATAATAAATATTAAAAAAAAATCTTGATCTTCATAAAACTGCACGACCCACTCTGATTTCAACAGTGAAAGTGTTAATAAACTCCTCTTTGTTCCAGAGACAGAAGCTCCAATTCACCTCCTGTGAAGTTATTATTATTACTGATGGCTTGTGTTCAATCAGGTGAAGCACAGCCTTTGGTCTCAACACTTCTCTAGAAGAATCTAATTTGGGAGAGCAGCGATGTTCTCCATGAGAAGCACTCACGTCCAGTATGATCAGTCCAAAGTGAGGGAGACAGGAAACACTCCCGGGGCTCTGCTTTACTGCCAGGTGTTACCAAGGGGATTTACAATAAGTGCCCATTGCTCTTGAAACCAACACTTTTTATAAAATAAGCCAGAGGGCACATGGAAGCTGCAATAACTGCAACATAACATTACAAATCACTGATTAAAAGCAAAAATGTATTAACTCAGGATCTCTGACTACACCATCACAGAGTACTGTGAAGTAAGTCTATGTACTCCATCGATAAAAGAACCGCACACGTACAAATAAAGTTATTTTAAACTTTGTGCATTTATTTACTTACAATGCAATGTGTGCTTAGATCCAGATTACCAAACATATAAATACAGCTGGCAGATATGGATGCAAGCAGATGCCAATCACTGACTTTGTTCCAAATAACACATGCACCTTGCGTGGTAGGAAGCGGGTGGCATGCTTTGGTGGTCATTCACTAGCTCTCTGTGAACATAAAAATTTGCATCTATACTTTAGCTGGTGTCTACCTGGCAAAACGTACAGATTATGCTTTTACCTAACTGAAGATTTCAGGGTCAGCTACACATTTTAGAGAGTCCTTTGAATGGTGAGACTATTTATTAAGAATTTAGTGATGGCTACCCATGATATGTTAGTGACCTACCTTTTTCATGATTTTTTTTATAACACTGGCAGGGTTTCTGGACACACAAATTTACCCCAAATGTAGCTTTTTGGAGGATTTCAACTGTGCCAATGTCAATAGATTAAAACAAGTTTGCCAAGTGATGCTATGTAGTACCCATTGTGAATATAAGACGCACTGAAATGAAACATTGTAAGTATGGGACAAAGCAATATACTAGACCAGGGGTGCCCAAAAGGTTCATCCCCAGATGTTGTAGAGCTACAACTCCCATGATGCTTTTCATGTCTTTAGGATGCATTAAAAAAAAAAACAACGCATCATGAACGTTGTATTTTTAAAACATTTGGGGGATCTTTTATGGACCCCTGTACTAGACAGATTACATGTTCCTTATTGGTGTAAGCAAATGGTTTTTTCCTATTTTCTTTTGGGAGTGGAAGGGGGGAGGAGAGAGCTGGGGCTTAGAGGTGGGATTCCCTGTTTGTGATATATTTTTTACATTTCTATATAAAAACAGTAAACATATTTGAAACAAAAGAGGCAGCAACAATATACATTAACATAAAACATATAATAATGTGGGCACAGCAGAACAGCAAATTAAGGTAGCACAAAGATTTAATCAGCAAAGGAAAGACACAAATCAGGATAGGAGGAGGATTAGCTCATAGAAATCAGCTCCAATCACACATCATACATAAAATAAAAATTTGAAAGTGTTAAGTGTTAAGAAAGATGGGATTCAATTGGCACACACAGCACAGCCAGGAGGAAGTCTGTGTTTATTTCCTACATTGCCATTAGTTTGACCTTTTTGTACAATGTACAATAAGGGGTAATCACAGTAAACATTTAACAATGCCCATATACCAGTAGGACTTAGACATGGCAACACAAACACAGACTAAAAGGGAATAAAAGATGATGTTTCATTTTAACTGATGGAAAGTGGATTGTGTACATATTGGGTCTATACTTTGTAGAATTAGGTGTATATACCTAGAAAAACCATTTCAGTTAAGGTAGCAAATTCCAACAAGGGTATAGAAAAAGTAGTACATACTGGGAATGACCATCCAGTGGAAACTGTACAGGCCAATAGGGTTTAATTAGGAAAGGCTAACAAAATTAAAAATAAAATTCTAGAGTGCATAAAATATCACTGAAGAGTAAATGAGCAAAACCAGATAGATTTCATAAGCAACAAAATATGTGGGCAAGTTTAGGGCTTATCCAACAGAACAATATAAGTATACTAAGCCCACCATAAAAAAAAAATTAAGATGGTCAGCCTAGGAAAAATACAATGGAAAGAAATGGGAGGGAAAATGAATGAAAAAAAAATATATATATAAAAATGCAAAATCATATGATTTTCTGCCTTACCTATGACTGAATGAATGATAAGAAAAAAATTACACCTAAACAGAAAAAAAAAAAAAAAAATGGAATAATGAATGGCAGATTTCAATTCGAAAAACAAAACTAAAAAGTGATCAAACAATTTTAGTACACAGACAATACAAACAGTAGAATTTTTAAATGGGAAACACCCCACAAAAAAAAAACAAAAAAACATGGATTTGTCTGGTGGTCTACTGTTTAAGAGATTCCTGGTCATTAAATGGAAGCAGCCATGATTATGAATTAAAAACTAGAGATTGCATACTCTCCAGTATTTAACATGAACAGAATAATAGAATATTATAGCACCATGGTGTCCTTAAAAGAGCACTATAGCATTAGAATCCAAACCTGTCCCTAGTGGTATTAAGTTCCCTTTCCTCATTTTGCCATAACGAAAATATATGGTTTTACTTGCAAAATGATCTAGTCTAAACAGGACCTCCTGCTTAGGAGCTTCCAGCTCACTGATAAAAAGTCAAACCGTTTACTACTTGCAGTGGGGTAGAGGGGTTGCCAGGGCACTTCTGGCATAATAACTACAAGGTGCTGTAGTGGTTATGGTGAATAAACATAGACCCTACATGTAATGGCTGCATCTATGCACCTGGTAATATTTGAATGAAACAGGGCTGTTATATTCAAACAGCCTGTAGATATAAGTATAACTAAAGAAAAGAAAACAGGGAGCAAGAGAATACTGAGAACAGGCAGCAGCTGAAATAGCCTGCCCTTCGGTGGGTCCCTGCTCAGATCTCAAGCTGGTTTTAAACTTAAGAAAAAAAACAAAAATCCCAATGAAAGCCAGTCCTTATGTCACAAAATAACCATGGCGGCATCCCCCAGCATGGTGGCAAAGGTAATCATGCCAAGTCTGCTATTGTCATAGATAAAGTATTTAACCAGGATTGGGACATTTAACTTTTATTCAATTTTCAAATACATCCTGAATGTTACTACTTCCCAACTTAATGGTGTTCATTTTTTGGATGAAAAGCCAAGCTGACCTGGTCGGGCTTCGTTAACTTCACAGCTATCTAGTTAATCAGGATGTACGTCCCACGATCCTCTTACCCTACAAGGAGTGACTTAAATGGTCTGCTTTAAGAGAGGCTGAATCAGAAGCCATTGCTGTATCCAGCCCGTGAGAACAGGGATATGTTAACATTAGACCACCAGATAAATACAGGTTTGTTCAATAAAGGAGATTATTTCCCTTTTAAAAGTATTCCAGCACCAAGCAGTATGCAAACAGACAAGCCACATGTCAAGCTTCAAAGGTTCATTAGTCAAAACGTTTTTGTTATAAGGTGTGACTCTTCGGTTGAGGACAAAACTGGAATGCTTTAATCTGTGTCCAACTTCAAAGTATTTTATTTACAGCACATCCTATATTTTGATTGTAATATGTCAAAATAAAGCTGCAATAAATGAACATTAGTGGTTGCATACTATTCTAATATACAGAGTAGAAGTAAAGTAAAAGAATGAAGAAAAAAAAAAGATATATGAAGGAGACAAACTGAACTACAATCTCCTGGTATGGTAGAGGATACCCATACAATCAAGAAGATAGAGTTAGTCATACTGTGTGGCTACAATATGTCAAATTATCAGGGAAGACTTAGATCCTATTCTTGAATTGTGGAGTACGGACACGGTAATATCAAATTACTGGCTAAACATTTAAATATTTTTTTTAAGTCTCCACCTTGGTTACTTTTCTTTTTTGGCTAATTTGATATAAAATGTAAATATCTCCTCATCAATTCTCCATAATTCCAGTTTTAATGAATAGGCATGAGGTGGGTAGAACCAATCAGAAACAAACATGAAAAGAATGATGTATGATTAGGGAAAACAAAGGATCACACCACAGATATACTTCTGTCAAGCAAAAGTAAATTTATCTTTATTGCAATTGGACTGAAAAAACAAATAAACAATAGAAAAAAAAAAAAAAAAAAAAAAGTTATGTTGTTCCCTTTTTAAAACTATATTCTTTTGGCACCTGCTTTGTCCTATAATGATTTTTCCTCTCATTATTTATCATGTATTTATCTATACCATATAACATTTTAAATATGTAACCATTAAACAGATATGTCATGATAGATTTACATGCTGCATTTTAGATGGAAAAAATAAAAAAAAAACGCAAACTTAACTTGTGCCAAGATGAAACAATGCCAAAATAGTCATTTTGAACTAAAGACAATATTTAACAGACAGGAAGTTAAGAGAATTAAGAATTTTTAACTAAAAAGGAAGAAAACAATTACTTAATTTTTTTCCTCCACTTACACCACCTAGCTGCCCAACCACAGATTTGGATGGTGGCTCACAAGATGACAATTCTGCAATTCCACAAACTCCTCAGCCAAATCCTCTTCAAAATTATGTATTTTTTTGTGTGTATATGTTTGTAGCAGACACAAAATTGCTCCTAGTCAAAGTGTGTATCAGAACGGTCTTTTAAAATACACAATTCAAATCCGATTATAGATATTAAGTAAATAACCCTCTGGCTGATTAGTAAACTTCAGTAAGACAGGAACCTTATGAAAAATGCTGAGACATAAAGCTAATAAAGAACAAGAAGCTAAAATACACATGGCACTTACTGCAGGATTACTTGAATCATCCTCTTCATCTTCTCCCTCCTCTTCACCTTCCATTTCCTACAACAATAATCAAATCAGATTATTATAGAAGATCAATAAAATGCACAGGCAGTATGAATGAAATATCACTGTTTTCTATCCAAGCAGACATTACATTTATACAGTAACATCCTTCACGGAGGCTCAGCTCGAGTAATTTGCAGGTTGGGCTGCTCAATCAAGCAGCTACTGGACACAGACACAGCCCACCTTATTAAGCAGGTCAGACCTAAACAGTCACTAAATATATATTTGTTTCTTAAATAACATATTAAAAACAAAAAGAAACAACCCTCCCACAAAAAAAAAAAAATCAATATACTGGCTCTACTTTTCAGAAGCAGGGTAGCAAATCTGATTTGGTGTTCACTTTATTCAGAGAACTGGAAGTAGCTAAATAATTTTTTTTTTAAATAGAAGCAATCAACAGCCTTAAAGCACCCTTCTTTAAACGTCACTGAATATTCAGGATTTTATTGCAGTGACAGAACCCACCAACATGAAGAAAGCGGTTTCACATACATTCTCTGAAAATAACGTATACAGACATTCACTCTGTGCTTATGGCAACACACACACACAAAATCTGTGTAGTTCGAACATGAACTGCAGAGCAATTATGATTTTCAGAGATCTAGAAAAATATTTATCTGTGAAAATGTTAACTAAAACACCCTTCTGGCAGGCTGATAAGCCTACATTACATAGTATTTAGAATTCTGCATAAGATACAGACATTTATCAGCTTCCAAAATATTCAGTTGCTAGCTTATATGTAATTTCTGACCACTGATACGGCCACAACAAATATACGCAAGCAATACTGAATAACACTTAAGATTTACAATCACTGAATTATACAAAATGCAGACAGTTTCCTTACCTCTTCCTCTCCCTCTTCTCCCTCCTCAAACTATAAGAAACAAAAAGGATTTCTTTATTACCAGATTGTTAAATTAATTTCTCTAATAATACTTCTAGTTTCCAAATTACAGATACGATCCTGTTTGGGTAATTATAATAATTGGGGAAATGGAGTTACAATGTCAGTCAGTGTCAAAATGCACCTGGCAAATTAATAAACCAGTTATCCTAATAAAGAACAATATTTCTATAACCCGCATTAAAAAACAAAACAAAAAAAAACAAACACAAAATCACAAAGATGTGAAATGAACTGGGAAAAAAAGAAAATCTGATCACATCCTTACCACTACACCAGATGGTTCCACCACTATTACCAGAGACACCTTGCCTGAGATCTCACCAGGGCTAGCCAGTGGAGTAACCATGAAAGCTTGGATAGTTTAGGTGCATCCATTTAAAAATATTAATCTACAAATTTTAACTTTTCAAGTGTGACACTGAGGGTCTTAAGGTCTCTTCCTTATAATTTTGTAAAGGACCCTTATCTAAAGGGCTAAAAAATGTACAGTATCTAAAGTTTATGAAAAATTTAAATTTACGAACACTTTCTTCATCCTCTATAGCTTCCCCAGTGAAATACAGAACTGCTCTTGGCACTATTCGTTCCCGGAAAAAATGACCAAGTTCAAAATCAGCAGCTAAAGAATTCTCCATCTCTTCGTCCTGCAAGATGAAAGAGGCAAGTGTTGATTCCATGCATATAGTGCTCAGATAACATTCAGAACATTCGTACGTGCAGATTTAATGGAAAAACAGAGCAGCAGCAAGTGAACAATGTTTGTAAGTTGTGAATATAGTTCTATTTACTGTAGATTAACATCTAAAAAGGTGTAAATGGAGATGCGGGAAAGAGAATTACTGTTTATTTACATGTAAACAAGTCATAAAAATAATGACTTAAAATTTTTAGAACTTATAAGTTTTCCAGGAAGCAGAGGTACAATTTATCATATATTGATATTGACCTAGCTGATGAAGCCGATAGTTTTTTGGCGAAACGCGTTCTGGGGACTTTAATATCATCACCTTTATGCCCATTGTTGTTATACAATTTATATTACTGTTATAACTATTACTTTTATACATACTTTGTTTTTATGTATTCTAATTGGCCATTAGAATTTTAAATTCAGTATACCTAAATAAATATTTGAATTTTATTGGGCTATTGGTTCCTGCTATATAGGAGTGTAGTCCTTAACTACACAACGCGCTGAAAAAGAGCCTAAGAGGGAGGCTCCACACTTGTGAGTATATATACACACTGTCTATATCAATACGGATTTCAGACTATATTGCACTATATATACTTTTGTTTGAGCTCTAGCCACAACGTGGGTGTCGCTTTTGGTGATACAAGAAAGGGAAAGGTCGCCTTGACGGACCTGAAGGCGTATACCCCTGAGCTTGGCCGTAAGCTCAGTAATATGTGAGTGGTTCCTTATATAGAGCTACGATTGTAATAATTCTTTATTTACAGTGTTGCACTATGAACATTTAATTTCTCTTTCAGAAATAAATATACCCATCACTGTTTTGAAAGAGTAACAACAAAAGAATTGGATTTCGATCTGTATGTAGCGCTTCACCTTTTGTTTTATGTACAATTTATCATATCAACCACATTAAACTCTGCAACCAATTCCAGGAATTTTTTTTTTAAATACATTAGATTAGACAAGACACTTTAAATCCAATACAAATTTGTTTACAAGCGCTTTTTCCTTGCCAAGACTCCTCTGAGATGCTCACCTTTCGGTCTCCTGAAACATCAAGGAGGCGGCCATGGCCAACCCAATGTTTCTCATAAAGGAGTACTGTGGACCTAATGTGCATACACGGTGAGCGCAGTGCGATCACTCTAAATTCTCCATAGGAAAGCACTGAGTTAATGCTAGCCTTTCTTGGATTCTGCATTATGTGACAGAGTATACACAGCCAGGGTTGAGGAAGCTCCGCTAGTGGCTGTAGAGGTGGATTTAAACCTGTAATGTATACAGTGAAGTTGCTAAAAAAAAAAAAAAACGGCAATGTATTGCAAGGTTAAAAGGGCAGGAACAGTGCACCCAGACCACTTCACTATAGTGTCCCTTTAATCATGTACTATATAGAGTAGTAGTTTCTTACCCAGTCACAATGCAAACAAATGTTAACGGTTTTGTTAATAACCATCCTGAACCAGAACTGGGGAAAAAAATAAAAAATAATTCCGAGGGCTGGGTTGGGACTTACAGCTGGAGAGAAATGTATCACCCAATGCAATATTATACCATTGTCAGACTGGAAAGGCAAATAAAAAGAAATCTCATTTAATCTTCATGAAACATTAACATGCATGTAATTAACTCACCAATTCTTCTCCCTCTCCAGTTACTACAGAGAAAAATAAAAGAGGCAAAAAATTAAAAACAAAAATTAATAGACCCATCTGAAAAGTTGATCCAACTTCAACATGTAAACAGAAAAGTTTCTTATGATAGAAGTTTCCTCTATGCTGATGCAATAAACACTACAGATGATTTGAGGGGACGAAGTGTGAAGAGCAATTAGACATATTACAATATGTAAAGGTTTCATCAGAAAAACACACGTTAAGTAATGCTAATCAGTCAATGAGGACTGAGAAGGGAGTCTGTTGTGCACCAGTGTAGGCGAACTAAATAGAGACAAAATACTGGCTTAACAGGGCACAGATCCCATAGGAAATAGAATTGCACTACTTAGCTAAGCACAGATGGGTTATTGTGAATCACATCCAGAAGCCTGCCACAGACCTTTAATGGGACTGAAGAAATTAAAAAAGGACTCGTTGGGCACTTGTTTGGTGATGGTCCGAACTGTACCACGTCCCTTGTGTTTCTGCTTTTTCTTGATTGTTTTGACTGTAACATTCTTCCCCTTTTTCCAGTCAATCGTGCACCTGGTTTTAAATAAAAAGGTTTATTACATAGAATAAGTTGTAGTTCCTAGATATAGCATGCGTTTCTAAAATTACTTAGAGCAGCTCAATAGATTAAAGTAAACGGCCCGCCAGAACGTATCTTTATATAAAGCAGTTTCAAACTCCATCATAAACATGCTAAAATTAGTTAGATTTACCTATGGATTCTTCAATGAATAAGACTCTACAGGTCAATCCCAGACAAATAGATTTGTTTGGGTGTGGATTTACAGGACTTTTCTATATGGCCAAGAAACTATTTTAAATGTAACTGATCCACAATCAGGTTTACTTAAAAATGGGAATTGCGGGGCAAATCAATGTGAATTTAAAATTTTAAGTCAAAATTTCCAAACTGAAAATCAGTTTAGATTCCTCAAAATTCACAAATTTAACAACATTAGTCAAATCATGGTTATTGTTTCAACAAAAGAACTGTAGGGATGATAGATTTTCGATAACCAACTAGAACCGGATATGTAAACGGAAAAGCATTCCCAGAATTCCATTTTGCAGAGAAAAGGAATATAAGTGGTTCTTTTACCTGGCTGGTAATACAGTGGGCTATACATTTTCCATTCAAAATTAACAAAAAGAAACACCATATAGAAAGCCCTTTTGATGCTATATCGTAGCTTTAAAATATTTTCTTATAACAGATCAAATATGTTATAGTTCTCCTTACTTTACAAGATACTCCTTAAACGATCTCCAGCTACTTAAATAGCAGTTTAACTACAGAGACTATTGATATTTTTATTTATGAGAAATGTCGATATTAGAAGCACTAGCTGAATGAAAAGGATAGCATAGCTACTGGTTTAGGCTATTGCCCTGTACAGATATATTTAACATAATGAGGTTTACTCGTGAAAATGTTGTAATTTTTTGTTTAATTATTTTTATCATCAAACAGATTCTCTTGAAGTAATTATGATTCACCTTCCAGAACAGCAGAGATGCTTGAATGAAGTGGATACAAAATGTATTTATAATAGAATTTTAGCTAGTTTGCCTTATTTTTAAGTATTTGTAAGCAGTTTTATGGCACCACGGTGGCAGTTTTAGCAATGAACACATCAAACTCCCAGAAACTGGATACTGCTACAGTCTACAAACAAGATTGGAGGGGAAACGATAACTGGAAGTCCCTAAATGAACAAGTTATCTTACCCGTCACAGTCAATAATTTCAGGTCCTTCAAATGAAAACGGGTCAGAGGAATCCGGTTCAGACTTCATCTTGTAGGATTTTGTCAAAATGGAGTTTGTAAAATAGTCATTGGGGTCAAAGTGGAACTCTAACGTGAAAGACTGGAGACACAATGGGCATAAGTAAGTCCATTTCACTCAACTCTTCTAACAACCTCCCGCAGCAAAAAAAAATAAAAAATAAATAAATAAAAACACACACACCAAAACAAACTAAATAAATGCACTGCGTATGCCTCCGACCCTGAAAGAGTTAACACTATAGGAGCAGGGATAGGCAACCTTTGGCACTCCAGATGTTGTGGACTACAGCCCCTATAATGCTGTAAGAGCATCATGGAAGGTGTAGTTCAAAACATCTGCAGTGCCAAAGGTTGCCTATATCTGCTATAGAGCTTACTAAACCAAAAGGTGCAATGTTAAAGATTTAATAACTCAGCATTGAGGTGTATATTGCCACCATTTGTTCCAGTGTAGTGCATTTCTTTATATTTCTGACTATCACCAACAGGCTAGATTTTAAGGAATACACAGTGGAAGATCAACAAAGTCTGGCTTATTGAGGTTTGTTGAGATCTGGTATGTGAAATCATCATCAAAACTAATACTTCACTCAATTTTATTAGCTATACAATTACTCCACAGCCAGGTAAATGTTAAATTTGTTGTTACATTGCTCAGGACTACCAATATTTATATAACAGTAAATCTACTTCATAAAGACATGGCTGATGTAATGTTTTCATGTGCTGAAGTTAATGTTAAAAATGATACCAAACACTCACCATAGGCTGTCCAGGGTCAGAAAATTTTACTGTAACATCTTGTAAGTGTTTTAGAATTGGTTCATCATATTCCTTTAAGAGAGAAGGTTTATATATTAATAAAAAAGGTCAAACAGTCAGTACATTATTTCTAAACAAATTTTTCTTAATGTTGCATAGGATTACCAGATCTTAAAGAGTTACTCAAAGCATTATAACCAGTAAAGCCTGCTGTAGTGGTTATGATATCAGGAGTATTCTGATCAGGGACCCAGGTAATGGGGTGTATCATTTATCCATGCTTCTGAAAAGCTGCAGAAGATGATCCAGTCGCCGTTCATGAGAAACCTCTGATTGGGCATTTCCCCGGGAAAGATTGAAAAAGACTGATGAGCGAAAAAGGGGAAGGCTTGCAAAGGCTGCAGATCTTCTTTTAGATATACACTAAATGCCAACATACATAATAAATGCATGCATATTTCTATCAACTTAAAGTTAACATCTGGTGTAGGACAATGAACATCTAACTATTCTAATCCAATGGTGCTTTCCCCCCTCCCCCCCTACTGAAAAGTAGTCAAACTTAGTATCACTAAAAAGGAAAATAGTGTGTGAGCGTGTATGAACATTTTTCCTGGCTAGGAGATGGATTGAAAGCATAATCAGCAATTAACATCCCAAAATGTAGCCCTATCAATAAGATAACTCACCTGCAAAGATATATTGATCATATCTACATTTCTAAAGATTGTGAGCCAGAAGTCTGGGATTCCCTTCGGGTTATCATCCTCTGATGGTTCTTTGTCTGCAATTGTCACTTTGTTTTTGACACCTGCCTATAAAAATGAACAAGGATGCATGGTGTTGATAGAGTTCAATTGTATAGTAATTAAGCAAAAACTGATATGTACCGCAATCTGTGATCAAAAAATGTAAATCTAAATGTTTTATGAAAAGCAAAATATTTCAACCCAGTTGGTAAAAAGAACACGCAACATCCACTGGCCAATGGAAAGAGTCAATACATCTCCCCTCTCTCCACTCAGAGGATAAACAGACAAGGGGTCAACACTGGCAGAATACTCTGGTGCAGGCGTAATAAATGTACAAAGTGCAAAAGACAAATAGGCTGGGAACAAGGCTTACCGCTAATTTTTCTTCTTCCTCCCCGTCACTGTGCCATTCACATTCAATATCTGTTGGTTCTACCTCACCTTTTACAATGACTCTCCTCTATGAAAAAAGGGGGGGGGAGGGGGAAACATCATTATAGTAATATAGCAGTAAATAAATGCATCTTTGGAATGCTTTACATAGTTTATTTCAGCATCTTTCTAATTCGCTGCTTACTGTGTATCTTACTCAATATTGCAGGTGGTTCTTATTTGACAAAAGGAATAACTCCCCAAACTGATGGCTATTATCTTATCAATAGGTTTAAATAATGGGTTGTACAAGCTTTTGACAGTACAATAACATGGAGAAGAGAGTGATTGAAGGACCTTCTTGGATCATAGTGTTAAAAGCATGTATTTCATGATGCTCAGTGTCCTTGTAAAGATTTGATTCAACTTGCCTAGTAATATTTGCATTAACTAAGGAAAAATAAAACAACCCAGCAAAGTATACAAGAAAACCACAAACAGAATCCACCGTGCCCAACCTGTACACATATGCCATACAATGTGTGTACACCGAAAATATACACTGGCCTTACCTTATCAAAGAGGGGCTGATATAGGGCTGCATATTTTCTCTCAAGTTCATGAACTTCTTCATAAAATTTAGCCTCTATATGTGCACACTTTTCTTGGAGCTGTTTCAATGCATTTATTCGTCGTTTAACTGCTTTCGGTAAACTGTAAACGCACAAAATGCAATAAGAGGTGAACAAAAATAAAACAGCAGAAAAAAAAAAAAAAAAAAGTAAAAGGGGAATTTAATTTTTGTTACGCAAATGCAAATATATTGGTGTAGATGGTAATCTGATCTAGACATATCCCAGCGTACACTAGAAAAATTAGGAAAGTCACTGATCAATAATGCAAACCAATTTAACCTATGTTTAGTCAAGAAGGATGGAGACAGCACAACTCAAGTTGAGTAACAATGATGTGGCAGATTCCAAAGACTCTTCAGGGACTTCCCAACATTACAGACAGAATAATAAAACCTAAAGTCCACCTTATTCTTTAGTTACTCTGTATTTGCAAAGGATGGCTTGTGAAAGCACAGGTGAACTTACGTTTCAATGTAACTGGATGGCGTCTGAGACACACTATCGAGCCTTTCCTGAAGAGCAGCTAGGACCTGTGGATTCTGCATGATCTGGTCTGCCAGCTTCTCTAGAAGGAGACAAATACAGCAATGTTAGTCCAGCAAGTCAAGAAAATTTAAGGATATTTGTTAAGGGTCTTTTGTCAAACTCTGGCATTAGCACATGTAATACAGAGATCCATCAGGAATGCCCCAAAGAGTTAAGAAGTTTACTGCAACTTTCTTTTTTTTTCCCTCGCCCAGAAACTTCACATACTTTTTGAAAAGTGTTGAATGAATGCACAGATCTCTCAGCTGAAGTGGATGAGAGTGTACGTCACAAGCATTTAACCAAGACTATTAACACACTGCATGTGTGCTTGATGAGAGGTTTGTAATTTGGCATTTGATATAATGTATTGGGATAAAGCAATATACTGTTACACTGAGTCCCTAAGCTGTTGGTGCAGCACTGGGGTGTGGAGCTGCTGTTGAACCATGCTTAATTCACAGGAGGCCTGGGGTATGTTGCTCAGCCTCCACAGCCTGAATTACCTCTTTATTTCTATGTGATCACATAACAGATATTTATTCACTAAAAGTGAACTCGACAGTGCAAACAAGGAAACTATAAATTTAAGGCTAAGATAGCCCAGTTGGAAAATAGTTCCCGGCTATTTTGGCCTAAAATGATCTGTTACACTAAATTTTCTAGAACACTCAGTCATGTCTTACTAACTACACCTCAGACTGTAATGGCATTGTTTATGAGTGATTCCATTAATTAACTGGCAAAGAAACAGATTTATACTTTGTTTGTGGTGACTGCGCCTTACCTTTTTTCTCACTTGCATTTTTATTTCCTTCCATCGGTTCTACAATATGAACAGCGTTGCTGTAACAGAGCAAGGAAAATATTAAAAAAAAATGATTTCTCTCTCTCATAAGGGGTCTACACACTAAAACAATGTAGTGAACTGAAAGTCAAATTGCAGACAAAATTTAGACCAAGGTATATGTTCTCGAACCCAGCTACAGTAACAGCTTGGCTAGTTTAGCTTGCACTTCCTAGTTTAGTGAGCAGTTTGACTTTCAATTTACTGGCAGTGAATAAACCCTCAAATGTTCCACAAATCGGATCCGTCACTTAAAGGACCACTATAGTGCCAGGAAAACATACTCGTTTTCCTGGCACTATAGTGCCCTGAGGGTGCCCCCACCCTCAGGGACCCCCTCCCGCCCGGCTCTGGAAGGGGGAAAGGGGTAAAAACTTACCTTTTTCCAGCGCTGGGCGGAGAGCTCTCCTCCTCCTCTCCGCCCGTTGAATGCGCACGCGCGGCAAGAGCTGCGCATTCAAGTCTCATAGGAAAGCATTTACAATGCTTTCCTATGACGCTGGCGCTCTCACTGTGAAAATCACAGTGAGAAGCACGCAAGCGCCTCTAGTGGCTGTCAATGAGACAGCCACTAGAGGATTAGGGGGAAGGCTTAACCCATTCATAATTATAGCATTTTCTCTGAAACTGCTATAATTATGAAAAAATGGGTTAACCCTAGAAGGACCTGGCACCCAGACCACTTCATTAAGCTGAAGTGGTCTGGGTGCCTAGAGTGGTCCTTTAATACTTTCATGCCTCCCCATTTAGGAATAATAAAAAAAGTTAAGTAGTCAACAGCCAAACATCCATGCGGATTGACAGGCCTCAGTCCTTATATGCAAAGGTTTTCTCCAGAGCTGCTCAACTGCAGTAGATAGTAAGCAGAAGGCTCCAAAAATAACCCATTTGTTCAGTTCTAGATAACAATCCAACAAAAGTAGTAACATCCTACAGAAACATGAATGCTATGCAAACCAATTAACTCAATTTTGCGGACAAAAAAAAATAAAAATAAAAAAATAGAAATTTAAGGTAAGACTATGAATTTCAGACCAAACTCTGCATTTTATGTCTGACTGAGGATAAGATTTGCAATCCAAGAGCTAGAATAGATAAGCTAGTGTAGGTTTACAATACTACTACAGAGATGTATAAGAGCTCATCCTTCTTAAAGAATTGTTTAACCCCTTAAGGACACATGACATGTGTGACAAGTCATGATTCCCTTTTATTCCAGAAGTTTGGTCCTTAAAGGGTTAAAGGCTTGCTTTACAGTTTTGCGAAACTTATTTTTCCTCTTACAGAATGTAATATGTTGGATAAGTCCTTTTTTGACTGATGGAGATAACACTATTAACAGCTTTTACCCCCTCCCCCCCGCAATCAGATTCCTCGTCTGCAACTCTCAAAAATAACCCACCAAAGCCCTCAGTGAATACTTTTCTAGCAACCTACACTTTACCCCACTCTCTCTAGCATTAAGCAGGGCCCTCATACCCCCCTGTTCCTGTGCATCCAACTTTTTGGGTTACAAATACGTTCTGTTAGTCCACCCACTGTACAACACTGCGGAATTTGTTTGCTCTTTATAAATAATAAACATACACATGATAACAACCTGGTAGGTATGTTTAGATTACCTTTCATTTCCTACAATGTGCTGCAATGATATATTTGCATATTGGCTTTAATATGGTCTTGTTTGGTATTTGCATCAGAAATGTATAATTAGTGTACACAAAGGCAGAGCTTTGCACAATTAGTGTACACAAAGCGCTGGGTTTTAATTTCTAAATTCTCAGGACAAGTACTGCAAAAGTAAACTAGCTGAACCTGTTTCAAGGATCATGTCTTGACACACAAACACCAGTTATACTCTTGCTTGGGAACATTTTAACTGAAATTTCAAAAGGTTCTTTGCTTGAGGAACTGGTGATAGGTCCGATTAATCATAATTTGCTATTAACTAGTAACGTCTGGAGGAAGATATATAACAATGCAAAATTGAATGAAATTTAGTGAAGTAATAAAGCTTGCCTCTTAGAGACGCATTGCTTTTAATGTGGATGCCATGGCAATGAAAGCTTTGATGAAGTGACATGCAAAACAAGCCTCATTCACATACAAAAATAGTCTACAGTGCAAATAAATATATACATATATGAAAATAAAAATTGTAGATAACGTGGCTGCTACAAAAAAGTAATATTAAGTCAGATAATCTCACGATTTAGAAATATCCTCGTGTTATGCAGACTGTAGTCCAGGTTTCCTCTGAGCCTTCAGAGTGGTTGAAAAGGACGGACAGTGGTGACAAAGATAAGCAAATAATCTAGCCTCACAAACACAGTGTGAAATCGCTAATGCAAAGTTTGTTTGCGTAGTATTAAAAACACGAACCACAAAAAAGGCTCAGAGAGCAGTGGAGGAAGTCAAGCCCTGAGATGGCATTAAAGCAAATATCTACAATTTACACAGATGCATTGGAACGGTGGGCTCGCTGCTGACCAATTCAATGCATTTGTATTCAATTCAAAATGGGTTCATCAAAAGATCACTAAGAGACCAAAAAAGGATCATGTAAAAGCTTTCTATAACTTGTGATTTCCAGCCAATAAACCAAACCAATATTTAGTTGTTATAACTCTCAACCATCTGTATCATATTTGACAAGAGGAATAGAACAATTTTAATATGATAGTTAAAAACTCACTTCTTTATGAAAGCATATCAAACTATTAATTGCGTTACCCCACCCTCCCCCATCTGCACTTTGCATCTTCTCCTGCAACTGTGTCATTCAAAAAACTAACCCTTCATTGTAAACTATGCTAGCAACCTACTTTTCTGCACATGAAATACCATCCTACCCTTACCTCCTGTTACCCCACTCCCTCTAGAATGTAAGCATGTTTGAGCAGAGCCCTGAGCATAATCTGTTCCAGTGCCTTGTTGCAAATAAAGGTCAGTTTGTCCAACGCTATGGAATATGTTTGAATTATAAAAAAATAATTAGATCAGCCTTTACCTATACACCACACACTCGCCAAAAAGTGTTTGGTGTATAAAAAGCACAAGACCAGATATCTTCAAAATATACAGCTTCCCCAGGGAACTTCCCAGGTAGTGTCCCCCTTTAAACAGCCAATATAGAACGTATGTAACAGGGATACAGCTGTAAGTCTACAGAACAAGAATAATATGATAGTGAAATACAATGAGAGGACATGCTGATTGAAATGCAATCACAAGATGAATAAAGCACCTCTCGCATCCGACTCAGACTTACATCCACGCCAGGAAAAAGTGTGTCAGGACTCAGGATCAGGAAGTTACAAATATTGCTCCTATGAGTGACTGCACGCAAAGTCTCTAATTCCTCGCATGACATGTGGTGCAAGTAATTGCTGGATGTGGCACTAAGATGCTAGCTGCACACTCAGCAGGCTCATCCACTGCAGCTGCCATACTGGTAGAGGTACAAGTTACCTTTGGACAAACATGCCTGTTAAACCTTTCAAAAAGGCATAAATAATATTAAAATAAATAGAAAATACCCCAAACAAACCATGGAGTAATAAAGGAGCACTAGCATCCCTGCTAGGCATTATGGGATGCTGCGGTCAGCATTTTGGAGCAGTTTTAAAATGCATATCCATTATTTTGGTCATGTCAGTAAATTGTGATACAGTTTGTAACCAAGAAAATAAATAAATTGAAAAAAATAAAAAACCACAAGCACGAACTTAAGAATGAAAGAGGATTAAAAAGCATAATTGCGGGGTGGGGGTCTGACCATCATGGCAGCTGGATGCAATTTGTGAGTGCTCCTCCACAATCAGACACAATACCCTCTTAGGACACTCATCTGGTACAATGTAGATATTAGGTAAAAAAAAAAAAATTTAATCTAAGGAATAAAGTTAGTAAGGAGCAACAAATTATAGAAAGTTGCACTTGGAAATGTCATTTAGGGCGGAATGTGTTATGTTATAACACACAGCTGAATGGTTCATACACGGTTCTCAGCAATATAATATAGAGACAATCAGCAATGGTAATGAAATTGTATTAACAGGGATACTGGAAACACTGCATCTGATAATAAGTGCCAAGTCATTAATATCCAATTAGGGAGGTAAATTGTGTACTATACGCATAGCATGACTGCATTGAATCAGGCAGCCATGACGACACAAATTGCACCTGGCACCAAGAAATCTCTGTCCGTCTTGGTCACGGACTGGTCTACAGGCTCTGGAAGGGAATGAGCTTTCTCTGTTTACACTGGTGGCAGAGACAGCTTCAGTGTCCCCACTGCACTGAGCAATATCCTGGCTGATGGCACCAGGAGGATATGCCATAGTAAAGATCTAGGGAAACGGAGAAGCTGCGTTACGGAGGAAGGAAAACAATGCACTCTCCATTAGAGATCACAGACAGAATGCTCTCTCTCCTCTGCCCAATTCCTACATTACCACCGAAAGAAGGGAGCAGAGGGAGGAAATGAAGCATTCATATGTATCAACTGATGGTATGCGTGCACACGTCTCTCTCGGTTTGCAGACAGTTATACATGTGTGCGAGTATGTGGAAAGATAATTTATTGTGTGAAATTATAAATATATTAGAAGACACACACATGCAATAAGTTTACTATAAAGATTACAAAATATTGTATAGAGACAACAAATGTCTCTGCTTTCAGTAGAATATTACTGAATATTTAATATTAAATTCGTTCGTCATGGGAGTAAAAGCTAAATTGCCAGTAGCTATTACGAATTATATTTCACTGAGTCCAACTATTCTTCAGTTTATAAAACCCTTTTAGGATTACTTCTTTTTATGTAACTAATCACGTTGCATGATAATGTAACATATGGATAGAAAGAATATGAAAGAAAAAGAAACAGACAGGTGTCAAAATGTAGGACTATAAATATCTGCTCAAGACCCACTATGGAGCTCATGCAAGCACAGAAGGGTGAGTGAGAAGAAAACGGATGCAACCACCATGGAAATCAACGTGACTGGCAGCTATATTTCATTAGTGATTGCAGGAATTTTATTATTTTGAACAACATTATTCTAGATTTCACCCAAACTTTTTGTCCGAACATTATTAATTCCATGCATCAATTTAAAGGATGACGACAGGGTCAGGAACAAAAACATGTATTCCGGACCCTATAGTGTTAAAACCACCATCCAGCCCACTTGCACCCCTAAATATAGTACAATCTTACTTTTGTTCAAGTCTGCAGCTGCTGACTCTGCCCCTGATCTGCCAGCTTGACTGACATCAGAATTTGCTTAAGTGTCAAGGAGGCACAGCCAAACACAGCCCTGGTCAATCAGCATCTGCCCATAGAAATGTATTGAATCAATGCATCTCTATAAGGAAAGGTTAGTGTCTCAATGCAGAGGGTGGAGACACTGAATGGCAGTGCTGCTCACTGTGCAACACTGCCCCAGTAAGCACCTCTAGTAGCCATCTGAGGAATGGCCAGTGGAATTACCCTAGGCTGTAATGTAAACACTGCATTTTCTCTAAAAAGAGTGTTTACTGCAAAAAGTCTGAAAGGAATGATTCTACTCACCAGAACAAATAAGAACAATAAGCTGACTATAGCGTCACTTTAATTATAATACGAGGTTATACACTATCATTCTAATGACAAATCAGGAATAAAATAAATAAATGATATGGCAAATTCTAAGGCAGACAGACACCTTTGAAAGCTGTATATTGATTTGACAGCAGAAAACTTGGAAACAAGTTTGTTTAGGAACTGTGGCTATAAATCATAGCTAGTGTAATTGTGAGCTTGGATTTATTATCATTGTCAGTGTGTTGTTTTGGAAGAGTAGTCATGCAGAAGAAAGAAGAAAAAGAAATTGTCAGCAGAGATAAAAATGATAGCTATTGAACTTTGCAATGAAGGAAGGAGCTATTTGTTAATCTCTGGATTGTACCAAATTGAAGGCTAAATTCTGGCTGGCTGTGATAGTTGTGGTGCTATATACTGGCAATAGTGGCCCACAGCCTGCCAGGGGTGGCCGAGGGTGCCCACAGCCTGCCAGGGGTGGCCGAGGGTGCCCACAGCCTGCCAGGGGTGGCCGAGGGTGCCCACAGCCTGCCAGGGGTGGCCGAGGGTGCCCACAGCCTGCCAGGGGTGGCCGAGGGGGTCACAGGCTGCCAGGGGTGGCCGAGGGGGTCACAGGCTGCCAGGGATGGCCGAGGGGGTCACAGGCTGTCAGGGATGGCCGAGGGTGTCACAGGCTGCCAGGGATGGCCGAGGGTGTCACAGGCTGCCAGGGATGGCCGAGGGTGTCACAGGCTGCCAGGGATGGCCGAGGGGGTTACATGCTGTCAGGGATGGCCGAGGGTGTTACAGGCTGCCAGGGATGGCCGAGGGGGTTACATGCTGTCAGGGATGGCCGAGGGGGTTACAGGCTGCCAGGGATGGCCGAGGGTGTCACAGGCTGTCAGGGATGGCCGAGGGTGTCACAGGCTGCCAGGGATGGCCGAGGGTGTCACAGGCTGTCTGTCAGGGATGGCTGAGGGTGTTACAGGCTGCCAGGGATGGCTGAGGGTGTCACAGGCTGTCAGGGATGGCTGAGGGTGTTCACAGGCTGTCAGGGATGGCTGAGGGTGTTACAGGCTGTCAGGGATGGCTGAGGGTGTACAGGCTGTCAGGGATGGCTGAGGGTGTCACAGGCTGTCAGGGATGGCTGAGGGTGGCTGTCAGGGATGGCTGAGGCTGTCAGGGATGGCTGAGGGTGGCTGTCAGGGATGGCTGAGGGTGTCACACATGGCTGTCAGGGATGGCTGAGGGTGTTACATGCTGTCAGGGATGGCTGTCAGGGATGGCTGAGGGTGTTACAGGCTGCCAGGGATGGCTGAGGGTGTTACAGGCTGTCAGGGATGGCTGAGGGTGTTACAGGCTGTCAGGGATGGCTGAGGGTGTTACAGGCTGTCAGGGATGGCTGAGTGTGTTACAGGCTGTCAGGGATGGCTGAGGGTGTCACAGGCTGTCAGGGATGGCTGAGGGTGTCACAGGCTGTCAGGGATGGCTGAGGGTGTTACAGGCTGTCAGGGATGGCTGAGGGTGTCACAGGCTGTCAGGGATGGCTGAGGGTGTCACAGGCTGTCAGGGATGGCTGAGGGTGTTACATGCTGTCAGGGATGGCTGAGGGTGTTACATGCTGTCAGGGATGGCTGAGGGTGTTACATGCTGTCAGGGATGGCTGAGGGTGTCACAGGCTGTCAGGGATGGCTGAGTGTGTTACAGGCTGCCAGGGATGGCTGAGGGTGTTACATGCTGTCAGGGATGGCTGAGGGTGTTGTGGATATTGCTGTGTTAAGGCCGGTTCCCCATGGAGGAGTCTCCCATATTGCTGTATTAGTATGAAGGCCTGGGGAAGCATGCTGGGAGTTGTAGTCACTGCCAGCTGTGTCAGGCATTGTAGTGCTGGCAGTGGCTCACCGCCCGGCAGAGGTGGCAGTTAGAGAACTGCACACACCATGCTGGCGGTGCTCTATCCCCGGCCCGGGCCGCACTCACCTGTCCTCCTCAGCTCGCCTCGCTCAGTCCCTGCAGCCACAGCGCAACCACGGCGCCTCTCATTGGCTGAGCGCTGGAATGACGCAGCAACGACCGAGTGTGTGATTGGCCCGAAACCTGCAGACATTCTGCACTGCGCCTGCGCACTGAGAGGGGGCGGGGCCGACTGCCAGCTATAACTATCCCACCACCACCACCACCATCACAGCCTGCCAGCTACACCCCCACCATCACAGCCTGCCAGCTACACCCCCAACCACCACCACCATCACAGCCTGCCAGCTACACCCCCCCCCACCACCACACACCACCACAGCCCGCCAGCCACACCGCCCCCACCACCACACAGCCCTGCCAGCTACAACCCCCACCACCACAGCCCGCCAGCCACAACCCCCCAGCACCACCACAGCCCGCCAGCTACAACCCCCACCACCACAGCCCGCCAGCCACACCCCCACCACCACCACCACAGCCCGCTAGCCACACCCGCCCCAATCCACCTCACAGCCTCAGCTACAACCCCCACCACACCACAGCCCGCCAGGGGCTACAACCCCCACCAGCCCGCCGCCAACCCCCCACCACCACAGCCCGCCAGCTACAACCCCCACCCTCACCACAGCCTGCCAGCTACAACCCCCACCACCACAGCCTGCCAGCTACAACCCCACCATCACAGCCTGCCAGCTACAACCCCCACCACCACAGCCCTGCCAGCTACAACCCCCACCCATCACAGCCTGCCAGCTACACCCCCCAGCACCATCATCACAGCCTGCCAGCTACAACCCCCCACCACCACAGCCTGCCAGCTGGGCTAACCCCCTGAATTCACCACACAGCCTGCCAGCTACAACCCCCACCATCACAGCTCAGCTACACCCCCCCACCATCACATACAGCCTGCCAGCTACAACCCCCACCATCACAGCCTGCCAGCCAAGCACCCCCCACAATCTATCATGAAGCTCTGTGCCAAGCACCTCTCTAATTAATACAGCCTGCCAGCTACACCCCCACTACCATCACAGCCTTCCAGCTACACCCCCACCACCATCACAGCCTTCCAGCTACACCTCCCACCACCATCACAGCCTTCCAGCTACACCTCCCACCACCATCACAGCCTTCCAGCTACACCTCCCCACCATCACAGCCTGCCAGCTACACCCCCAACCCCCACCATCACAGCCTGCCAGCTATACCCCCCACCACCATCACAGCCTGCC
>OW240923.1:96690811-96817468 GCA_933207985.1 Pelobates cultripes | reverse complement strand
CATCACAGCCTGCCAGCTATACCCCCCCCCCCCACCATCACAGCCTGCCAGCTATACCCCTCCCCCCACCATTATAACAACCAATCAGCTATACCTGATCCCCCCCACCCCACGCACACCTTCCTTTAACCAAGTAACTGTAGTTACTGTGCTACAATCAAATCTCGTACAATCATTAATTTTCCATTCTTAGGCAACTTTATTTATGTTTCAGTTATCTATTAATTTATTAAACCTGTGTGAAGTTGGCACCCATGTAAAAAGGTGAATAAAAATACACCATTCATTTGTGCTGATTTGTACTGCAAATACAAATATTTGTGCCACTTTGGTTTTGGAGATATTGCATATTATATATATATATTTTTTTATCAAAGTCTGACCATTTTGCACCCTATGTTAGTAAATAAAAAAAATAAAAATACACAATTAGTTTGCGCTACTTTAGGCGGCAAAAATTACCATTTGTGCTGCTTTGGATTCAAAGATATTGCGCATTATGTTTGATCAAACCTCACCTACATTATTACATTTTAAAAATAAATACACAATTATTTTGTGTCGCAAAAATTAACGTTTGTGCCACTTTGGTTTTGGAGATATTGCGCCTTATAGTTGATCAATCTTCACATACTATGTACCTGCATAATTGATATGTGAACAAGAGTTGCCCCATTTGTGTGGATTTCTGTCTCTAAATCTGTGTAGTTTTGGCTTCTGAGACAGGTTTTAGGCTATGACCTGAATCTCCACCCAGAGATTCAGGTCTGTGCAAATATGTTCTCTCTCTCTGTAGGCACTTTAACAACTTAATCAAATAAATTGTTAGAGTGCCTTAAATATTTGCTTCCTTCTCTTACTTTTGAAATAGTTTCCTGTATGAAGGAGTTAAAATCTGGCTTTAAGCCACGCCCCCAAGCCGGCTGTTTCTGAGAGCAGGAATGTAACTTCCCTGCTCCCATACCCATACATACCATGACGTCAGACCACCCTCCCATGGTGGTTTCCCGCCCTTTTAGTTTGCAGTTCCCATTCAGCGATCCTGAGGTAAGCCATCCCTCCAGCCACATTCACATCGCTAATCTAAACTGGCATTATACAAAGCAGCTCTCTGACACTGCGGGCACCTAAACCATCCCTCCTCCTTAATATTACTAACACTATTTTAGCTGTGTGTTGTGTTTGTTTAATAGAAGAGGTCGGTCGGTCCATGTGCAGCTCGGTATTGCTCGGTATTACTGGGAGACATCATCCAGGCTCAGCTCCCACAGCACAGAGCGTATCGTCTGACTAACTCCCAGCCTACAGCACTCACAAAGGAGGGAGCACTCACAAAGGAGGGAGGGAAATGGGAGCGAGGGAGCACTCAGGAAGGAGGGAGGGAAATGGGAGCGAGGGAGCGCTCAGAAAGGAGGGAGGGAGGGAAATGTGAGCGAGGGAGCCCTCAGAAAGGAGGGAGGGAGGGAAATGTGAGCGAGGGAGCCCTCAGAAAGGAGGGAGGGAGGGAAATGTGAGCGAGGGAGCCCTCAGAAAGGAGGGAGGGAGGGAAATGTGAGCGAGGGAGCCCTCAGAAAGGAGGGAGGGGGGGAAATGGGAGCGCCCAGAAAGGAAGGAGGAGGGAAATTGAGCGAGGGAGCGCTCTGGAGGGAGGGAAATGGGAGCGAGGGAGCCCTCAGAAAGGAGGGAGGGAGGGAAATGTGAGCGAGGGAGCCCTCAGAAAGGAGGGAGGGAGGGAAATGTGAGCGAGGGAGCCCTCAGAAAGGAGGGAGGGAGGGAAATGGGAGCGAGGGAGCGCTCAGAAAGGAGGGAGGGAAATGGGAGCGAGGGAGCACTCAGAAAGGAGGGAGGGAAATGTGAGCGAGGGAGCGCACAGAAGGGAGGGAGGGGAATGTGAGCGATGGAGCGCGAGGGAGGGAGGGAGGGGAATGTGAGTGAGGGAGCGCACAGAAAGGAGGGAGGGAAATGTCAGTAGAGGGCACGCACAGAAAGGAGGGAGGGAGGGAAATGTGAGTAGAGGGCGCGCACAGAAAGGAGGGAGGGAAATGTGAGTGAGGGCGCGCACAGAAAGGAGGGAGGAAAATGTGTGTAGAGGGTGCGCACAGAAAGGAGGGAGGGAGGGAAATGTGAGTGAGGGCGCGCATAGAAAGGAGGGAGGGAAATGTGAGTGAGGGCGTGCACAGAAAAGAGGGAGGGAGGGAAATGTGAGTGAGGGCGCGCATAGAAAGGAGGGAGGGAAATGTGAGTGAGGGCGCGCATAGAAAGGAGGGAGAAAGGGAAATGTGAGTTATAGATGCTCAGACTCCTGTCATTGACAGCCAGCCACATTCTACTAAAAAGTAGGGGTAGGTTTTTATACTATGTACATTGCAATTTGTTTGTGTACTATTGTGCATGTTTATATATTTGTGTCAGTGTGTTGATATGTTAGTGTATGTGTGCAAATGTTTGTTTAGGTATGTATAATCTATGTGTCAGTGTAGGAGGTATCTGTAAGTGCAAGTGTGTCTGTGCCTATGTGTTTGTTTAGTATGTGTGTATCTGAGGATGTGCCAGTTTGTATCTTTATATGTATTTTTGTGTGTAGGTATATGTAGGTGTACAAGTGCATGTGTAGGTGTCTGTGTGTGTGTAGGTACGTGTGTGTATGTACGCATACATCCCAGCATTCAAACATCAAAACAACATACAAACACATTTCTACTATCAAATGCCAACATGCAAACGCACCCCTGCAATCAAATGCCAACACTACATACAAACACATTCCTACTATAAAATGCCAACACTACATGCAAACGCACCCCTGCAATCAAATGCCTACACTACTATTTTTTTCCCTCTGTTAATTTCTTACTTAAAATGATATTGTGTAAACAAATGTTATTCAGTATGCTATGTGACTATAAGCACGTACAGATAAATTGGTTAAAGTAATGGAATATCATTGATAAGAATTATGTAAAGTATGTATTACGAGTTGTGTGTACATAAAACTTGAAAAAACAAAAAAAAATTATACACCTCATTCAAACGCAGTATAGATGTACACAGAGGCGGCTCTCTAATTAGGCGATTTTAGGCGGCTGCCTAAGGCCTCGCGGCCGCCTAAATCACCTTAGGACAGACTGAACTGTGAGAGGGGGCCCGGCAGCTTGCCCACTATGCCGCTGGGTGGCCCCTCCACATGGTCTGCCCACAGGGAGAGCCAGCCTCTGATCTGCAGCTCCTCCGAGTGCAGAGCTGCAGATCACATAAGGTTCTTGCGAGCTCACAGTGTTGCCGCGGGTTACCACGGCAACGCTCTGACTGGCGCTCGCGAGAACGAGGTCTGCAGCTCTCGCCGAGTTGCAGACGGAACAGTCATCCCACCGGACCACCAGGGAATTATATTACATAACAAGGTATTTTAGTGTGTGGAGGCTTGTCACAGCCTCCACACACACTGTCCACAACACTGCCCACCTACATACACTGCCCTCCCACCCTCACTGTTCACCTGTATACACTGCCCTCCCACCCACACTGCCCACCCACTTACACTGCCCTGCCTCCCACCCTCTCTGCCCTCCTACTCTCTCTGCCCCAACACTGCCCTCCCACCCTCACTGTCCACCTACACACACTGCCCTCCCACCCACACTGCCCTACCCCCCTCATGCTGTCACACACCCTGCCCTCACTACACTGTGTCCCACACACTGTCACACACTACCCCCACCCTGTCATCTTCCTCCTCACTCTCACCCACTCACACCCTGCCCCCAAAACTGTCACATTCCTCCACACTGCTCTCTCACCCTTTCACACACTTGCAACCCATATTGTCAGCCCCCAACACTATGTCACCAATACATACAGTCACCCCTCCCACACACTGCCCCTGCACACAATGCCTCCCACACTCTCACCTACCCACCTTCACAATTCCACACACACACTGTGACCCCCCACATGCTGTCCTTCCCCCTTCACCCAGCCTTGCTTACATTAACCTCTCCTAATCTTGTCGCTCTCACCCCCTCCATCCATACCACAATTACCGGCCCTCGCTCTTCTACACTCACCCAATCACATTAATCCCCCTAATCCTATCACACTCATCTTCTCTCATACTGTCACACTCACCCCCAACCCTGTCACACTCATCCTTTTTCACATTAACCCTTTCACTTGGGCCCAACCATGCCACACTCACCCTGTCACATAATCCTGTCCGACTCACTTTCACTAGCCTTGTCACACTCCCTCCTCTAGCCGTGCAACACATAACCCATAACCCTGTCAAACTCATCCCCCCTTCACCCTATCACATTAACTTCTCCTATCCTGTCACTCATCCTGCCTAGACATGCCACACTCACCCTGTCACATAACCCTTCCTCATCCTGTCACTCTCACCTCCCCTCGCCCTGTCACACTTTCTCCTTCAACCGTGCCACACTCACCCCAACAGTGAATACAGAGACAAGCTCTCTGTATCCAGCGTTGCAAACCTGTCATACATTATAACTACAGCTCATTATACACACGATGCAACCCCTATATGTTTTTTTTTTTTTACTATGAGTGTTAGTTGAGTGCCTCTTGTTTGAGTTTCGCCTAAGGCCTCAAAGTCTAGTGCCGCCACTGGGTGTACACCAGTGGCGGAACTAGACTATTAACACACAAACACCTTCATTTCACATACACACCATAAATACACATGCTTACATTGTTGCGGAATATGTGTGGCTGAGCTGATTGTTGGTCTTGGTGTGATCCCTGTGTAAACTCCCCTATGGTGTCTTTGTCAGAGCACTTCCTCCAGGAGCTATGCTTGCTTGCCATCCTGCTCTTCACCTTCAGAGAAGCTCTTGCAGCTGTTCATTTTGGAGGCTTCTGACTAGCCCCCGGTATCCATCTCAGCCCTTAATTCCATTTTTGTCAGACCAAGCTCCCGCCCATGAATGTCAACAGCGCAAGGATTGCTGGGTTGGAGTATCAGTGTGGCGGCTCAGCTGAGACAGTGCCAGCGCAATCTCATGGTGACCGGCAGGATGGGAGCGAACTGTACAGCGCTCCCCTCCTGCCGGTCTCTTAGTAGCATATGTATTGAGAATTAGTTTATTTACTAAACCATATAATTTTTACAAAGTCTGCAAGTGACCCCCTTTCGCACATATCCACAAGGGTTGGGGCCCTACCTGTGGCTCTCAGCGGGTTTCCCCTGTACGGTGGGAGAGTCTGAGATCCTTGGATAATTTTTTGTTTGTGGAGCTATACAGAACTCACTGATAGCTTGATCTTGTACCTTAAATCACTCAAAGCTCTGTAGAGAGCACACTGAAAACTGGGTATACCATCTTAGGTTTTACCTGATGCTGGATGTCCTCATGCTAAGCAATCAGGTGACCAAAACTCGCCTAACCACCCTGAAGTGCCTATAGTGGCTGTTTGCAAGACAGCCATTAGGGGTAGAGATAACCCTGCAGTGTAATTATTGCAGTTTATCAATAACTGTAATAATTGCAATTGAACGCTTAAACGGTCATAAAGTTTGATTCCAACAGAGGTGTGCAATCTGGCAATAGCAATCAATCACTCCAGACAACATAATATAAAGAATGAAACATTTTTGGTATTTATATCTTCCATTCCAATCTTCCAGGTTTTGTTTCTACTACTGTGAAAACAAGGAACCTGTTGAAGGCTTTGTAATTCCAGATATTTGCAGCCAGTGTCTCCAAAACTCAGCCTTGCATATTGAACATTTACAGACAGATGATGTTGGTAAGTAAAAAGGCTTTTACTTGCCAATTAAACATAAAATCTTTACAACCTAAAGAATTAAACATTTTTGGTATTTATATCTTCCAGGTTTTGTTTCTACTACAGTGAAGACAAGGAAGCTGTTGAAGGCTTTGTAATTCCTGATATTTGCAGCCAGTGACTCCACAACAGGGTAAGAAAAATCAACTGAACCAAAACCCTAATTTGGTCTTAGTTTGTGTGAAATCTCTATTTATTCATTTGTCTTTTGACGAATGATTAGCTGAAAATCTCTGCTGCCAAATTTAGGACAATAGCGAATGCACAAGTGTTTTACCTGGGCATGTGCAGGAATTTCACAGCGCTGTCTAGTGTGGGCAGATTACGTGTCCCACATGGCCTTCGTCTGCCCACACAAAGATGGCAGTGCCCTGGACTTTTGGGAATTTGGGGTTTACTAGTAGGGGGACTATTGGATGTAGTGGAGTTTGGAGGGGGGTTAGAAAAAAAACGTTGCGGCCATGACAATGTGGGGAGACTGGTCGGTGAATTATTTGTATTCATTTTAGTTTTGATCTGGTTGATGACACTTTGTTGATGTTGCTGTAAGTGGATTTACATATGTGTAAATCTAAATTTGTCAATTATATAATATGCAAATGCTGCACATACAGACTACTGCATCCATTTCTACTTGAAGTCTTCCAGTAGCTTTGTGTAAATGATTTTGCAAATAATATATTTCATTAATAAAATGTATATTACAAGTTTATTTTCTTCTTTCAGTCAGAAAAATGCCTAAGTGTTTGGTGATGGGATGCATTAGCAACAAAACAAATACAGATGTACGCATCTCATTGCATCGATTTCCTAATTCAACCGAAAAAGTTCGAGCATGGCTCCAAGCAACTGGTGATCAATTTCATAATATTGAAATGGTCATCCAGCTAATATTGCAGCGTTTTGAATCTACTACTTTGAAACTATGTTCATTACATTTTACCCCTGACTGTTACTCATACATAGGATTAAAATTTAGAAAACTACATCCGGAAGCCATCCCTACCATATTTAAAAAAAAAACGTTGAGGGACAGAGTTTTAAACCTTCCAAAAGAAATTTTAAATTTATCTGGAAACCGTTTTTTACGTACCTATCCCATCCATCAGCAAAATACTGAGAAACGTTGTTCTCGAACAACAACTGGAGAGGATTCTCCTATTGTTTTAGGCCAGGACTATTCTTCGGAAATAGTATACACCATTCCTACTATTTCAAATTTCACTAATCATGGAATGAACACTGAAAAAATGACGTTGGACAAAGCTGTTTCTATTTGTAAAATTGAAACTAGATCTATAGGCACACAGACAAATAGGTCAGTAAGTGTTGCTACTTCTACAATCGGTTTATTGAAGTCTAATGATGTTGGAACTTGGACTGGACCACACGAATATTGTGAAGAAATTAATAAATCTGAAAATGAGAAGTCATTGGATACAGAAGTTATAGAGCTTGAAACTAGTCAATTAAATGATAATGAAATAATGGAATTTTCAGAATCCTCACCTTATCAGTCTCCCAAAAAAAGAACCATTTTTATGACACCAAGTTCACAAAGTTCATTTTTTGAATCACCAATGTTACAGTCTACTATAAGTTCTGATAATGACACTGAGACCTCAGGTTTCGCGGAAAATCAAGCTTACGAATCTTCAGCAGAATATTTTGTTATTGAAAACAAATTTATAATATTTGAATCATGCCTCGATGAGCTTTTAAAATCTTTTGCAAAATGTAATAATGAAGAATATTGTGATTCCAAGATAATTAGAATTGAAAAAAAAATACAAGGCACTTTATTAATCATCTATACGGAATGTGAAGAGAAACATACATGCCTGTTATGGAGGAGTCAACCAATGATTAACAAACGTTCAGTTGGAAATTTATTGGCCAGTGCTGCGTTATTATTTAGTGGGTCTCATTTTCCTAACGTTTCTGAATTTTTTAAAATGTTAAAAGTTCCTTTTATTTCTGAAAGCTTACACTACCGATTTCAGAATAAATTTTTATTTCCAATCATCGATTTACATCATAAGAAAGATAGAGATGCAACACTGGATAATTTCAAAGGAACTGCAGTGTGTCTATCAGGTGATGCACAGTGTGACAGTCCTGGATCTTGTGCAAAATATTGCACATATACTTTAATCGAAGAAAAAACTCAAAAAATTGTGGAATGCAATGTAATACAAGTCAGTGAGGCAACATCATCTGTGACTATGGAGTCAAAAGCTTTTAGAAGAAGTGTTGATACATTACTTGCCGAAGGAGTGAAAATTGGCATACTTGTGACTGACCGCCATATTGGAATAAGAAAAATAATGAGAGAAAATTATCCATTTATAATTCACCAATTTGATGTGTGGCATTTCTGCAAAAGCATGACCAACAAATTGAATTCATTAACACGGCAACAAATGTACAAGGAGCTGTCACCCTGGAAAACATCTATTATTAATCATATGTGGGCATCTTGCTCATTATGTAAGGGTAATGTAAGCCGCCTGAAAGAAAGATGGGAAAATATATTACATCATATTATAAATGAGCATTCATGGGAAAACGATGGAAGAGAAATAAGCTGTGATCATTTACCCATTTTAGAAACAGAAAGACCACGACGTTGGCTAAGAAAAGACACCTCTGTATATTCCAGATTCAGCTCCTTTGTTACAGATCCCAAATTATTAAAAGATTTAGATCACTTAAATCACTTCTGCCATACTGGTAACCTTGAGGATTACCATAGTATGATTTTAAAGTATCGACCAAAAAGAGTCCATTTCTCGATGGATGGTATGATAGCACGCACCAAATTGGCTGTATTAGCTCATAATGCTAATGTTGACCGGAAACAAGCCGCAGTATTTCGTTCACATAAAGGGAGTGGTGAAGTAGGTTCCCTTAGATATAGGCCCGCATTGTCAAAAAAACCTAAAAATTGGCATGCAAAGAAAATGTATGAACCGGTATTTATAGATCATTTGTTTCAAATGATGGCTGATGTTTTGAAATTATCCATGGAAGAATTAGAAACTTCATGGGAATCACAAAATAAATTGCTTCCAGCTAATATTGATTCTATACCAAGACCCCAAATCAAAGAATTAGCGGCAAAACATATTTCTAGGTTTGAACCAAAGATACAGGATACATAAATATATATTTAAATATCTTGTTTAACATTAAAAATTCAAATGTTATTAAAATGTAACATTAAAAATTATTTATAAACTTGAATTTAATATGTTATTTATATAGTTACTCTAATGAATATATTATAATTTAATGTTTAAATTATTTTAAACATGTATACTTATTAGAATATTTTGTATATACCTAATTTATTGAATGTGTATAATTTAATTTTAGATTTATTTAAAACATGTATTCCAATATTTATTGTGTAGATACTTTATTGCACATGTATAATACATTTATTTTTTATTTACTTATATTTATATTTATACAAACATTTAATGTGTATATAATTTATTGAATATTTATAATTTATTTTTAAAAATATGTATTACACTATTTATTCGGTATATAGTTATTCCTAAATGTATTTGTGTGTGTGTATAATTTATTGAATATGTATTTACAATAAATAATTCAATGTTTGTATCAAAAAAACAAGTTACAATAAAGTAAGGTTTTTAGTGATATTCTTCTGGTCTTTGTTTTTACATAAAGATTCAGCTTCTAGAGACAAATATTAAATGCAGAAAGGGGAAAAAAGAGTTTACATTACAAAAAATACATAAGGAGAAACTATTTACATTTTTTTTTTTCAACTAAAATAAAATGGAACAATAAGTAATGATCAATAATAATTAAGCAACAAGGTATATAAAATACATAAATTATCTAAAATACTAAATATATGTAATATGTAAAAATGCATATACAGTAAAATTTAAATATTTTAAAAAGAAATAAACTGCATTTGGATCGGATGTAGCACTTAAATAACCCATATACACTTTGGTGATGGAAAATGTTGTCTTATGAAACGTACTACGCAAGATGGTATTACTCTTCTTTTCCTTGGGCCGAGATAACCATATATCCACATTGTGAATGCTCTATATGCGGTCTTCCTATAGTCACTAAAAATATGAAATCAATTGATTTAAAAAAATATGCATAAAAACTATAATTATTTTTTTTTCTTAAAAGCATTATTTTCACAATGTAAGATATTCATCTCTTTGCTGCTGGGAGGGTTCAGTAAAGGAAGTAAAGCAAATATGAAGCCGCCTCTTGCCATAAACTTAGATTATTCTAGCGTCCGTGACCAAATAATCAAAATTTTATTAAAGACAGGAGGCAAATATTTGCTTTACAGAAGCAAGGTTTGGTAAGAGTAGAGTACACATCATCAGTAGTAAATGCAGATCGAACAATATAGGGGTAATGCACCATTTGTGTGTAAAAATATAGTAGTTAAAAGAACTTGAAACATCAAGTGGCTGTGTCACCGGATAAATCTGAGAAAGTTTTGCTGGGATTGGCCTTCTAAAGTTGTAAGTATAGATAGGTTATGAAACTGCATAAATGATCATATGATGATGGTACAAACTATGATTACGGTAAGCCTAATGTGCGAGAGTAACTCAGGTGTAAGTTAGGCCGAGCCGGCGAAGGCTTTAGTGGCAAAACAAGCTTAGGTATTATGCTTCAAGAGTGTGAACCCCTAGCCAAGGTTGCACAGGTTTCTGCAGCATGACCCCGATATCTGACTCATGCTGCACTGTGTGTTTTCTGAGATCTTCAACCCATAGTCGGCATAAGTGATGAGGTAAGTGAAGAGGGGACGTTCCTTGAGCCGACACCAAAGAGGCTTAGGATTGGCATCTTATAGTAGACCCAGGAATCCACTTGTGCCAAGGTGAAATGCATCTATTGATGCAGCCAGGGCCGGACTGGCCTACCGGGATACCGTAAAATTTCATGGTGGGTCGGTACACTATCGAGATGCGAGATATGCTCCCCTCCTGCCGGTCACAGAATGTAGCGTGGCCGAGCATGCAGTCTGCGTTAGAGGAGCTTCTCTTCCTCTTCCCATTTTGAAAGGAAGTGCTCAGAGAGCATAGAACTGCTTCCTGTCAGACCGGGTACACCACGGTCTGTGTGCTAGGCCACGCTACAGCAAGGTACAGGGAGAGCTGGGGGGGAATAATAGGACACATGGGGCTATGGGGACACATGGAGGGTTGTAGGTCTAATAAGGCACATGGAGCGGCTGAGGGAGCTAATGAGACACATCTCGGCTGATGCCTGGGAAAGAAGAGCTGGGGAAGGGGAGAAAGAGACAAAGGGGCTTGGGGGAGAAAGACAAACAAAGTGCATCTTCACTTGTGTCTCCTGCTCTCCCTGTAACTCAGAGTTGACCGGTGAGAGAAAGACGTCGTATTAAAGGGACACTATCGTCACCAGAACTACTATAGTTTAATGTAGTGATTCTGGTATATATAGCCTGTCCCTGTAGGCTAAGCACTTTCCGAGAAAGGTAGCATTTATTCAGACGGCCACTAGAGCTGCTTCCTAGTCCAATGCGGCACAGTGTGCAGCACCTATGTTGAGCATCTCCACGCACTTAATTCTACCCATAGAAATGCACTGACGCTCTGCCCCTATAAAAACTAAATTTAACATTTTGGTTAAAAAAATATCTATGATTAATTCAACAACTCACCTTTCCTGTAAATTTGAAAAGGAAACTACTTTATTTTTGGAAATTCAATCCATATCGGTATAGTTCAATTATGTGTTCTCTAGAGACCAATTTTTCTTTTAGATATTTTGCATAACAGATACATTTTTCATTTTCTTCAATATTTTCAACAATTCTTTGAATTTCATTGCAGCAGATGCATTATCCTCAGTGGCATTATATCGCAATTTCCACCAATCACTTCTTCCAATTCTGCTTGGCTGTGTTGGTGTAGATGAGGTGGGAGTAGATTTCTGGGAAGATGCAGGATGCCATGACAAGGTGTCCATTCTGCAGGAAATGTTCTACCTTGTCTTCGCTGGTGAAGTTCAGCTAACTACAATTAAATTATTAAACAGAATTTAACATTATTATTAACGGTTAAAAAGGTTATTACTGATTTGTCTATAGTCAAGGGCATAACTAACACTGTCACAGGGGTCGCAGCAGCATCCTGGCCCTTCACTCCAGGCTTGGTGTCGCAATACCTTCAATGGCGTTGCACGACAGCATCAACCAGGGAGCACAGTCACATGCTTACCTGCTGGAGGGGAAGAGCTGTGTTGTGCAGTTTCCCTCCTGCCTGCTGTTGTATGTGGTCTGTCAGAAAGTGTTCACTGAGAGTGCACTTGTGTCAGATGGGTACCGCAGTGAACAGGTACAGGAGTGGAGAGAGACACATGGAGAGGCTGCAGGAGAGGGGGAATTAGACAATTTTTGCACCTGGTCACTGTGGTTTTTAGTTATGTCTGCTTTTAATAAACATGCATTTTTCAAGGAGGAAATACACTGTTACATTTTGTCAAATCAAAACAGCTGTCACAAAACAAATGTGAGATTCTTGCATGGTCTATGGAGTGATTTTTGTGAACCTCCATAAACATGTGCCAGAGTCAAGCATTGACAAAGCTTAGGGCAACTCAAGCGCAAGAAGCAGAAAACTACTGTGAACGTTAATATGGAGGATGCAATAAGAAACTATTAGTGGTAAGTGAAACTCACCCCCACTTTACCCTGTGGTCACGGGAAATAAAATTAATCCGAAAGTTTTGGTCTTAAAGAAAAAATAAAGTAAAGAAGCACAAATCCCTCAAATTCGATATCCCATTTAAGGAAATAGTAGTACTATGTCAATTTTTTAAACAAAATAGAACTATTTCAAATATTTATATGTAGTTTTTCATTTCCAATAAAAAAAGTATATGATTTACCAAATGTTATTATTTGTAGGATTAGGGTCAAGGTTATTATCTGTAGTGTGAGTGGTTAGATTATGGGTGGGATTAAGGTCCAGATTACTGTTTTGGGTTTGATTAGAGGCGGGATTAGGAGTAAAATGACTATTATGGGTTGGATTATTGTTGGGATTATGAGCAATGTTATTATTTGTAGGATTAGGGTCAGGGTTATTATCTGTAGTGTGAGTGATTAGATTATGGGTGTGATTAGGGTCCAGATTACTGTTTTGGGTTTGATTAGTGCTGGGATTATGGGTGAGATTAAGAGTAAAATGACTATTATGGGTGGATTATTGTTTGGATTATGAGCAATGTTATTTCTAGGATTAGGGGTGGGATTAGGAGTAACATTATTTATGGGTTGGATTATTGGTGGGATTATACGCAATGTTATAATGTTGGGTGAAGATCATATCTATTCTGGAGTATGAATTTATTGCGTGTGAACAAAAAGAGTAGTCACAGTCCAGGGGGGGGGGGGTTCGCCATATATCGAAAAGGCACGTTTCATCTAGAGGTGAGGTGATTCTCCTTCTGGCAGTGGATTGGTATCTGGGGTCTGTGGATGTCGGTTCCATGTGTGCGTCTAAGGATATGTTGAGATCACCCCCCATAACGAGGATGCCTTCGGTGAACTTCTCCACTAAGCGCTGGTACTTTTTGAGTGTTTTACCTTGTCTTCTATTTGGCAAATAGACGTTGATCAGTGTGAACACGTTTTGTCCAACCTGTCCTTTGACCATTATTATTATCCGGAGTCTTTGGATTCAAGTGCTTTATAGACAAATGGGACCCTAGCCCCAATCAATATGGCCACCCCCGTGCATTGGAGTTGGTGTAGTTACTTAAGTATCCAGTAGGGTAGTGTCAACTGAGGTCTGTTGAAGCGTCTCTGTATAATGGGCAGGCCTGGACTGGCCATCGGGCAAATGCCCGGTGGGCCGCGATGGCCGTGGGCCAAGGCCGGCAGGGGAGATCATAGAATCTCCACTGCCAGCCCCTGCTGTGTGCCTCCATGGGCCGGTGGGGAGATCAAAGATCTCCCTCCCTGGGCCAGAGGCTGAGGAGTGAGGGAGGGAGGCAAGAGAGGACTGGCGGAGCTCTAACCAGCAGCTCCGCCGGCTCAGATCGCGCAAGAGTGAACTCTAGCCTGCAGGTTAGAGTTTACTCTCACCACTAGGACCACCAGGGAAGGCAGCACAGCACCTCCACATGGCAACAAGGTTCACCCCCCCTGGCAACACGGCTCCCCCCTCTCCCAGGCTAAAGGTAAGAAGGGAGGGGGGGATATAACTTTTTTTTTAATTATTAAAAAATATATTTTAATTTAAATAAAAAACAAATTCACACACACAGCACCCCCAGACTCACACAGCGTACCCAGACACACACAGCACCCCCAGACTCAGACAGCGTACCCAGACACACACACACACACACACACACTATATATATATATATATATATATATAAAATAACCCTCAGTGAGTTGAAGAAAATTAGAAACCTAGAATGTGACGGCAGATAAAAACACCCTCACACACAGCACCCCTCTTACATACACACACACTGCGCCCCTCACACATACAATACGTCCAAATATATATATATATACACACACACACTACAGCACCCCTCACACTGCACCACTACACACATTACGCTCCAGATACACGCTAGATCCCTTACCCTATATGCACTCTTAATCCTCTATACACACACACACACACAATCTCCTATACGCACTCTGGGTCCTTTACACACTAGATCTCCTACACACACACTACATTCCTTGTCAGCAAACACATACAACATTCTCTAAACACACCCTCTCTACAACCCCTACACACACTCGATACATACCCTATAACACTATGCCCCCTAGCCACACATATTACACCACAAACACAAATGAAATTGACCTATTTACACAATACCACACCACACTCTACACACACGCAATCCCACAAGCAGGCTCCAAACACATGCACCATACACTTTCCTGGCCCTTTTGTCCTCTGGTATCCCACTTGTGGAGACACCAGAGACAATTTAAAAGCAAACACAGCGCAAGCATGTTATTAAAGCGGGGCTCTGCGCATTGAACCAACATGCTCATTTTGAGAGGTGGCGTGCTTGTAATTAGTGATGACAAAACACACCCTCTCTGGCCCTGCCCACTTCTTAGGGGGCCGCTCTGATTGAAAAATACCCGGGCCTAATTTTTTTCCCAGTCCGGCCCTGATAGTGGGCATATGCGTGACTTAACAGTGACACCAGGGAAGGGCAGAAGATATTATTTTCAAGTGCTGCCCTCTTAAAAATGTAAGATGGCGGGCGGTGCTGAGAAAGAAGACCTGGCAGGACTAAATCAACTATAAAAACCACAAGTTAAACCAGTCCCAAGGCCAAATAAGAGGAAGGGCTCCCACAGCTGGAAGATGAGCCATCATAAACGTGACAGACAATTTAAATACATTTTGTCTTCATGGTAAATCAGATACCCATGAGAATAGTGATGACATTACCGACTGGAAACATTGTAATCTCTAATATTTTTCTAATGCAGTATGAACATTTATAGTTTAATAAAATGGATTGCCAGACAAGACACTAGAGTGATATGAAAGGCAGAGCTGACGATCCATCAATCTGCCTTATTACTGTGAAAGTTGCAGGTAAATTATTAAATCCTTCACTGTCCATTAAGGGTTTATATAAATAAGTGAGTGAGGACTGTGGACAGATTGGCAGGGAAAAATAATTCAGCTGAACAAAGTAGGTGGTATATTTTTTCCATTTGCAATTTCCTTGTCAATTGCATGTTTAATGAATAAGTCCCAAAGGATTGCATGGAATTCCACTTTACTATTTGCAAGATTTTAAGATGTGATTTAAAAAAAAAAAAAAAAAAAATAGCAGTGTTACATTATATATACATACCAATTTGGATTTAGTGCAGCAATTCCTATAAACTATTTTGGCTTAGCAGTTCTTACATACACATTGTTGTCAGCTTCCTCAGGAATAAGTGGTTGATGGTGGCACATTTCTACTTTACAGTCCCCAATGAGGACACTATCTGAACTGCAATGCTAATTGGTTCCAATCACTGAAGACCACTTCAGGATGTGAAATAGATGACGGTATGGGGAAAAACGCCAGAAATCCCGGCTTCACTTATTTCAAAAAGTATACACACACGGGTACTCATGGGCCCATCGTGACTGATAAAGTACATTCCATTTTTGTGAAACGCTCTAATAGTCCATCACTTTTAGTCTTTTGTTTTTACGTTTTGCTAGTAGTTAAAAATAGTGCGAATTATTGTCAGACAGGTTTATGTTTAGTTTAGTTATGATTTTACAGAAAAGAGATTGCCTATTTCAATTGTACATGAACCTACTCATTGATATCATATGTATGTTTTACATTTATATTTGTCTGACACCCTCAATAAAAAAATGCATTAAAAAAAAATAAAAAAATTGTGTTTGTTGTATTATAAATTAAAGGGGCACAATATAAAACACTGAACATTGCCTATAACCATTTTAATTATTTCCATTTCAAGGGCAGGACAAAAGTATTGATTTGATTTCTACATTTAATTTTATTTTTCATACGTCACAAATAGTTGTTACATGTAGGGAATAAGTAAACATAATATTGAAGATTCTGGGAAGTGACAGTTCTTTTAATTATCCAGTTGTAATTATCTGCACAAAACTCATTTAAAGCAGTTGTGGCCTGCCAGTTACTGAAGTGCTACAATCCCATTGAGGATTCAAAATAATGATTTTTTTCCAGAAGCGGTGGATCTACTTTCCAGCCTCCCCTACTTTGCGAGTTAAAGAACCTCACACAAGTTGGGTTATGTATAAGTAGGAACTGTGTGACAAACTTCTAAACGTCAAGGAATCAGAAGGTTTCCATAGCGATTGCTCCACTTCTGTTGCAGAAAGGTTCAGACTTGGACATCGGCCCATTTTTCCCAAGAGCCACTAAAACGCTGCTGTAAATACATACATAATATCACAAAGAGTTCTATTCCTCTTAAGAAGACTTCTCTATATTGTTACAAAACACTAAACGCTATGAAAAGAGAAAAAGAAAACAGACATTTGTTAAACAATTTATTTGCCATTGACAGTTCAAAACAAGTGGTGCAACTTGAAAGAACTTGAGGATTCCTATAGCTCCGAAGTGGTTACAGCTGACTTTGCTTTGGGCCTTTGTAAATATGACACCCGATTCATACAGTATTGGAGCTAGTCTGTGAGGCCACTCAGGGTCTGTGTAAATACATATCTTAACATTACTTCATAAATATGGTCGTCATCAGGGACTAGGATGTCAGTGTATATACAGTTACCGTCTTACAAAAAGATTGCTAATTCACAAGACACCCTATCATGAAGAGCATTAAGAAGGGTTCCATTTTTTCAATCCGCATTTCCATTTTGAACCATTTGCAAATATTCTTTGTGTAACTTTTCTTGAGTTTCGTAAAGTTTCCTGAGTTTTTTGGCTTGACCCTTGCTTAGTTCCTTGCCTTCTGTATCATGTGTGGGAAAACCCTAGAAATGCAGAAGAGAAAACAAAGGTGTCAAGTAGAATATGTACAATATTATAAAGAGCAGTGGGAGAATCCCTTTATAGCATCCCTCTAAGATCAACGAGACGTTCTCGGCCTATCCCTTTAAGATCAACGAGACGTTCTCGGCCTATCCCTTTAAGATCAACGAGACGTTCTCGGCCTATCCCTTTAAGATCAACGAGACGTTCTCGGCCTATCCCTTTAAGATCAACGAGACGTTCTCGGCCTATCCCTTTAAGATCGAGACGTTCTCGGCCTATCCCTTTAAGATCAACGAGACGTTCTCGGCCTATCCCTTTAAGATCAACGAGACGTTCTCGGCCTATCCCTTTAAGATCAACGAGACGTTCTCGGCCTATCCCTTTAAGATCAACAAGACGTTCTCGGCCTATCCCTTTAAGATCAACGAGATGTTCTTGGCCTATCCCTTTAAGATCAACGAGATGTTCTTGGCCTATCCCTTTAAGATCAACGAGATGTTCTTGGCCTGCCTATACCTTTAAGATCAATGAGATGCTCTCTGCTTATGCCTGGTCTCTGAGGAAGACTCTGACTGTTAGAGTCAGAGCTGTCTAACACCAGGGGAAAACCATTAAAAAACGGTCTTATCTCTGAAAGTAAGACAGCGTCCAGGCACTCCTACCCCCATAACAACTTTATTGAGATTCTCTAATTGAGTTATTACACACCGACATTTTGCAATTTTCAACAATTCACAGTTAGTTTATAACCTTGTTAATATTTCTGAGACTATATAGTGTATTAACTAAACCAGAAATTGCAGAGAACTGGTAAATAGCAGCGTTCGAGAATATGGCTATTGTGTCTTATAATCCATGAATGTGACAAAAATACAGACAGGATTTCCTTGTATGAAACAACATGCCATCAAGTCCAGGACTGCTTTACCATAGATATTGATACATTATTTAGATAACGGAGGAAATCCATCTGTGCTTGACAAATGCTAAGAATAGGCTTAACACAGGGGATGATTTTTACAGAATGTGAACTGGTTGTGATTGATAATTTATGTTATGTTAAAGAGAATTGTTACTTCCCTGAAATTTTGGTATTATGAGAAATTAATCTGTAATTTGTGAGATGTGAAAACTAAACATGATATTTGAAATCCACCTGTCTTTACCCTGCAACTGGGTGCCTCCATCTTAGTTCCCTGTCAATCATTAGTACAAGCTCAGTCTTTAGCACCTGACAATCAGCACAGAAAATACAAATAGAGAATTGGAGAAATCAAACAATATTTCTATTCCTTCTCCTCATTTAACAAATTAATAAGGGATCACTAGGAAAGGTTTGGTGACACAGCTTACAAATGTCACCAATTCAGGGGAGATATTTATAGTGTTTTTCTGCTCCTTCTCAAACACTGGCAAATGTCCAGGGCTCTAGTTAATTAATGTAAAATGATTCTCTATAGTTTAGCTAGTTATTTTCTATAGATTAGGGGGGCCCAATTAACGCAATACTCTGCAAGAGTGGGGACCCAAACCAAACAGGATACCAATTGAGAAAGTCTAATGGACAGACTAAAAGCATCTCGGAAGAAGGATTCCTGTGTTTATTATTGATTTTAATTGATATAGTTGTTACTATATTTAAATGAATATGAAGGAGAGATGGAAAGAGTGCCTATGGAAAAAAGGGAAAAACTATCACTACATACAAACTGTACAAAAGAAGTACATATTTGAATAAATAAATAAAATGAAAATAACAAATATCTTTATTGAATATAAATACTGAGAGATCGAAAAATGGAACACTAGTGAACTAATAAAATCAAAATGATATAACCTTAATAAGGAGATATTCTGATGTCTCAGATAGCACAAATGGCAAACTGCACACGTCTGTGCAGAGTGGAAAAACGAAAAGGAGAGTTAATTAACGTGTGTCCGATGCTGGGTTGCTAATATCAGTATCAGATCTAAAGAAAGCAGTAATGATCCTAGCCGTACACAGCAAAGCTAGTGTAAAGCAATTGCAGATGGATGTACTGCAATATCTAGTACTGCTACAAAAATAACAATATTGCTAACTGTACTGTGAGCATCGATGTTACCAACTGAGTACACAGTTATCAAGCGAAAAATTCTAGCAGCTGTAAAAAAGCTCGATGGTACTAGGTAGCGTACGTAAAATAACAGTAAAGATACAGAGAGGTACCAACCAAATAGTCTAATGGTCCCTAAAGTTCCTGATAGAATGTTAGAAATACCAATAAATAGAGAACATAATATCATATAAGGAGAATGGATGAGAGGAAGACTAAAATAGTACCGTCCTAGGACTGAAAGCTACAAATTCCCCATGTGCCTTCGTGGGCACCAGGACTAACCCCCCCAAAAGTTCTCCTAAATGAGACAGCAGAGAGTTACCCCCCTGTCTAGAGTGTTCCTAGGCTGTATTTCTATTTCTCTGTCTATATTTAAATGCACTCTGGGTTCCAAAGAGGGCATTGTCACCCCATATTTGACAATAAGTCTGAAAGCTTGGGGTCAGTCATTATGGGCTCCTAACTAGGGGCGATTTGTTTTAAGTGTTTTTAACCCAAACAATATTGCACCGTTTGTCTGTCCTTTTTTGTATTTCATTTGATATAAACTTCTGGAAATGCTTAATTACACCATCATTAAAGAAGGTTTTGCTGCCACCTCAAGGGCACAGAAATCCACACATTTGGAGCCCTTATTATTTTAAAAGGCTCTTTTAAATGCAAGTTTTTATTCATTCACTTTGATACCAGAATTGCACTATTTAATAGTATAAAGCTATAAAATAGTGCTAAAACTATATGTAGTTTATAGCTTTGTAAATAGTAATATTAATAATCCATTATCTTGTGACTGTTTTAGTTTGCCTGATCTGGAATAGTGCAAGACACATACATGCCGAGTTAGAGAATCACAGACAGACACATTGGCCACTTACAGTTTCATCAAATTTGGAGTATTTGTCAGTTTCAGCTTTAAACATCTCACTCGCGCAGATCTTCATCTTTGCAAGTTTTGCGGCCTGTATGAATAGAATGGGTATAAGACATGGTGCAAGAGGCAAGCAGCTACCATTTATTCCCAAATAACAAATCATTTTTTTAGTATTGAATAGCATGTTCACATCCATCTGTTCCTGGTCTTAATACAATGCTAATAGAGAATGAGTGAAATCAAAATGGCTACCAGTATGCAAACAGAAAGTCTTTAAGTTACTGGTTGTGAAATACTCCTATAGAGTGATTTAATAGACTGGGGTAATAATAGTGTAGTAAATGCCCCGCAATGTTTAGTCAGCATGCCAGCCATACCCATATTGGTTCATTAGCGGTGTACCTACCCATAAAATACAATGCACAGCCCAGAAAAGGTCATTCCATATCTAAAATAGGCAGAGTGTCTTATCTAGGGTACAGTCAAACCAGAAATAGGTGGTGGTAAATAACTCTTCTGTGCCAACAGCATAGGTCTTTTGCACACCGCCCAGCTCTGGGTGACAGCCAACAGGTCCCCTGACCTAAACATTGTTCGATACCTTGCAAAGTGTATACCAAACATTCTGTCTTGCTGTTAATTAAAACACTGAAGTTTTGAAAATATGAGTAAAAAATTAGAATTTATCTGAATATTATTACCTCCTGTTCCTGTTTCTTCTTTGCGGCGGCTTCTTTTTTCTTTCTTTTCTCTTCCTCTACCTAAAAATACCAAACAGAATTACAAGAAAGCGGCAGATATTTACTTACGTTACAGAAATACTAAAGACAATTAACTGCACAACTCCACAGACACAGAGAGGTATGCAAACCGTAGGGTGTGTTTAGGCTTTATCAACGACAATTTACAGATTAATTGTGTATATTTTCAGGCACAGAAGAAGCATTTGTTAAAAAGAATATATATATATACACACACACACACCTCCCTCCCCCACACACACACACACACACACACACACCCCCCCCCCAAGAGGGCTGCACTCACCTGAACATGCATACATTATAGGGTGCTGCTGGGGCTAAAATATACAAAATACAGAATCCAGCGCACTCGCTTATTCACTAAACAATGATTTCAAATCTTAGAGATTGTAAAATGTTTATTTAAAACCACCTCACCTATGATGGGGGTTTAGTTACATTATATGATCATACATTGCATAAGCATGCCACTACGTCAAGGTACCCCATATTCGGCAGGTCTTATCGTAGTAACAGCCTAATGCTAGCTCTAATGAGATTAATCCACTTACTTGGGAAGTAATCCACTTAAGTAGAAAAGCATTTCCCAAGTAAGTGGATAATGTAACTAAACCCCCATCATTTTTTGCCTAGGTGAGGTGGTTTTAAATAAAACTTGAAATCATTGTTTAGTGAATAAGCGAGTGCGCTGGATTCTGTATTTTTTATAATATATATACATACACACACACACACTCACTATAAATATATAGTCAATACATGGTTAAACACAGATCTGCACCTACCAGTCAAGTTATAAGATTTACACAGAAATCTCAAATTTGCAGTGATGATACTACCACAAAGGATTCTGGGCAGGCAAATGCAAATTAGCTCAACAAAGAATAACCTTTTTGCCTCATTATTTCATTTTAAACATGGATTCCTTGGAGCTTATTTTTGCTGTATTTAACAGCTTAGAAACACAACTCGGGAAAAGATGCAAAGCCAGTGAACCACTCATGGACAGCCGTTTTGTTGTTAATGCAACTCATCAGCAGGAGGTTGGTTCATGGCTTGCTACTGAGGCTTGGTTTGTGCTATTTATATATTAAAGGACTCAAGTCCTACTCTCTTTATTTGTCCCACTCTCTCAACACCACACTACCAACTCTTCCTAATATTAGTTTGGGCTGCAATTTAATTCACATATTCATATGAATGGAGATATATAAATATATATGTGTGTGTGTGTATGGATAGATATATATATATATATATATATATATATATATACACACACACATACATACACATTCCCTCTAGAATGTAAGCTCATTGAGCAGGGCCCTCCACCTCTCTGTTCCTGTACGTCCAGTTGTCTAGTTACAATTACATGTCTGTTAGTCCACCCATTGTACAGCGCTACGAAATCTGATGGCACTATATAAATAATAAAATAATATACATACATACATATTATATATATATATGTAGTAACTCCATCCATATGAATGTGAATTAAATTGCAGCCAAAACGAATATCAGGCAGAGTTGGTAGTGTGGCATTGAGAGAGTAGATCAAGTAGAGAGGATAGGACTTGAGTAAAAAAAAAAAGTCAATCAACAAAGTGCTTGAGATAGCCTAATGTGTGTAAGCTCAGATTTCACACAGATGACTGCACATGTTATGGGGCCCCAGTGACATTTGGTCAGGCACAAATGCAAGTCTTGTAGAATTATAAGCACTGAGCAGGGAATTCGTCTTGGAACAGGGCCAAAGGCTGCACCTAGTGGGGTATGTCTGTTTAAGCTAATCGTGATCACAGGAAATGGCCATTCTAAAACAAAGAAAAAGGTATCTTAATATTCCTTAACACACACACACATTGATTATTAATCCTGAGGAATGCCCCGAACGAGGGTTGAAACATCGATGATTTTATGGAATAACTTCTAATAAGGAATATTTTTTATCTTAAAAAGACCGTGAGTGCAAGCCGTCCTTTACATATATATATATATATATTAAATAAATAAGAGAACTCAATGGATTTTGTTGAATCAAATTCGTGTTGTGGTCAAGAGATCAACATTTTGACCCGTGGGTCTTTATTATTGATAAAAATGTATTAATTGTATAACATGACAGGAGGCTTCGTATTTGCTTAAGTCTCTCTTTACTAGAACTCCACAGCAGCACAGAAAAACAACCAATCAGAAAAAAAAAAGTTAGGTACTATAAAACTCCCCTCCCCATGCATCATTTCCTCTTTCTTTGCTGTCAGTACAGGTCAGAGTACCATTGCCTCCTGCTTATAGTGGGTGGCTTTGGGTTTTATTATGATTTATTTATGATTTATATTTACTATTCTAGTTATCATATTATATATATATATATATATATATATATATATATATTATATTATTTAATTTTCATATTATATATATATATATATATATATATATATATATATATACACACACACACACACTTCTTGTATATTATATTTAATTTTCATTTTATATCTATATATTTATTTTATGAGATATATATATATATATATATATATATATATATATATATATATATATATATATATATATATATATATATATATATATATATATATATATATAATGTTTAGTTAGTTTTTTTGTTATTTGGTTTGGGGTTTCTGCCCTTTTGCTGTCTTTGGGCTTCCTCTGTTTCTTTGGGGAAGTCCCCTCTAAATGTGGTGGTTTTAATGGGGGGCTTACTGGGGATACCCTTCAGCTACCCCCTTTGTTTTCACCCTTCCCCCCCCCACCCTACTCTCTAGTGCCCCGCGGTTACCCTCCACGCGGGCTACGGGCGCTTTGCTCGGGGTTTCAGGAGACTAGCCTTTTGGCTACTCCTCTGATCCCTCGAGCTCCAGGGTGAACCTGCCGGCGCCCGGGGTATCTCGCGGTCGGGCACGAGTACCCGGCGGCCGGACTGCTCACATACGTGGTCATCTCGCCGCGCGGCTACTTCCAAGGACTGTGTGCATCCGACCAGCTAGAGGAGGGTGCGCCTCCTCCTCCCACGGTGGTCGGACATAGAGTTTTCTTTACCACTGGGGTCTGGCTCTGTAACATTGCGCATACAGAGCCAGAAGTCATGCAGCTCAATTTCTTTGATAGGGTTTTTCTCCTTACTCTCTTCTCATTATCCTTGACCTAATGGGAGGCATTATCTGCCTCCTATTAGGTCAAGAGTAAGCACACAATTGTAGGTTACTTATGGTAGCTCAGTGGTTACCGACTTGCTCTGGGAATCTTCCTCCATGAGTTCAAATCCCCTGTACAGCAAGAATCCAATCTGCTGTGTAATTACACACGTGGATCAGGTGTGCTGATATATTTTTGTTGTTGTTGGATTTTATATTATACAAAGGACGCGTGAAGCTTTTATATTGCACAATTAGGGTCAGGTTCCAGCCCCTATGCTTCAGTATATATGTACCTGGTCCATCCATAGAGACAGAGACCAGACTACTCTAGTAAGATAATTTCTATCCAGGGCAAATATAAAAAAAATAAGCAGACCTGGCTCTGGCTCAAACTGATATGAGAGACCAGTCTATGCTGACTCTAATTCTATTCAGATGGCATACTGATGAGACATATATTGATGAAGAAATCTCAAACAGGTCTGCAGCTTCATGTGCATAATCCATTCACAGTTATAAATTAATCATGCTGTATGTCTTGATTATATGGACACTATAATCACTGGAACATCTTCAGCCTGTATCCGCTACAGCTGGAATACCACTATTCTGCCTGCTGGGCATTTAGGGAATGCTAGTCCCAGTTCAGGTTTATTGACCCAAAATTGCACTGTCAAAAGGGTTGGCGTCTAGGGGCCCTATGTCACAGGGTACCCTGAAGATTTACGGATGTTTGGGGGGACCCTGCCCGAGCGCAGGGGTCCTTTCTTACTCGTTCAGACACAACCCAGGATTGGCCTGCTCTGTCTGTGCCCCTTTGATTGGCCTGCTCTGTCTGTGCCCCATTGATTGGCCTGCTACGTCTGTGCCCCATTGATTGGCCTGCTACGTCTGTGCCCCATTGATTGGCCTGCTACGTCTGTGCCCCATTGATTGGCCTGCTACGTCTGTGCCCCATTGATTGGCCTGCTACGTCTGTGCCCCATTGATTGGCCTGCTACGTCTGTGCCCCATTGATTGGCTGCTACGTCTGTGCCCCATTGATTGGTCTGCTACGTCTGTGCCCCATTGATTGGCCTGCTACGTCTGTGCCCCATTGATTGGCCTGCTACGTCTGTGCCCCATTGATTGGCCTGCTACGTCTGTGCCCCATTGATTGGCCTGCTACGTCTGTGCCCCATTGATTGGTCTGCTACGTCTGTGCCCCATTGATTGGTCTGCTACGTCTGTGCCCCATTGATTGGTCTGCTATGTATTTGCCCTTCTGACGGGCCTGCTCTGTCTGTGCCTGAACCCCTTTTGGCCGTAGGTCTTGGGGAATAACACTGAGGAGTGCTCAACACCCACTATTGACATGGTGATAGGTGTCCAGGTAAGCTCTGCTGCCATACCATCCAAGAGGACACCAGTATACGAGCACCTAAGTATGATTGGAAGGGTGAAGGCCCTAAACCTCATGCCTAAGCGACAAAGATTTTATGAAGATTCCCGGACACGCAACCACGGTTTACGCCAGTTCAGCAGCGTAACATCTCCAAGGAAAATTTCGCACATGCAGGGACCAGTGCTCGGACGCCAACAGGGGAACCGGTTTCCTTACCTTTCGCAACTAACCGTTTAGCTGCCTTTACGGTATACATCTTAGGTATTGGTAGTTGGTCCTAAGTCCTGTTTAGCTCCTGACCCTTTCAGTTGGGTCTACTTGACTTGCTGTTCCTATCTGCAATTTACCCTCTCTCCGAGGTACGTATTTACCGTTATCCACGTTAATTGTCATTTCTTGGTTGTCGAACCTTCCAATTGTTCTATCGCTCGGGTTGTCGAGAGGCCTGACTTGACCTCCTCCGACCTCCCAGGCTCTCATGGATTGCTGAGAACGTCTCCAGCTTTCCTCAGGCTACCGACGGTCCTCCAGGACCCCGCGCTCGTGCGCACGGGATCCGGGTGGTCAGTTGGTAGTTTCCATCATTGTTTCCGAAGGTGGCACTTTCGCACCATCCCTTTCGGTTTTTAAGGATGGACACGGCCCGAAGTTATATACTTTTCCATCTGCCATCGGTCTGGTTTATTACCAGTCGATTCCATCTCAAGTGAACGATTCCGGAAGAGGTCTCGTGGTCAGAGAGAGACCCACCTCAGGATCTCAGTCTTATGCTGTTATTAGTAAATAGTGTACCCCTACAGTTGGTCACCCTGAGTCTCTAGGGAACTCTAATTTGGATGACAAGAGGGTGCAACCCTCCATCACCTCGATCCGTGAATAATATTTTATTTTCACGAACAGAGAGCGAACCCCTCCAATATACGGAACCGGACACTGATATATTATTAGAGGGCGCGGCCCTCCCTAAACTTCAGCCCGATACTGAGCTGGATACAGAGGACTTGTTTTGAGTGACAAACCAGAGGTGGATTGTTTGGTTATTAACGGGTGCGGCCCGCTCAGACTATCAGCCGGACGCTGACACGGAGTTCGGTCACACTATTAGAGAGCGCAGCTCTCTTATACACTCAATGCACTACGGTGCCGTCCATTTGTTCTTCTCACAGGCTTGTACCTGTACAGGACAACGAGGACTGCATAGAGCGGCGTCCCTCCTGCATTCAATTAGATCTAACGACCATGCTACCGATTTCATTATAGAGGGCAGCCTGATCATACAGGATAGATATATTTAGACAGGATCCCTCCATTACACCTCCTGTAATGAATCTACTGGATCCGGACCACTGTACCAAACGAGAGTAATACTCAGAGGCATAATGGGGAGACTCCCGCTTATTTACACACACTCCTGGGGACGGTACGGTTATTGGATGAACCTCAGATTTTACAAGAGTGCGGGTTTTGGTATACTCTGCACTATATAAGACAGGCAGTTGCATTCTGCAGGCACACCGTACACATGGAAAGACCGGAAACCCCGGTCTTGTTACAACCTTGGGATAAGATGACAGGATTGCCTTTACCCCTCTGAACACATATCTGGAGAACATGGCTCGGAGATGGAGGGCTCTATAACCCCCTACGGGTTGGTTTGGGTTCTCGCTAACCCATTTGTTTCAACTACCATCAAGGGTACCTACGAGACTCTATGGAGATTCCCGGTGTGCCCCGACACATACACGGACGTCAAAGTCGGGTAGCAACCTACCGCTGGAGTACGGCTCTGGATGTGTAGCAGACCCAGTTAGGGCTGCCGACATTCTTAACGGGACAACACATGATTCGAATAGTTGAAGCTAGACCCTTGTTTTTCCATTATATCTGCTCTCTGGAGTCATCTGTTGTGAGCGAAACGAATTTACGCCTTGCCTGCGTATTGGAGAACGCTATGTGTTCACGGGATTCCAAGCTAAGAAGGGAGGTATCCCTCTATAGGGAGACTTTGGTTATCAAACTCACATTTCTGGGTCCCTTGACTTAGGGCCTACTCTGGGAGATAAGTGCCAGAACAGTCAGAGGTACGGGGACCTAGGGGTCTCACCATATTTTACCCCTATCTTGTAGGGGGCATGTAGACCAGAAAACCCTGCGCGGGTTTTGACAGGTCGGGTATGGAACAGGATCGTACTACGGATAATCGGATTATTTCATTCTCTCACTACAACACGTGAGGACTCTTCGTTGTTATACTGGTCCTAATCACCATTGGATCCGTATATCTTATCGCTCTCAGGCGATGACATATCTGGATGGAGATCTCAACTCTGGTTTACGTTTCCCATCCCTTTGAATATTTCCGGGACTCACTATTCCCAGAATAGTCAAACACACAAGTTCAGTTTGGGACCCTGATTGGACGTTCTTTTGGAGTCCTTTCTCTACCGCAACCGAGGATTACACAGTCCATTTGGAATATTGGAATCTCTTAGGATACAGCTAGTTTGACCACACACTTGACGGCATAATAAACTTATTATCGGATGAGACATTTCACCGGGTAGACCATGAGGGAACGGAAGATCCTACTCGGTTATATTACGGAATTGGTGGTGGACTTGGGAGCGTTTCTTGGAATTGGAGATCCACCTGCAAGGACACATCACCAGATGGCCCTGGCAAGATCGGAGGAACCACCTTACGCATCAAGAGTCGAGACATGGTGCCAATTTCGTCTCACGGCCCTAGGTCCGCAAATGACCTTCGACATTTTACAACTACAGGAAATGGCTAATGGGTCAGCTGGCAGCTCACAGACCGGTTACTAGGAAACAGGTCGCAATCCTACGTACAATGGATCTATCAGCGGATGGTGTTTTTTCCGTAATTAGGATGCTTCGTCAGCTGGCATCTTCATCGATCCGGCTACGGTCATTTATCGCAGTGGGACGTTCATTTAGGAATCCTCTGATATCTCCAGGAATAGGTACCAGTGAAACAAACAGCGTTGGATTTGTTGACTGAGTGTTAAAACAGCAAATACGAAGCCTCCTGTCATGTTATAAAATTGTAGATTATGCTAGCTTTAGTATACCTATAATCTTAATTTTATTAATGACAGGAGGTGAGTATTTCCCACCCGTTCTTATCTCTCCCTTGTTTAATTTTATTAGTTTGAGTCCATCAGGTATGTATGCAACTCTGCTTGTTGTCTCTGCTACCTGTCACTTGTTCTCATGTCTGTTTTTTCATAAGTAGGGTTGGGATCTATGCAGGTTACGGTAAGATTTTCGGTTATTACATTGGGTACCTACATGCTTGTTCAAAGTACATTTCATTGGCTAACCAACCTGTTCGATTCTGTTTTCTTTCGTTTCAGTTTACAGTCCATCAACACTATCTGGTTCGACAGTTCTTCTCGGATGGTGGACGTGGTCGTTTTCATAATATCTAGGACTTCGTTTCTTCCCCATTATATTTTCTGTATTTTTTTTTTTTTTTCTGTCTTGTCGCAGCAAGAGGAAATGATGCATGGGAAGGGGAGTTTTATAGTAACTAACTTTTTTTTTTTCTGATTGGTTGTTTTTCTGTACTGCTGTGGAGTTCTAGTAAAGAGAGACTTAAGCAAATACTCGCCTCTTGTCATTAATTAAATTAAGATTATAGGTACACTAAAGCTAGCATAATCTACAATTTTATACATCCACACTGTGCAGCACCTTGGTCCTTCCGGATTACTATGTTAAGGTAGAGTGCCAGATTTTAAATAAATAAATAAAATTATATATATATATATATATATATATATATATACACACATATATATACATACACACATATACATACACACACACAGATTGTATTGTGGTGCCCCCCTTAAAAATGTAAAGCTCCCCTGAATCCAGTCCCAGATAGATAAATAGATACATTCCATTACAGATGATAAACGTGTAGAAGGCGTGATGATGCATTATTTTACCTTTTTCTTTTCTTCCTTTTCTTTCATTAAAGTCTCCTTGTCCACCAGTTTAACCACTGTTGGGAGGCCTGTAATGATAATGAATGGAATAAAATAAGCAATGGCATGTGGAGGCCACCAGACTCTGTAAGATAATCCCCTGCACATGTACAAAGATCCTCCTGAACATCTGAAATACCTTGAAACCCCACAGGGCTGTTCTGACTTTCCAAGCACTCACCCATTGCCAGTATCTGACAGCCGGACATTCCTTTCCACTAAAGCATATCACGTATCTCAGGGAGAACAGCCCAAAGTTATACTAGTGTTCAAATCAAGACACGGTCAGGCTACCACTACAGCAATGTAAAGTTTCTCACTGTTTCAGTCCAGCAAACCCTACTACAGTGCTTACTGGTGTGAGGAATGCAACAAAATAGGGAAAAAATACACCCCTAAAATCCACAGCACTAGTGTGTGCTGGGCACCATTACAATCCCATGATGATCTTGGGAATACTGAGAAATGTTGTAGAAGTATTAATTCTGTAATGTCATGACTATTCACCAGGACATATGGCAGTGCAGGGGTTAAATCAGTTTTTACAGCATCCTTTCATTGTGCCACGACAGCAACGCATGCGATGCAAATGAAAATATACAAAGCAACTAAAATTAAAAAAAAAAAACACAAACAAATATTTAAAACCTCACATTTAAAGGAACTCTACAGGTAAGCAGACCACTGAAGAGGTCTGGGTGCCATGTCTCTCCCGTTTTAATTCTGCAGCTGAAAACATTGATGTTCTGCAGGAACGCATCCACTAAATAGAGAAGTAAAACTCCAATATTTCTATCAGACTATCTCAGAGAGACCATCTGATTGGTGCAGCTTTTCCAAAGCATTGGATTGACTGAGATCATCGATCTCGATGAGCGCAACCAAAGAAGTGGAGTTTCTGTACAAAGGGTAAGTAAAATACCTTTGTTACCGTGACAGCAAGGGCTCTATTACCTAAACACAGACTATAGCAATATAACATTAGGAATACACATTTGTATTCCCAACATGCCCCTTTAACTGCTCCATTTTAAATATCAGTATGGAACGAAGCTGTCTGCTCACATTTTATATGGTTTAATATTACTTTCCCAAACATGCACATAATTAGCAAATTTAACAACAATGCCTGAATCACTCTATTCAGACAATTCCACATTTGAACAGTATGTTTAGCATGTATTGTAATCTTTTCAGTACACAAGGAAATTGTAGCAGGATGTACTATTTACGAGAACAATACCAGAGTGTTCGATTTTGGCCCCAAGTGTCGGACAGGATCCTATGTGACAGATACCACAGTCTGACATCTCTCTGAAATTACTAAGATATTATCATTTTCATTCTCACTGCAGATTTTGCAAACCCTCTAATATATCTGTGCTCTGGCCAGGTCAGTAGGAAGGATACAGATTGTATCTGTCATGTACAAGTGAATGAAGGCGATAATCATGTCTGTGCAATGTACTATCTAGAACAATGATTGTACACAATCCCCATCTCTCCCCTTTGTTTAATTTGGAACAGGAATATTTTCATTGGAATCTATACAGAGATAACAGCATTTTTTGCGGTTTCCTTAAAAGCTAAAGAAATCAACAATCCAGAGAGCTTGTCTGGTCAAGGAACAGAAATAATTTAAGAAGTACAATGGTTTCCTGGCACTGGATGAATAAATAAAATGCCATAAAATGCATCAGCAAAGCTCCTGGACAATTTAACATCTTTATATATATAGCCCCACCTCCTGCGACACCCATATAGATTGATAATAGAAATGTCTGCAGGTTACCTTCATGATCTTCCAGACGCACGCCGAGATCTGGAAGAATGTCGTCCCGAAGAGCGTCGCAGAGCTGCAATACTCCAAAAACTAACAAGGAAATGTGATTATGTTAGTAATGGCATGCTTTAAAGAGACAGTAAAAGACCAGTTACATGTGCGAGCTAAAGGGGATCCGCATATATCAATCAATCCTAAAAATTGTTTTTATTCACCAATCTAAAATTTCAGCAGAGTTGTACAATTAAGTTAAATAAGATTATAAAAAAAAATAATCAAACAAATAAGACAAGCACTCCATCTAACTAACCATCTAAATTTCACAGCAAAAACAGATAAACGCTATGCCAAGCCCTTGCAGTGTATCATGGCCATGAGAGGTTAGATGTGAAATGGATGCTTTATCTCAGATGTAGACGGGGCAGGGGCAGGCTATGAGTGCTGGAAGAGCCCTGGTTCAGTCAGACAGTTTAAAAAAAAAAAAATGCTTAAAAATTGGAAAACTGCACTCAAGACTCCTTGTACCATGGTTATGGACATGTGGGTATTAACAGGTTAATCTGGGTACGAACTCAATAATTGCCATTACACCATAACCACTACTGCCTGAAGTAGTAATGAAATAAATAACATTTGTTTTTGCAAACTGTGCTAAAAATTCATAGACAGGCTATGCAAAACAATGTACATACAGTGTCAGATGTAGAATTCTCGTTTTTTTTTTGTCACCTTTGTTCTCTCTGGAAATTTGTCGGACACCTTCCCGAAACTGAGACAGGACTTGAAGGTAAGGCATTACTGTGGACTCCAGCTGAGAAAGGGGAATCAATGCAATGTTTTTAGTTTTGCTCAATTTAGCTAGAATTTTAAAAACAAACAGGTACGCTATGCATAAGTTCCCACCAAGCACTGTAATTCCCTTTATTGCTGGCAATCTCCCCTGGAAGGGAATGGGTTAAAAAGTAGCCCTACATAATTCTCAATAACTTGCAGTAGGAAGGGTCCAGGGCCATAACAGCTAAAATCAAACTTTGATCATCTCTGGTGGAACCTGCTACTAAGTTGTCTTTCCAAGAGGCCCCTGAGATATAAATTTTATGAGCAGAATAAATTACATACTGCCGCTTTGGCTTGTGTTAGATTATGCCTAGACCAAGCTTTGCATCAGCAGGGGGATATTCCAAAAACTCCGGCACTATTTTCTTCATCATGGTGGAAGTTGTAAGTGCTCTTCTCCTTGCAAACACCTGACAAAGCTGCAGGAAAGCACGCTCTAAGCACTATAACCGCTCCATTTACTGTTTTATCACAGCTCAATGCAGTGGTTAATGTGCAAGTTCTATTTTTAAGTTCAACTACTAAGAGGACTGGTAAAAAAAAAAAAAAAAACTACAGAGAATTCCCAAGCAGTAAAAACAATCCCCTTAGCCTGAGATGTTACATAAAGAAGTTTCTTGTTCCTCATTCATCCAAAATATTTGTACAGGCAAATAGGATTTGGTTACACTAATTCTTGGTTAAACCTTTCCGTGCCTCCAAACTGATATAGGTTCACTGTGTGTCAATTCAGCTGTGCAAAAGGCTTATTATACTCCAGTAATACAATAACAAAATTAAAATAAATCCCCATTTATTAACGATACAATAAGATGAATAAAAGAAGTGCAAATTTATTTAGGTCAAGTATGTCAAACTCAAAGGACAACATGGGCCAAATAAACAAATTTTACATTTATGTGAGCCGCAGAAAAAATAAAAAACCTCAGTTTTCATAGAAACGTACAGTAAAAAAAAGTTGCCTGACACTGGACGTCCTCACGTTCGTAGGGCTTCAAAGTAAACAAAAGAGTGAATTTATTTTAAATAGATATGTATTTGCATATAACCAATGTTTCAGTCCAACTATCTTGACATATTATGAAAAGCTCTTGTTGATTTTGAAGTCCTATGAGTGTGTTCTTCACTTTGGCTGAGATCAACTTGATGATCTCAACCAATCCAATGCTTTCCCATGACTGTTGTGCATGTGTGGCAAAAAGCTGCACGGCCAATCAGCATCTCCATGGGGAATGTTCAGTGCCTCCACGCAGACCCAATCTAATACACTGCCCCGCCCCCCATTCTCATACACTGCCCACAAATCCAGTGAACAAAGAAAAAAGAGGAAACCGCGCCCTTATTGTGATACGTAAATACGTACTCAAGTCCTTATGGTCATATACTTGCAATGATGTACCTCAAAAAAGAAAAAAAGAGATATACAAATAATAGTGTAGCACTGTTAATATTCCATAAGTGAGCAAGAGGTAGATAGATGTACACTCACATGTGACAGAGCTAGAAACAGAGCTCTACTGTTCATGCGCATAGACTGAATAATCCCCGTCTTAGGATAAATGTAAAGTGGTCCACGTCTTGAAGGTCTCAAATAAGGAACATACAGATAGACAGGGGAATCCACATAGTGTAGTATGTATTAAAATCACTTAGGATAATGAATAAAATGTAAAGTATCGTACTCACATTTACTAGAGCGTGCCTCGCTCTAGTTTAAAGCGTATAGGTGGTATAATCCCCACCAAGGAATAAAATGGCAACCAGGAAAAAAATATATAGTTATGGATGTCTCAGAGTGATAAAAATATATAAAATAATAACTGTTTATTGTACATAAAAACAAATGAGAAACACTATGAGAAAGTCCATAAAAAATCCACTTTACGCGTTTCACCTGTAGAGGCTTCCACACTTCTGAAGAAGCCTCTACAGGTGAAATGCGTAAAGTGGATTTTTTATGGACTTTCTCATAGAGTGTTTCTCATTTTATTCATTATCCTAAGTGATTTTAATACATACTACACTATGTGGATTCCCCTGTCTATCTGTATGTTCTTTATTTGAGACCTTCAAGACGTGGACCACTTTACATTTATCCTAAGACGGGGATTATTCCGTCTATGCGCATGAACAGTAGAGCTCTGTTTCTAGCTCTGTCACATGTGAGTGTACATCTATCTACCTCTTGCTCACTTATGGAATATTAACAGTGCTACACTATTATTTGTATATCTCTTTTTTTCTTTTTTGAGGTACATCATTGCAAGTATATGACCATAAGGACTTGAGTACGTATTTACGTATCACAATAAGGGCGCGGTTTCCTCTTTTTTCTTTGTTCACTATTTGCTTTGTCACAAGGTAGGGAATCCTTGTGTGGTTACTGCTGCCCACTCCCTATTTTTTCCATCACTATAGTGAGCGCCTAAATTATCTTTATTTTTCCACAAATCCAGTACACTGCCCACTAATCTAACTGAATATACTGCCCCTCCTCCCTCCCCCAATTTAATGCACTGCCCCCTCCCCATTTAATACACTGCCCCCTTCCTACCTCAACTCAATACAGTGCCCCCTCCCTAAAAATGTATATACTGCCCACTGCCTCCCCCAATTTAATACATTGCTCTCTCCCTCAAATTAATGCAAAGCACCCTCCCCAATTTAACACACTACACAGGAAGGCCCCCCAAAACCCTCTTCCCCTACCTTAAGGTGAGCCGCACATACTCCAGTTCTTCCCCCTGTTCTATGCTCAAGCAGGCCAGACTGCGACCAGGAGTAAAGGGGGGGTGGGGTGGCTGGCCTGCAGGAGCATGCGATCGGCCATGAGTGAGAAAACCGGAATCAGACAGAAAATATATTTGCAGCCACAACACAAAGAGGCCCCAGGGCAGTTGGGCCGCAAATATATCCATTGTGGGCCACTAGTCTGACATGCTTGATTTAAGGAATTCTAAATGTCTAGGTTAAAGGTGCTAAAAGGACAGTTTGTATGATTTCAGTTTATACAAAGTCTTCTTCAAAGTACAGAATAAAATCACAAAATATTGACATGAAACATTAATCTGAACCCACAGCGGGCACTTACATTGAGGCTCTGTGCGCTGCCCCCTACAGGAAATCCAATAGGCTCCTCCCCTTCAATAGCACCAAATATCTAAAAAAACAAAAACAAAACAAAGATTGGCAAAAAGCAAAAAAGTCACTTTACAAGTACACAGCTCCAAAATGAAGACTTTCTAGAATCACGAGTAAGTGGGAAAAAAAGTAGCTTTTAAAATGTCTTTATTACACAAAGACTTAAAATATAATATTAGGAAGTTCTTGCATTGAAATACATCCAAATTCAAAGTGACTTTCAAATTTTAGTTTAAAATAGCCACATTGAAACCACAGCTGGCTTGGAGAGTTTTAGCAGTTTTTCAAGTCTTTATAAAATAGTCAAATTTAAATATCCCAAAAATCCATCAATTATCAGAGATCCAATGGAGATGTTTAAACCTTCCTGTTTATTCATTCACAAAGTCTGAAATCCCTTTTTTTCCACACTACAGACTCTCAATTCATCTCTGTTTGTGGGTGGGCGGCCGGCCGGCCCTCTCAGAATATAAAACCTGGCCTTAAAGTGAGCAGGGAGAGAATCCCGCTTCATATTCATAAATATATATAGTTTTCATTTTATATATTTTGGGATAGGTTCAATGTATAATCAGCAGATTCTGTTTAAAAAAAATATAAAATAAAAAATAAAAACTCTTCTTTTCAATAGACTTGCTTTATATGAGACTTTTTACATTCCAAGATAATTACAGTGACTTGTTAGATTGATTTAGACTTTATCTACGTCCTACACATAGATGCCATTACTAATGATTCTCTGTCGGCAGCTAATATGAAGGTGAGCTTCAAGAGCACTCTGAGGTTTGTTTTTATTGTGTGATCGTACTCCTCTGCACAAGGGGTTTATTAAAACAAAATGGGGTGGATTGGGGGGGGGACAAATATACTCAATGTAATGTTAGCGTATTAAGCTTCAATGGCAGGTACATCAATCATAGCAGATTACCAATCAGTTCCAGTACACCCTTCAATCTTTCATTTGGGTCTACATAATAAACCTCCCCCAAACAAGGTTCCCATATCCCAGGATTTTAACATTGTGCTTATTTATGCCAAACATTTAACCCACGTTTGTGTGGTTTGAAAATGAAATTGTAACTCTACCCTGGAACTGGGCGTCTCCATGTCAACCATTTTTATAGGCTCTGCCCTTTACACTTGGCATAGTCAGCATCAAGAGAAAAAATATATTTGCTTCTTATCCTCTAATGCAGTGGTTCCCAACCCAGTCCTCATGGCCCACCACCAGTCCAGTATTACGCCGGCAGACCTGCGCAGCGCTGGAAATAAGGTGAGTTTGACTAACTTTTAAGGGAGCCAAGGGGGTGGGGGGGCAAGCCACTTAAATGGTGGGTTAAACACTATAGGGTCAGGAATACATGGTTGTGTTCCTGACTCTTTGTGTTCCTTTAATATCACATGGAGCCCACAGCCGTTTCGACCTTAATGTCATTTCTTTATGACCAAGTGCTACTGCATAGGGAAACATCCCCCTATATATATCATATATATACTAAGAAAGTCATATCCACAGCCTTACTTTTTAACCTTTACTAATGTGAGTTTTGTTTTTCTTATCCTCTATATAGTTGATGCAAGATAACAAAAAAAAAAATATACATATATTTTTTTAAATTTTGCACATGAGAAAAATGCTGCAGTTGCTGGTCACATCTATCACCTTTATTGCTATGACTAACAATGCACAATGTATCTGCAAAGATCTTGTTATGATGCATCATTAAGAAGACACTATAGGTACCAGACCCACTAAAGTTTAATGTACTGGTTCTGGTGCATACAGCCTGTCCTGGCAGACTGAGCAATGTAAATGCAGATTTTTCTAAGAAAAGAGGTTGTTTACATTGTAGTCTAATGCCACCTTTGATGGCTGTCACTCTGACAGCAACTAGAGGGACTTCCTGGACAAGCAAAGATTGCAAAATCTATGTTATGCTTCTCCATGCTCTGCATAAAGATGCATTGACTGATTGGATTAGCTGCGAATGATGATGATCTTAGCCAGAGGATGTGAGGTGGCCACGGAGAGACTGGCGCAACAGGAAATAAGTAAAAGGTTTTTGTATTTTTAAATGCCCACAGAGTGGACTGATAATCCACAGTTATTATCAAACTCTAGAGTTAGCAATACATGTTTGGATTCCTAATGCTATAGTGTTCCTTTAATGGAAACTATTACTAATGTTCATTTATGTACAAGCCCTGTATATTTGCTTATTCTGGTCAATTAACAATCCATTAAAGGAGTAATAGCATCTCCCTAAATATTTACTGGTGGGGAAAAAGAATCAGGTAGTTATATGCCAAGGTCAAAAACAGAGAATGCTAAATGTACATGAAGGAATGACGCTGTAAGGAGGAGATGCATGACTTACCCGAAGCATTCCCGTCAGGTACTGGCCGATATTCTCCAGAAGCATTCGGTTAGGAGCCTGCTTGGCCGCTTTCTTTACTGCGATGTAGGAGTTACACTGACTTACGAGAGATCGCATTTCCTCCATGACAGTCCGAGTGTCGATATTATCACACAAGGCTTCATGCACAGCAGCTTTCTTGTCATAAAAGCTGGTGGGAAATATGGGGAGAAAATAGACTATGTTGTTACCAGTCCTTCTTTAAATCAGCAGCTTCCCAGCATGGTCGTCATAAAATAACCAATGTATACATTACAGTACTCTTATCTTAGCAAATGTGTTCATTCCATTTTATTTATAGCCAAACTAGTTAAAGTTATACCTCTAAGATGTGGGCATAAACTGCAAATATGACGGTTGCAGTGAGTGTAGCTGGTACAAGGCATTGTGACAAGACATTTTTCCTCGCTCACATACTTTCAAAAGAAGTGAACCAGCAATTTAATGGGCAGCGCAGTAATTTATTTACTCAGCCAGTAAATTGTTTCACTCATAAAATAACTGAATTAGGTTATCTGTGTAATAGAACACTAGTGCAGATAGCTTTGATCTTTGTTTTTATAGAGTAATTTACTTGTTGAAAGTACAGTTTCAGTAGATAGCAGTCAGCTGAATTATAGCTTCCAATAACTCCTTACGTGCACGCTTGATACATCTATATTACTGGAGCAAAAAAGCAAACAAGCAGGTTGGGGGTAGGACAGAATGCACGTCCTTTTAAAAGCAAATGTAAAAGTATCTGAATGATAAACACTGCAAGGTAACGGTCACAAAAACAGCTGCAAGCACTAAGAATTTCTGTGAAGGACATATAGCCAAAATGTGTCATCTTCACGCACCTGTTGTTCAGTTCTATCTCCTGAGGTTCGTATTTCACAAAGCGCCCTGTGATGTCTGTAGGGGCTCGCAGAATATCCTTTACATTCAAAAAGAATTCCTGAAACGAACAAAGAAGTATTTATTCACCAAACAGTGAACTGCAAAGTCCAAGCTAAAACTGCTCATCCGTGACTACAGCCGATTTGAGGACATTTTCCAAATCAGCGAACCTGGCCTAAAGTTTTCATACGACTGCAATTTGACGGTTTCATAAAAATAAACCCAAAACAAATATTTTAATAAAAATTCTCAAACAAACTATGCTGGAGTTTTTTTTTTTGAGAGCATGTGATGGCAGTTGCCAATTAAATTTAGGGTCCCCTAAATATGGGCTATTTAGTTCCCAGCAACAGTTTGACATAGCTATAGATAATCACATACTGATGAAAATCAGCATCTCAGCAAAACAAAATGTTACATCACAGTCACTAAAGGCAGATGACACCAAGCTGGGACCTTTGACCTTTGTACAAACAACTCCTCATCTTCTGAATATTCTGATAATGGCAGAGGTTTATGCGAGTTGTACTCCAAAAATATGGACGAGACAGGTTGAACAACTCTAGAGTAAAGGGATCTGTAGGATTCCCTTGGAGTTGGTAAAGGTTATAAGAGTTTACATACATTCATGAACTTCTCGTACTGGACAGCAGACTCCATGGTGTTGTTGGAATAATCCAGGGTATCCTTCCAGGAGTGCATGAGGAACGCCAAGCGCAGCTGTCGAGCTGTTCAGAGAAATATAGTACCATTTTATGGAAACTACAATCTGTGAGACCATTTCCCTAATATTTGAGCACATTTTATTAAAGATTGGCTATAAAAAAAAAACCTAAAAAATGTTTTTGGAATTTGGAGGCCAAGGCAACACCATGAATTCTTTTTCATGGTCCTTAAACCATTCCTAAACACTTTTGCAGTGTGCATACCCTGAAAGAAGTCACTGCCACTAGGGAACACCATTGCCATGGTGTACGTGGTCTGCAACAATCTCTAGGTAAGCTGTATGTGTCAAAGTAACATCCACAAGAACCCAAGATTTTCCAGCAGGTCATTACCCAGAGCATAACACTGCCTTCGCTAGCTTGCCTTCCTCCCATAGTGCATCCTGCTGCCCTCTCTTTCCTAGGAAACCAATACACATGCATCTGCATCCACCTGATCGAAAAGAAAATGTAACTTATAAGACCTGTTAAACCTTCTTCCATTGCTTTATTAGTCCATTGAAGGCACTTTCAGCAGTGGACAGGGGTCAACATGGGTACTCTGACATAGCCCCACATGCAGGGCACTGCGATGTACTGTGTGTTTTAACACCTTTCAATCATGCAATGCAATAACTGTGACTCTCTGTAATTCCTGGTGCAATGTGGGTTTATTCAGCCACCCAAATAAACAGATAATGTTTCAACAAGATGTTGGTCAGTGGTTTTAATGTTGTGGCTAATCAGTGTAAGGATTGCCTTGTTGATCCTTTAAAGGACCACTCTAAGCACCCAGACCACTTCAGAGAAACTGCTATGTTTATAATAGGGTTAATCAAGCCTCCAAATCCTCTAGTGGCTGTCTCATTGACAGCCGCTAGAGGTGCTTGCGTGCTTCTCACTGTGAAAATCACAGTGAGAACACGCAAGCGTCCATAGGAAAACATTGTAAATGCTTTCCTATGAGACCGGCTGAATGCGCTCGCAGCTCCTGTCGCACGTGCGCATTCAGCCGAAGGGAAGGGGAGGCGGCGAGCTCCCCGCCCGGCGCTGGGAAAAAAAAGGTAAGTTTTAACCCTTTCCTCTCCCCAGAGCCGGGTGGGAGTGGGACCCTGGGGGTGGGGGAACCCTCAGGGCACTATAGTGCCAGACAAACGAGTATGTTTTCCTGGCACTATAGTGGTCCTTTAATCCATAAAATAAGTACACCATAAAAAAAAAAAATTATCAAAATGATTAGTCCTAAAATATTTTTTCAATTCTATATCCATAGAGTGGAGGGGCCACACGTAAGGTTTTAAACATATCGCAGTACAAAAATGTTGTCATTTGAGGGGCAAACACAAGATGTATCTGACACCACATGGATAAATTGTGTATTTGATCTAAACAGGAAATTCAGCCACTGATATGTGAATGACAAGCCCACTTTCAATATTTCATATTGAATGATTACTGGATGATCAAATGGTCTAAGCCTAACTACTGTGCCTCCCTCTCTCAGGGGCCAACACGTTTTATATTACAGCACCCTCTAGAAAGGAAACCAAACCAGCTGAGCCTCTGATGACCACACACATTTCTCACACAGCATACAAGCTTTTAAGAGATGCTGTTTACAAAAACTGTTTAAAATAACAAGCTCCAGTGATAGGACCTTCTACAGAAAAGTGGGCAGGGACTCTGCAGATTGACAGTACGTGCTCCTTTACATACTGTTACATAACACTCTGGGAGTGCCAAATAAATACAGTTTTACGAATTGCTGTATAAAAATACATTTTGACATTTCCATATACTTTTCAAGCACACTTGAGTATTCCCAATGTATGCAGTAAAGCATGAATGTACAAGGCATGTTATTCCCTTACCAGAATTTCTCTGCAGTGCATCTTTAATAGTTATGAAATTCTTAAGGGATTTCGACATTTTGCAGCCGGCAATGGTCAGATGGCCAGTATGAAGGAAGTAACGCACCCAGTGGTTGTTATCATAGTAAGCCTGGAACAAGAATCAATTATTAAAACTCAATACAAACAGTACTCATAGAAGAATGTTTAAGGTATAATTATATATCATGGCAGTCCTGACTTTAGCAACAAAGTATTAATAAATTGGCAATTTCAATTATTAGCCTTGCTTTAATAAAGGTGTTTAAACAATAGAAATATCATCTAGCAATGTAAAATGAACACTTCAGTGGACGGGGCCTGGCATTTGAGCAGAGTGGTTGCATGTTGAGCGAGCTCCCGTGCGCGACGGCCTAGTGCATCTCCTCGGCGGGTAAAATGGCCATTTCCCTCGACAGGGACTCTAGAGTAAAGGGATCACAGGCTTGCTGGTTGTTCTTTGAGCCCCGTACACCCTTCCTTTGGGTCGGTGGGGGTTGTCCCAGTCCCCATTAAGAACAGCATACTCCCCTATTTGTGCCTGTTCTGAATCTGGGCAAAGCCAGTGAGGCTGGCTCCATCGAGTCCTTTCCACAATGGCGGAGATGTCAAACGTGAGTGGCAGACCTCAACTAACATATGGGTGGTTATCTACAGACATCGCTACAGCCGTCTCTTTCACCTGCTCCTATGACACAGCTCCAAGGCAGAGCTTCACTGCGTTAACTTCCTCCCAGGGAGTGAGCCACGAAGGTCAGAGTAGCCTCACACTGTCCATTCACCTGGGGGATATATCATCACGGGGATCTCAAGGCTTCGCCCTGGCTGTGGGAAGAAACGCCTGTGGACATATGGTGCAGGTTCCTGGTTATGCCTGTAGCTGGAAGGAAGCGGCCCATTGCAGCACCCAGGATCCTCTATACAAGTCTGGACAAGCTACTTGAGCTGTTGTCCGTAATCTTTCTAAAACACATTAAAACAACAGACAGCTCTGATCACTGTTTTTTATTTTTATTCTACTTCTGTATTTCTTTTTCCAGAGTTTAGCAATTTTTAAGCCTGGCTAAACCTATTTACCGAGGTTCTGGTAGAACACTATACTGCAGAACTCATAGTTCAGAATGCTTGTTTTCAATCCAGACATGGACCCCTTGTTCACAGTGCCTACAGGGGTATCAGCTATACCTCAGTGTCGCGGCCTAAAAAGGCTGAAACGATCGTATGTGGTTGCTGTATCTTTTGTAAAGAGCAACGGCACGCATTTTGGGTCTGGACTGGGATCAGTCTAATATGCAAATTGCCCTGGTTCTTTTTGTAATGCCACAAGATGAGCTAAAACCAACTTGAGATCTGAACTGGGACCCCACCGAAGAGCAGGCTACTTGAGCAGTTGTCCATTTTCAGTACTCTCTTGCATCTTGCTTTTTGCTCTCCCCAAGGAAATGTTTAAATTATATTTTTTCATGCATCCTCATTTATCTGCATAATGTATTAACAATTGGAGAAAACTCCAGTCTGAAATAATACATATGAAATGCTTTCAAAACTAGAGTACCAAACGATTTTAGACTAGGTAAATAGCAAGTTAAGATGAAAGTGGCCACTTAAATGTTCTATATCTATCACGCTCTGAGAACAAGTACTGGGAAATGTAAAGTCCATGTATTATTAAAAAGATTTTAAAAGTAATCTTTCTAAAACACATTAAAACAACAGACAGCTCTGATCACTGTTTTTTTATTTTTATTCTACTTCTGTATTTCTTTTTCCAGAGTTTAGCAATTTGTAAGTCTGGCTAAACCTATTTACTGAGGTTCTGGTAGAACACTATACTGCAGAACTCCGTTTGGAATGCTTACGAACACTGTTTTCTACAGTTGCAGTTTAAATATATTAAAATGATTAGTCCAGGTTTAAGCTATATCACATACTTCTGATTGTGCCAGTTCGTTGTCGTGATGGGGGAATCGAAGATCGAAACCTCCTCCGTGAATATCCATGGATTCGCCAAGGATGGATCCGGCCATTGCAGAGCATTCGATATGCCATCCTGGGCGGCCCTGCATAAGACAAAGATTAATCCAGATCATTCTCATGCTAGAATAATATAAAACACAAGACTGTGGTGTGTTCTCGGTTTCATCTTTCCAGCAATTCACTTGGTGAATTCACTTCAACGTGGTATAATTCTTAACTTTAAAGGATGCAAAACCTTCATCTAACTGAAGGACCCCTTTTGTAATTGGGGTACACACAGTACACACTGTAAGTGGCCATCAAGATTAGATTGTGATCAGAATAGGGGAGTTTTATAAGGTTTCTGCTAAAAGCAAAGTACAACAACTCTTGTTAAAGGGGTAAACCATAGTCTTGGCTTGAACATTTTTTATTTTATTTTCTGAATTTAGCATATCTAGCTAAAGGTATTCTTAAAGGATTACTCCAGGCACTGTGATACTTTCAGTGATTTAAATAAGGATTTGTTCACGGGTATCAGCTATACCTCACTGTCGAGGCCTAACAAGGCTGAAACGATCGTATGTGGTTGATGTATCTCTTGTAGAGAGCAACGGCCCGCATTTTGGGTCTGGACTACCCTTTTGGATGGGATCAGCCTAATATGCAAATTGCCCTGGTTCTTTTTCAAATTTGGCAGCAATATGCAATGTCAAACTGCCGTTGCTAAGGCCAGTAAGGTTTTGTGATGTATAAATAGGGGCATAAATTCTTGGGATGAAAATATAATTTTGCCTCTTTATAAATCGCTGGTAAGACCACACCTTGAATATGCTGTGCAATTTCGGGCACCTGTTCTAAAGAAGCATGTCATGGCACTAGAAAAAGTGCAGAGACGGGCTATAACACTGATAAAAGGAATGGAGCATTTTAGTTACGAAGAAAGGTTAAAAAAAATTAAATCTCTTTAGTTTGAAAGAACGGCGCCTCAGAGGGGATATGATAACATTATACAAATATATTCGGGGCCAATACAAACCATTATCTTGAAATCTATTCATAAACAGGGCTATACATAGGACACAAGGTCACGCATTTAGGCTGGAAAAAAAAAAAGAGATTCAGTCTAAGGCAAAGAAAAGTTTTTTTTTACATTAATAACTGTAAGGATGTGGAATTCTCTGCACGAAGAGGTGGTTTTAGCAGAGTCCATACAGGTGTTTAGACAGCAATTGGATAAATACTTGCAAAAACATAACACACAGGGATATAATTTCTAATGGGTGAGTAATAGCTTCTTGATCCAAGGAGACATCTGACTGCCTTTTTGGGGTCAAGAAGGAATTTTATCATAGTATGTTGCAAAAATTGGAAGCGATTTTAAACTGTGATTTTTGCCTTCTTTTGGATCAACAGCAAAAAAATATGTGAGAAAGGTTAAACTTGATGGACACAAGTCTCTTCAACTATGTAACTATGTAAAGTGATCATTGTGCTTTAGTCTGTATGTGTACCGTGTAACTAGAGTCCTGGGATGGCTAATGTTAACACTGTGAAAATTTGGATGAACAGAATCTAATTCATTGGTTAAGAATATGACACTCTCAGCCAATGAATGAGTGGCAGGATCGGCATCCAGATTATGCAGAAGTTGGATGTCGTAACCACTGCTTCAGAGGACCATTGGCACTCGGCAGGACCAGGTAAGAGAACAAATGATTGTGAAATAGTTTGCCCTATTACCAGTGAATAGCCCCAGGGCACTCATGGCATAATACAGCAGGCTTTAGTAGTCATGATGACTGGGGTAACCATTTAACCCAGCTCCTGTCAATGAGATGTGTTTCTGTATTTGCCCTATAAGGTGCAGAAAACTTTAGATTTAATAAAAGTCTATTTCAGAACAAAAGGAAAGAAAAAGAAACAAGATAAATGTAAACGGATAATATTTTAGAAGACAAAAATACATAAATTAAAGCCTTTACCTTTCCCCACGGAGAGTCCCATGAAGGCTCTCCAGGCTTGGACGCCTTCCACAAGGCAAAATCATTTGGCGATTGTTTCTCACTCAAACGATCTGCCGAGATGCTGAGGTCACCTGAGGATGTTAATAATTAGATCACAATTTACAAACAAAACAGTCGTGTGTGTCATTATCCATATTCTAGCTGTAATGATATAAAAAAAACATGTTTTTTTGAATTTGCTAAATTTGTATTAGTAAATAATGGAGATTTGTTTTAGCAATACTACAGGGACAATCTAAACATGTAAAAGAGTTTAATAAAGTGGTTTTGGTGCAAACAATCTGCCCCTGCAGCCTTCTAGTTTAATTCAGGGCTGTTTGAAGAATACAGCACTGGTTTTATTTTACTCTAACCATGCCCTCTAAACAGCTGCACTATCAGTGGGGTCTTTCATAATTTATATTTATATATTTTTTCACATTCAGCATCAGTGTGCATAACATCATAAACTGCTGAAGCAGAGAGTTGGCTTTAGTACTTGCAGGTGTGAGCACTGGAGCTTGTACAGTGTTCAGTTATATGCCAGCAATTGCATCACTCCCCCTACCATTTAGCACCAGACCTGAAGGATGGGGGAGGACCCGTATGCTTTTTTGACTCGACACTAGCATCGAGCGGTCACTCAGCTCGATGCTAGCAAATGCTTTCAGCACTCACATAATGCGGTTAAGCATCAAATACTTTTCTTTAAATTAAGTAATGTTTGTCTATTCAAAGCATTGGATTTGCAGATCACAGAGAAAGCCATTTACTTGACACTTCTCAGCACATACAAGGAAAATAAGTTGATCCGCTTAACTAAAGCAAGATTTGCAGTTAAGATGTCAGGAATTTCGGCACTTGGTAACTGTTTGAAGAAGAAAATAGAAAACCCATATTTATTTTTAACTTGCATATTTGAATGCATTTAGCAACTGGATTATTAACTAGATACTTGGCTAGCAGCTCCTCTAGAAATATGGCCACATCGGTAAACGTGCTTTCTCATCCCATCTCACTATACCAAATACAGCATCCCACAAGTCTCGAGTGTGATCACTGCATGTACCCAGTGAAAGATCCTATATCCTTGTAGTTAATGCACATAAAATACCTTCTCCTTCATTAAGAGCTTTCTGATCTCCGACAGCTTCAGGAACTAGTTTGGCATAATAATGCCTGTCACTGCTGTGAAACTTGGCTGTGTTAAAGTAAATAGATCCATTGGACACATACCTGGAGACATTAGAGAAAAGCGACAATTATTTTAATGAAAGCAAAAAAAAATAGAGATAAAAAAGTGACAATCACAGTTTGCAGGAGTTTAAATGTCTCTTCTGTTGGCCACACAGCTTCTTGTAGGACAGCTCTGATGTGGCTTCAATTCCTTTCAATACCACACAGCAGATCAAGAAGCCCCACGAGGCACTGTTTAGTGAAATTAAAAAAGCAGTGGATTTTACTTCACTAAGCCAGGGTTCTACAAACTCTGGTCCTCCAGCTATTGCTTAACTATAACTGCCATAATTCTATGAATGAAATAGATCAGTGGTTCCCAACCCAGTCCTCAAGGCACCCTGACCAGTCCAGGGTTTAGGGATTACCCAGTTGTGTCTAAGGTGTTTTTACAAAGAAGAAAAAAAACACCTTACACACAACTTGGTAATCCTTAAATCCTGGACTGGTCGGGGTGCCTTGAGGACTGGGTTGGGAACCACTGAAATAGATAACCAGAGGCTCAAGGGAGTTGTAGTTTGGCAACATCTGAAGGGCCAGAGTTTGGATAACCCTACACTAAGCCATGAAATGGTGAACTGGCAACAAAATCACAAACATTAGGCCAAAATAATCAAGCTGATTATCTACCTTGCCTAATTTGGTAATATTTCTGCTATTTGACTATCAAGACGTTAAATTATTTAATTGTTGTCGATTAACACCATGGCATCCTGCTGCATATATAAGTAGCTGCTTTTTTGTGGCATATTGTCATTTTATGATTTGCATTTAATATATGGTCCCTGAGGAAGTCCTAGCTCTAAGGACGAAACGCGTAGGACTGACCACATTCTTATTTATTTGAAATAATTTTTTGTGCTGTATTCAATAAAAGCCGCTTTTTTTCAACTGACCACCTGAAGTCCTGTATTCCAGTGGCGTACGTCCAGGGAAGTGAACAACAGCCCCTGCCACCATCTGGGGAGGCACCTTATGAATGCCTAATTACGCTACCTTCTTGTGAGTGCATCTAGTTACAGCGCACATCATTTTATAATGTGGATTTACACTATGTTTTGCATATCTTTCTATTTTTAGATAGTCAGCTGTTTTGCTATCTGGTTGTATATACTTTGGCATATATAAGTAGACTGGCCCTAGAATGGAGAAACAAATGGGCACTTTTTTCTCCTTTGTAAAATTCTAAAATAAATTAGAAAATCAGGTTTTCAACATAAGTACACCACCACATAGCTGGAGCCGTTGGAAATACAAAAGGTTAGATTTAAGACTGTCGGCATGGTAAAAGTTTTGTGGTCAAACCCCAAATATTTATAAACCGTTTATAATAAAACTCTTACCCATAACCATTATCCACGATTTTTTCCACAAACTGCACAATTTCTGGCACATATTCACTCACTCGTGTGAGCACATCTGGAGGGAGAACCTATGGAGAACATTGGGACCAGATTAGCACAACCGAAAACCAAATGCAGGATTATTATAGCTGACCTGACTTACATGGGTCTGTTATCAAAAGTGTCTTAACACTTATTGAAATTATGAGGTAGTCAGTCAGCATTCTGTGTGGTTTAAGCCATCCTCTGAATGTTTTGGGAGCTCAGCCCGCACCCTGAGCGTGTTGGGAAGCTCAGCCCGACCCCTAAAAGGTACTGACTGCCAGCACTTTGTTATTCCTTATACAATTAAAACATAATTTCTTCCTTAAAAACAGTATATTCTACATCTGCAAGGTAAACAGCCTTGAAATATATATTTTATTCTCCAATGGCAACACCATCTTTTACAGTGGCAGCATCTGCAGCCTAACCCAGATGACCTTCAGCTAGAGATCAAACAATGACTTGTACCTTGTTTATTTTATGTATAAATGTGCTCACAAGGCAGTAAACATACAAAAAAAAAAAAAGAGGTGAATCCAAACAGTACATAAACAGCTTATGCTAAAACCAGATTTAAATCTAGATGAAACAATTAGGTCCAATGGTCTGAATGTTTTAAAGTTCACTACCCAAAAAATACAAATATCTGGAGCGGCTCTCATAAAATATATTTTTTAAAAATCTACAACTTGGAAAACTGTCTTTTTTAACGAGGTTATGACTTGTGTTATCCGCCTCAATCGACATCAGAGGATTGATGGAGGTTTCTCTATTGCAGAGTCTTGGCAATACTTTGTTGTACTTACATTTAAAGCATCCATATCTTTATGGTATTCACCTTCCCAGTACTTTGGAAGCTGTGAAAAAATTGAATTATCTGAAACTTCAGCACCATGCTGGGTATCCAGCCAATCTGACAGCAAGTCTGCAGCCTCTTCCAGCAATTTCTAAAAAATAAAATAAAAAAATCATTGGGTTAAAATATATAAACTCAGTTCTCCAGTTACTTTCTGGTCTTTTACAAGCATTGTGGAAAAACAGGAGAGCAGGAAAAATGTACCATTTGAACTATTTTGGCATAAAATGTTCAATTCACTTTTCAATTCTCCATTCCCAGTCTAAGTTCTAGCTCCCCCGTGTTTTATTAACTCATGACACTATATACAGATCACATATACTACAAATTATATTAAACTATCTAGAACACATAAAATAATACAACATTAAATTTAGTTGGGGAAAAACCATCTGTTTCTAACTTTTGTAGTTTGTTCGACTGAGTCAGTGCACCCTATTTAAAGGGACACTAGTCATCAGAACAACTACATCTAAATGTAGTCATTGTGGTGTCTACAGCCTGTCCTTGCAGTCATTTTAGTGTTAATAACAGAGAAAACATCTAGTGGCAGTCACTCAGACGGCCACTAGATATGCTTTCTGATGTTCAGTATCTCCTCACTCTGCACGGAGATGCTGAACGCTCCCCATAGAGATGCATTGATTTAATGCATCTTTATGAGGAGGTGCTGATTAGTGCAGTGTTTTGCTGGGCAAGCGCAATAGCCTGCCAATGCTTTCCTATGAGAAACCATTGGATTGGCTTAGATCGCCAATTGTGATGATCTCATCTAAAGGAATGGGGTTTCGCAGAACTGGCATAATAGGAAGTAAATTCACCTTTTATATTGGTTACAGGAATACTTATTTGTATTCCTGTCACTATAGTGTCCCTTTAATCTATTTAATTGATTAGTGAACATTTCAAAGTAGTGGTCCAAAGAAAATCATTTGTGGCAGCTGAACAGACTCTTGATTGAGCACAAAAGGGACCATGCACATTTTCACAAACATATACAGATTAGTCTGTTAACTTGTGGTGAATCTGAGGACTTATCAAAGTGTCGTAGTCTTTAAAGTGGTAAAGATTCCAAACATGGCAATCACTATGGAAACTGGTGGAACAAGTATCACATTCCATTGGTGACTCCACCCATTTAGAACAGCATTCTTTGGAATACGACACTCTTAAAAAATCCCCCCAAAATTGTCCTTTAAAAAGTGGCTTAGCAAACAAAATTTATCATCTCCTGAAAGGGTTTTTTTTACATATTATTTACCAAGAATTTAAACCACAACAGTGTTCATGAATTTAATAGGATACATTATTAAATGTTAATTATTACGATTATAATGTCATTATATGGACACCTACATATATAAATATTAAATGTGTAGGGAAAAGTAAATTAAATAAAAAAAACATTTTCCATAAATCCACAACTCCTACCTTTGGCTAACTCTGACAATGGGTACTAAAGCTGAATCAAGGGCAGTGCTCCATCTATTGGTTTATATAACACAGTAAGTTTGCACTGTGCCCTTGTTGTTCATACTGGTTGCATGTTTAATGTGATAAGAATAACTCTAACCCGTGTGCATGTGTAAATTTCTCCCTCGGCCGAACTTTGACTCAGGGCTTCCTCGAGTGGACGGACTGCAGCAGACACGGCCTTCTCAATCTTCTCAAGCATCTGCTTTTTATCAGGATCAGTGGTCTCATTGAGCTTTTGTAAAAATGGCTGTGGAGGGGAAGGTGTTAAAAAGGACCCAAGCACGCTGGTTAGTCCAAAGGTTTTAGTTAAAGCAAAAGTTATAAATTACATATATATAAAAAAAAAAAAAAAATATGTATTTATACAACAGGGCTTAAATTTGCTTGTTCACACCTTACCAAGGGTAATATTTAGAATTTCACAGACTCCATATAGCAAGGCAGAAATATAGCAACTATCTGTACATTGTGCAAGTAAAAATAGCTACTGAATGTACAGTTTAAATCAGAATTCTGACCACAGCTTCCCCTTTTCATCTCTCTCACTTTTCTCATGCCACTGAAAATGCCGACAGCTCTGAGAAGTCATTTCTCACAAAGGGAGTTTTGAGTCGATGGATGAACTGTCTGTAGTTTAAAGTCATGTAATAAAGTCAGTCATAAAACTGTACAAATGTCACCAATAGAAATCCCAATAACTATATTGACAGCGTAAAACAACATCCCCGAAACAGTTAAGAATCTACTAGTGTGTAAGACAAATTGATAATTACCGGGGCCTTCTATTAATCACAATCACTCCAGCCTAATTACTTATTGTACAAGCCATCCATACTTTTTTTTAACTCATACTATTTTGAATGGTTAGACATTAACTGTCCCCTTTGTTGCTACCTACATAGCAGAAGTTACACTTGTACACTATCCACTATTATGTCAATGATATGCAAAAAAACAAACAAAAAAAACATTATAAAGCCCCCGGCTCTCTCTTAGCCCCTTAAATATAGTAAAAACTACCTTATTCCAGTGTGGCGCGTGTCTGTCGGCGCTAACTCCAACCCTTATCCGCTTCCTTGGTTGACATCATCAGAACTGATTTCCCGTAGGAAAGCACTGGATTTGCAGAGAACATCAATTCTGATGAGGTCAGCCCATGAGGCGTTCTTTTCTCTGAAATGACAGTGTTTTACATTAAAATGCCTGCAGGGATATTAAGCTGTATTTGTTCTGGTGACTATACATGTTGACAATTCTGAATGGATCGTCAGCATGCAGACCATGATGGTGACAGACAGCCAATGGCGGCATGCCTCACCCCCGTCTTGCCATCCAAGTCCTCCTCAACATCCCCTCCAGTGAGGGAAGGGACGCCAGATGAGGAGTCAGGCTGCTGGAAGAACCTGGCCTCAGTACTAAATTTAAGTTTTCCCTATTTTTCTGAGTGAGGGGATGCCAATAAGAGTTGCTCCATCCAAAATTAATGGTTTATTAAAACATTGTTTTTTTGTTTTTTTTTGCTGGAAATAACCCTTTAAGTACCGCTTTGAACTAACATGCTATTGCCCTAGATAGACTGAAATGCTTTTCGTGTGTTAAAGAGACACTCTAGGCAGTATAAACACAATCTCACTGAAGTTATAATTCCCTTTAAACTAGGCAGAACCCAGTGATTTCTCCTGTATTTCATAAAGCTGATTTTACTATTTAACTCACACATTAGAGATGATGTCACAGTAGACTGAAAACAGATGTAAACATGTATACTCTCTTTAATTTTCCTTAATATGAGGCTTTCTGATATGACTTATTTTAGAGTCATGCTACTCACCCAACAAGCAGTCAATGTATCTCATTGTAATGAGAGAAGCACTGGATTAGAGTAATAATGAGTACAAACCTTTAATGCTGTATTGACATCAAACAGGAGAGCGGAGGCAGTAGGATGTCTCTCCTTGTATTGCTGAAACAGATAGTTCTGTCTGGCTCGCCTAATAATCTAAAAAAATGACAAAGTAATAATTATGATTTTTTAATAATAATAATCAGATCAATAATAACCAGATCAGATCAATCATAACCAGGAAAGAAACATTTAGCTTTCGCACATTACTAAGTACAACATGAAACCTAGATGTTATTAAAACCTAGCCTAATAGTATTCATTTTATTGACCTCTGTCAGATGAAAAGCTGTGGCATTACATCTGAAACATTAACCAGTGAACCTTCTAATGTTCTTGATATATTCTTGTATCACCTCCTCCCTCCCCCATGCCTGTACCAACAATAAGAAAAAAAGTAGATTCAGGAGCGTTTATCACCACGCAAAAAACAAATACACCGCCAAAGACAAAACAACATAATATTGGACCGGTGTCTTACCTTATCATCAATGTCGGTGATATTCATGCAGTAAAACACATCGTATTTAAAATAGTCTTTTAGCACTCTCCTCAGGATATCAAAAGAAATATATGACCTAAAAAAAAAAAATATTTTTAATAATACTTAAACAGAAGCAAACCTTTGTTGTGCTAATCTACGAAATTCAAGGAAGCAGTGCCCATAAAATGGATTGCAGCCCACGCACACATTGGGCCCACCATGAAATTTATATGGGCCACATATAAGGAACAGTGTCTCCAGTTGCAGCAATTCTTCACCCCCTATCACTAAGAGCTGATTTCTTTTTATCCATAACATTTGTGGAAGATATGATCATGTACACCAAATGGTTTAATAACAGAAACATTAAGATTATCTTTTTTTTTTTTTAACCGTTTCCTATTAAAATATGTTTTGCTCTTATTTGGTTAACCTGATGCTAAGATTTCTTATGGATTGATTTTTTGGGATGGACATAATACTGGGTTCCATGACAGCTACAAATCGACCAACAGACCTTTAAAATGCCATTATCGACAAACCGATGGTGAAGCTATAACAATAAAGAACTCTGTCACATCATCAGCATTATTTAAACAAAAGGACAGGCAAACGCAAATTATACAACGTGGGTCTTAAATAAAGAGCAATTCTGGAACAAATAAAAGTTGAGCCATCAGCAGATTGATACCCCATGTTTACATGGTGACTAATCCATTTTCAAACCCTCTCCTAGATGCATAAATGTGTCTAGGAAAGAACTAACTCTGGCCATAAATACTAAAGGAGGGGATGCAATATCATATACGCGGAAGATTCGAACAGTCTTTATAAACATGAGTCGATTGTACACGCACCTAGCATGTCCCATGTGAGAGGCATCATACACAGTTGGTCCACAGCAATACCACGTAACTTTTTTACCTTTCTGGGGCACAAACACATCCTACAGAAATGAAAGAAAACAAACTGAATAATCATTTCATTCGCAATTGAAATGTATAAAATAGTACTTTAATAAAAAAATTTAAAAATATGCTAAAAGGTGCCATGACCAACAAAGCATTACTCTGCTTGGAGTAAGGTTTGGTAGCAATTATTTAGCATACCTTGTTGCGGGTGAGACTGTTATACAGACGTAGTTTTGGTTGTTCTTTGGCTTCTGGAGCTAACCATTGTGGCTGAGTGCGTCTTCCCTTACCTGAAATAAGATTAAAAATTCCATTAAAAAAAAAAAAATGTGTGAAGTTTGTTAAACTAGCTAAAGAATGTATCCGGTTGAATTAAAGGAACCCTATAGGGTCAGAAATTAAATGTGTATTCCTGACCCTATAGTGTTAAAAAAAAAAAAAAACATTATAAAGCCCCCAGGCTCTCCCTTACCCCCTTAAATATAGTAAAAACTACCTTATTCCAGCGCTGCGCGTGTCTGTCGGCGCAAACTCCGCCCCTTATCCGCTTCCTTGGTTGACATCATCAGAATTGATTTCCCATAGGAAAGCAATGGATTTGCGGAGATCGTCAATTCTGATGAGGTCAGCCCACAAGGCGTTCTTTTTCTCTGAAAAGGCAGTGTTTTAAATTAAAACGCTTGCATGGACAGGTTATAGACACCAGAACAACGACATTAAGCTGTATTTGTTCTGATGACTATATAGTGTCCCTTATGGCAAACTAATTATGAAGAAAAGCCACTTTTTAGTTCACGGAATTTAATCACTACTTTTCAGAACACTCTGATAAATATGCCCCCATCCCGCTGGGCTCCCTCAGCGCTGGTGACCTCTCCTCCCCCTACCGACGTCCGCTCCGAATGCGCGGCCGGAGCCGTGCGCACATTCAAACCGCCCATAGGAAAGCATAACTCAATGCTTTCCTATGGACGTCCAGCGTGAGTTTAATGCAATTTTCAAACTGAGAATCGCAGAAGCAGATTCTAGTGGCTGTCAGGGAGACAGCCACTAAAGGCTGGATTAACCCTGCAATGTAAACAGAGCAGTTTCTCTGAAACTGCTATGTTTACAGCTGCAGGGTTAAAACTAGGGGGACCTGGCACCCAGACCACTTCATTGAGCTGAAGTGGTCTGGGTGCCTACAGTGGTCCTTTAATAATTTAGAAAAATGTACATTCTGTATCTTTACTGACCTTCCTAGAACAAAATACATCCTATACTGACTGTGACATGTTAAACGGCAGCTTCTTACTCCATGTGAAGCTCTGTGTGTAAAGAGGTTTTGTATATTTTTGACGCTGGACAAATATTTAGTAACTATTGCCCCATCCCCCAAAGCCATGCTTTACAGTATCTGAAAATACAAACCAAGAGCCAAAAGTATCTTATTAATAGCTACTGTACTGAATGGATGCTTTCGAAGGGTTTTAAATAAAATTCTCCTGAAAGTTAATCACAAGAAGCAAGATTTTCTTAAGGACGTGTCTCTGGCTCCTGGGTATTGCCAAGCTCATGAGCATTTCCACCAGGCCCTCCTAGCTAACTGGGAGTTTTTTTTGTGTGAAAAGGTTCCGTAACTGTGCATATGCATATTAATGGAGGCACAAGGGCAGCCCAGGTCATACAGTGTCTCTTTAACACAGGTAAATCAGAGAGCAGAAATGGCCAACTGGAAGACCACCATATACAGTTGCAAGAAAAACTATGTGAACCCTTTGGAATGATATGGCTTTCTGCACAAATTGGTCATAAAATGTGATCTGATCATAATCTAAGTCACAACAATAGACAATCACAGTCTGCTTAAACTAATAACACACAAAGAATGAAATCTTGCCATGTTTTTATTGAACACATCATGTAAACAATCACAGTGCAGGTGGAAAAAGTATGTGAACCCCTAGACTAATGACATCTCCAAGAGCTAATTGGAGTGAGATGTCAGCCAACTGGAGTCCAATCAGTGAGATGAGATTGGAGGTGTTGGTTACAGCTGCCCTGCCCTTTAAAAAACACACGCCAGTTCTGGGTTTGCTTTTCACAAGATGCATTGCCTGATGTGAATGATGCCTCGCACAAAAGAGCTCTCAGAAGACCTACAATTAAGAATTGTTGACTTGCATAAAGCTGGAAAGGGTTATAAAAGTATCTCCAAAAGCCTTGCTGTTCATCAGTCCACGGTAAGACAAATTGTCTATAAATGGAGAAAGTTCAGCACTGCTGCTACTCTCCCTAAGAGTGGCCGTCCTGTAAAGATGACTGCAAGAGCACAGTGCAGACTGCTCAATGAGGTGAAGAAGAATCCTAGAGTGTCAGCTAAAGACTTACAAAAGTCACTGGCAAATGCCAACATCCCTGTTAGCGAATCTACAATACGTAAAACACTAAACAAGAATGGATTTAATGGGAGGATACCACAGAGGAAGCCACTGCTGTCCAAACAAAACATTGCTGCACGTTTACAGTTTGCACAAGAGCACCTGGATGTTCCACAGCAGTGCTGGCAAAATATTCTGTGGACAGATGAAACCAAAGTTGAGTTTTTTGGAAGAAACACACAACACTATGTGTGGCGAAAAAAAGGCACAGCACACCAACATCAAAACCTCATCCCAACTGTGAAGTATGGTGGTGGGGGCATCATGGTTTGGGGCTGCTTTGCTGGGTCAGGGCCTGGACGGATTGCTATCATCGAAGGAAAAATGAATTACCAAGTTTATCAAGACATTTTGCAGGAGAACTTAAGGCCATCTGTCTACCAGCTGAAGCTCAACAGAAGATGGGTGTTGCAACAGGACAATGACCCGAAGCATAGAAGTAAATCAACAACAGAATGGCTTAAACAGAAAAAAAAACAAGTAATTTGAAATCCTAGTTCAATAATAAAAAATAAAAAAAGTAAAGGAACACTATAGGGTCAGGAACACAAACGTCAATCTAGACCACTAGCCCCACTAAATATAGTAAAATCGTACCTTTCTTACAGTCTACTGGTGCTGGCTCTGCCCCTGATCTGCCTCTTTGGCTGACATCTTCAGAATTGGTGATTTTAGCCAATCACAATGCTTTCTCATAGGAAAGCATTTGATTGGCTGAGATTGTGAATTCTGATGATCTCAGCCAAAGAGGTGGGCTAGGGGGGTGGAGCCAAACACCACCCTGGCCAATCAGAATATCCCTTGAAAGGGATGCATTAAATCAATGTAGCTCTATGAGGAAAGTTCAGCCTCTCCAGGCTGAGGGTGTAGACACTGACTGTCAGTGCTGCACACTGTGCAGCAATGCCTCAGGAAGCACCTCTAGTAGCCATCTGATGAGTGGTCACTGGAGGCGTTCCTAGGCTGTAATGTAAGCAATGCCTTTTCTCTGAAAAGACAGTGTTTACCGCAAAACATCTGCAGGGACTGACTATACTACCAGAACAACTACATTAAGCTGTAGATGTTCTGGTGACTATAGCGTCCCTTTAAGGGCCAAAACCCCAAAAAATACTAAAACAAAATAAGGAATGGCAGCATTTAATATATGTGTTTAGTAGCTACCACATGGCTAACACAGATAGTACATGAAATGATGCTTCTAATACAGTGGCACAGTGGATACAGGGTCATAGCGTATTGCACCAGCACATACCAAACATCCTGTGGAATATTGCCATTCCACTAACTCACAGCACATTTGCGCCAAAAATATGTCAAATGATTTACTTCCCAGATTACGGATATAAAAGAATGGAATATCCAGGATACAAATCCCAAAAAAACTTTGGCACCCTCGAATTGTAAATAATATGGACTTTAATATCCCATTTTCCACTATTCAGGCCTTGAAAAGGGAAAATAGTTTAAAACCCCTTAAGGACACATGACGGAAATATTCCATCATGATTCCATTTTATTCCAGAAGTTGTGTCCTTAAAGGACCACTCTAGGCACCCAGACCACTTCAGCTTAATGAAGTGGTCTGGGTGCCAGGTCCTTCTAGGGTTAACCCATTGTTTCATAATTATAGCAGTTTCAGAGAAACTGCTATAATTATGAATGGGTTAAGCCTTCCCCCTAATCCTCTAGTGGCTGTCTCATTGACAGCCACTAGAAGCGCTTGCGTGCTTCTCACTGTGAAAATCACAGTGAGAGCACGCCAGCGTCCATAGGAAAGCATTGTAAATGCTTTCCTATGAGACCGGCTGAATGCGCTCTTGCCGCGCGTGCGCATTCAGCCAGCGGGGCGTAACGGAGGCGGAGAGGAGGAGGAGAGCTCTCCGCCCAGCGCTGGAAAAAGGTAAGTTTTTACCCCTTTCCCCCTTCCAGAGCCGGGCGGGAGGGGGACCCTGAGGGTGGGGGCACCCTCAGGGCACTATAGTGCCAGGAAAACGAGTATGTTTTCCTGGCACTATAGTGGTCCTTTAAGGGGTTAAAAATCAGTGTTACCAAATATCCAGAGAACTCCAGAAACACAAACTAAGTTATAAAGAACGGGGATCATCATATTAAGTCTACGTAAAGCACTCCAAGAAGGAACTTTTTTTTTCTACATGGTTACAAGTGCTACATGGTTCCTGTGCATAACCAATCTCTGGCTTCTATACTTGTAAATTATAAAGGGTAACTAAAAAAAAAAAAACAACTCCATAATTAAAAACCTCAATAAGAAATCCAGATAGCTTTTCAAAGAGGAACACGTCAGTGTCATTCAGCAAACACTCCTCTTGATAACTATGTTCTATAAACATGAAGATACTTAGAAATGTGTTACTCACACAACTGCAATTTATTTGAGGCACTCTTTACAGTAGAGTCACTAGAGATTGCCGCTATGTGCTTTTGCCACCGAACCACATGGAAGTAATGATCAGGAGGAGGTCCTGGGAGCTGTTTGAATACATCTATATCAGCCTGAGAAAGCGTGTAGCCCTGGATATAACTACGAGTGCTGAGGAACTCGTTCAAAGCGTTCAGTCTGGCATTCGGCTCACTAATGTTCAGAATAGAATGGTAGCTCTGAGCTGCAAGAGATGCACAAAACAGTTTATCAACAAGGGTTACCACAGTGCTCCATAAACAAGCAAATCATGCGCAATTATACAATTCCAAAGCAGTAAAGGATCATGGGAACAGTAGATTACGTTGCACAAATATAGTATCCCCCTTCCCCTCTCCAGCCCTGCCACAGCGAAGAGCATTTAAAAAAAAAAAATTTAAAAAAATGTTAATGTTAATGCATGGCGAAGCCTTCCACATAGGAAAGTACTGACTCAATGCTTTCCTATGGGAAGCCTAGTGTCGTTTCCAGCGTTGTTTTGCCTAAAACTGCAATTGGAACACTGTATACAAACCTCTTCAGTGAGATGAAGTGGTTTGAGTGCCTATAATGTCCCTTTAAGACCAGAGTAGCCAAATCATAAAAAAAAAAAAAAAAAGCAATACATACACGATTTTTGTCATCATCTTACTATCAACTCAGAAAACATGCACTAAAATTTAAAAAAAAAAAACAAGCGGGTAAGCAAAACATGCACACTGATACAATTCATTTTTCCAAAGGGTAAACACAAATTAATTTGCATTAAAAGTCCTACTTTAGTGACGGCAGTTATGTCAGTATAGTTTAATTATAAAGTGTATATTATAACAAACATTTAAATTTTTGTCCTGAGTTTTAAATAAACACACCACCACAGCTCCACTCGGCCTCAAGGAGACCATCACTAAATGAAGTATTGGGAAGCAGGATGCATGCTGCTTCTGTCATTCTTCTCTATGTGCTACAGCACAAAGCAAATGAGGAAGCACGCCCTCTCCGAGTGGTCCTTTAAAAAACAAATCTCTTAAAGCAGCCCTGTCATTTTAATTTTTTTTTTCTTTCTTTCCTTATGCCCCTTGTATCTTAATGATTATACATCCTTCCTTGTTTCTACTTATATTTTCTTCCTTGTGTCGGATTTCAATTCCTGGGTGCAGCCATTTTGTTCTCCTCTGCCCATGATATTTGCTATTTCCTTCGGTGGAACTCATTTTGCTGATGGATTGTGGGTAAATCTGACTGGCAACTGAAATAGTACTCTGCGTATGCTCTGCCCATTGTCAAGTTGTGTCAACGTTTGGCTGCTATATAGATAAGGAAAAGCAGTCCCTGCATTTCCTTGTGTATTTTATGAAAACTATAACACTCAAAGAAAAAAAAAAAAAGAAAAAAAGATGAAATGTATTTTTTTGTGACAGAATAGGATGAAACAATTTCAACAGATTAACAGAACTATAGAAACAATACCACTAGCAACCCACAGGTGTCATAATAGGATAGTAACAATGTAACAGGGTTACCAGTCTCCGTAAATCTTTCTGGTAACTTCTGAGGGGAGGGAGGGAGGCACCGACTACACTTCCTATACGTATGATCAATTCTCAGGAGAAGTCTTAGACCTGCTAACAATTCACAGCTGGCGGTGGTACTTTCCAAAGGAGCTATGTGATTTAGATAAAGCTGGGTCGTTCTGGTCAGAGCTGGATCAAGGAGAGGAGGCGCCTTTATTAAACTAGAAACACTGTATGAATCTTTGCTTGCAGAGATCATAAACAGGGTGTGACTGGAGCTTTCATTGATGAAAGTTTCACAATCCGATGTGTTGAAAAACAAAGCGGAAATACTATACTTAAAGAGGAAACAATATTCCCCAACCATCATATTTTATAGATAATGTAGTTGTTATGGTGTCTACAGCTTGCCCGCGCGCTTTTCAATATAAACACTGCCTTTTACATCACTGCCTAAAAACACCTTTAGTGACAGCCACAACAAGTGCTTCCTGGGTCAGTGCTGCATATTGTGCAGCACCTACATTTAGCGTTTCCACACACTGCAAGGAGATGCTGAATGCTTGTTTCAATGCATCTCTATGAGGAAATGAGGGCTGCGTCTTACCGTTCATACACAATAGCCTCCCAGTGCTTTCCTACAGGAAAGCAAGTGATTGGCTGAGATCATCAAGACTGATGATATCAGATAAGGAGGAGGGAGCAGCCGTGGCGAGACTGGTGCGGCAAGGAAGAATAGGTAACTAAAAACACCTTTAATCTCCAGAGAGAGGAGGGCTTGGGACCAAATGATGTATTCCAGCACTATAGTGTTTCTTTAAATCATGAAAAGAAAAGAAAATTAACAGGAACCTCTGATTCTGGTCTGTCGGATCTGTTCTTAATCCATTATTCTCTGTCCAGCAGTGATTTATGGGACAAGTAGTGTTAACCCATCACATAGGAGCCCAGTACTCTGGTTACTAATCTGAACTGTGTGAAGTGATTGGTAACTCAGCACGTGCTTCAGGGGAGGCGAATTTGGATAGCATTAAAGGAACACAGAAAACATTTTAGAACAGTCTGACTTCTCTCCTGGGGTGCGCCAGGTGCTGCTCAACACATCCTCAGCAGCCCAATAGAGCTGGAAGCTCCTGCTTATGAGTTTAATTAGCTATCATGCGCTAAGCCCTGCACCATAGGGCTAGCGTGTTGGCTGAGACTGCCAATTTATCCCTTTCAACCAATGAAATGAGCCTTGCACCTCCGGGTTTAGCTCCGACAGAGAGCTTCCAGCTCTCCGGTTTGCCATACTAGGGGTAACACTCTGCCGACCCCAGGTAATAAGGCAAATTGTTCTAAAAGATTTCATTACTTACATTGGGGGAGCATCTGTGCACCATATCAACTACAGCAAAATGTAGTGGTTATGGTGCTTGGAGTGTCTCTTTAACAATGGCAGCATGCAAATGACAGCTCTTAGCAGCTGTCTTAGAAGTTTAACTCTGTCTGTTTTCTGTGCTCCTCCCCTAAAGACTGCCTTATGAGGAAACCAGGGGTGTGCCCAGACATTCTGTATTCTGAACACACACACAAAATACACTGACTAACACATACCATTATTATATGTTTCAATTTAAATCCATCCAGCCTCCCTACCATCGGAGAACTAGAGTGCATCGGCGTTCCTGGGGTCCAATGAGTGGGCAGCTACGGGGGAAAGGAGGTGTGCCGGCATATTACAGCAGGCGGCAAGGGAGCACTGATCTTCCTGCTCTGCTCCCTCATGCGCCGCTTAGTGATGCCGGGGCAACATCATATTGCAGCCCCCAGCATCAGAATATCACATCTCCCTTGCCGCCCGCCTCGGAGGAAACAGGCACACAAAAACCAGGCACCAGAACAAAATTCCTGGTTGCCATGGCAACCCGGCATCTGGAATTTGTCGAGCCCAAAATTATGGGTTTTTCATTATATAGACATATATAGTATATGTGAGGTTTATCAAAAACCCAAATGTAAAAAAACACGCATAACCAGGAGATATCTATCTTTAATTTTTCAATATTTTGAAACTTGAGGTGGGCAATTCCAATTTGGATTGTCACTTTCACAGAATAGCTAAAAACCTCTATTTCCTACAATGTGTGTGGAACACCCCTACACAACACGGAAAGGGCTGTGATGATGCTGGCATATCTCCCAATATTTCATATGAATAACACTTTTATTTTAGCGCTATTAACAGGGTGTGAACAGGTGCGGGGCTCTTCTGAGACATTTTAAGGTGACTTACCAATAACGTACTGTATCCCGCTAAAATGGAATTTAGAACAAGAAAAATGTGTCTTATTTACGAAGACTGATTATGGACTTCCCTCCTAAAAAAGGACACTAGGGAAGTATATATGCTAGTTAACCTAAAGTAATAAATCACATAGATATGACGAGGAAGAGACAAATTGAAACATTAATTACTGGCTATTAAACAGGTGAGGGTGAAATGACAAAACAGTTGTACTCCAATTACAAATCCAATGTAGGACATTTAATGAACGCCAGTATAAATTACCACAAATCCAACCAAAGATCATGCCAGCAACCCACAGCTATCATGTTTTCACTAATCCTACATTCATGCCCAAAGCTTCTCGTGAGCACACTGGGAGACAGTTTCAGACAATTAATTTAATACTAGAAAAGCTACAATTTCTGGGGAAATTGTGTGAAGTGTTCTTGCCTCCACCAGTAGTCTACAACAGGAGTGAGCGGAGTAAGTGTTATTATTTATTTATATAGCACATTTTACTGAACGCCAGTATAAATTACCTGCCGCCCACGTCTCGGAAACTTTCCTAACGAGCCTATCACATGCTTAGTCAACCATAAGCAATAAAACCTACAGAATTTCTTTACCTGTGTAAAGACTGGCAAAACACAGTTCATTACACTAAATGACTTTTTAAAACACTATCAAGGGCTACATTTATCAAAGAAAAACAATCAACATATTTGTATTGTTTAACCCCTTAAGGACACATGACATGTGTGACATGTCATGATTCCCTTTTGTTCCAGAAGTCTGGTCCTTAAGGGGTTAAAGTGAAAGCTTACAGTAGTATAGCCTTCTTGCGTTTTGTTTTGTAATGCAGCCATTTTGAAACCCTCTTTGGTTGGAAGAACCACAAATCCAACCAAAGATCATGCCAGCAACCCACAGCTATCATGTTTTCACTAATCCTACATTCATGCCCAAAGCTTCTCATGAGCACACTGGGAGACAGTTTCAGACAATTAATTTAATACTAGAAAAGCTACAATTTCTGGGGAAATTGTGTGAAGTGTTCTTGCCTCCACCAGTAGTCTACAACAGGAGTGAGCGGAGTAAGTGTTATTATTTATTTATATAGCACATTTAATAGCCAAGGTTGTTGCCCAAAGTGCTTCACAGTTACATTAAACCATACATTTATAAAACCATTAGAAGGTGTACAAAAGGCCCTGTCTATGACATCACTTGCTGCTATTTGGTACCCAGAGTGCATTTCAAGACATGGCTGACACCCCCATATAACCAGGATGGTTTACATGACATATACATACAGAATGGCAGCACATGAAAAGTGTTGCCCTGATGTATTGGATATGGAATGTATCTACTGCAGAGAATAAATTAATGGATACCTACTGCTGACTGCCATTGCGTGCTGTGTATACGTGGGTCTATGCAGACTGCCATTTAATCTACATGTAGGGACACTATCGTCACCAAGCTTACTTTAGCTTAATGAAGCAGTTTTGGTGTATATATCATGCCCCTGGAGTTTCACTGCTTAATTCTATGACATTTAGGAGTTAAAGCACTCTTGTTTCTGCTTATTGCAGACCTAACCTCACTTCCCCTGGCTGTGACTGACACAGCCTGCATGAGAAAAATTTTTTTTTAATTTTTTTAATCAGATCTAACCATACTCTAGTTTTAACTCTGTAAATTAAACTGTAGTCTCACACGGGAGGCTCCTGCAGGCTCTTGTTGGCCATTAAAGGACCACTCTAGGCACCCAGACCACTTCAGCTTAATGAAGTGGTCTGGGTGCCAGGTCCCTCTAGGATTAACCCTTTTTTTTTATAAACATAGCAGTTTCAGAGAAACTGCTATGTTTATAATAGGGTTAATCCAGCCTCTAGTGGCTGTCTCATTGACAGCCGCTAGAGGCGTTTGCGTGCTTCTCACTGTGAAAATCACAGTGAGAAGATGCCAGCGTCCATAAGAAAGCATTATGAATGCTTTCCTATGAGACTGGCTGAATGCGCGTGCAGCTCCTGCCGCGCATGCGCATTCAGCCGAAGGGGAGCTCCCCGCCCGGCGCTGGAAAAAAAGGTACGTTTTAACCCTTTCCTCGCCATCCAGCCTGGCGGGAGGGGCATCCTCAGGGCACTATAGTGGTCCTTTAACAGAGCAGTAGATAAATTCTATATTAAAGGGATACTCCAGGCACCCAGACCACTTCTGCCCATTGGAGTGGTCTGGGTGCCAACTCCCACTACCCTTAATCCTGCAAGTGTAATTATTGGAGTTTTCAAAAACTGCAATATTTACATTGCAGGGTTAAGTCCTCCTCTAGTGGCTGTCTACTAGAAACTGCAGGGTCATGATCCATACATAAAAACTGCTTCATCAAGCTACAGTAGTTTTGGTGCCTATAGTATCTCTTTAAAAAAATATAAACAAAAAGCAAATGCAAGTGAAATGTAATTTATGTACAAACAGCATGAAATTACAGCTACAGGTCACAACAGAAACCATTTCAAATATGGAAAAAGCCACACCTATACATTATTTCCACAATTATTGACACTAACTTCAGATTGTAGTATCAACATTTTTAGAATTTCTAGAATCACTTCTTTTAAGTGGAATAGTCTGATAGTTTGCACAATTTAAAAGCTAGCTGTGGTTTATGCTGTTATTTTATTAAAATTCCTAGTAGTTTGAATTTTTTTGAATTTACATTGTATACCTGGCTGTCCAACCATAGTGAAAACGTATCATGTAAACGTAATTAAACCTCCTACCCCCGGTGTATCGTATGGAAATATAGTACTGTGCGAGAAATGACCAGTTATGCATGCGCGAGGACTGCATTTCAGCACATATGCCTTATTGTGCATGAGTTTGCCTTGAGCCTCACGGGGTGATAAACTTGCCCAGAACAAAGAAGGGCTGTATGTGTTGTCTTTTTTTTTTTAAACCACTATTCCCCTCGCAATCAATTAAAAAATAGCTCTTTAACCCCTTAGGGACACATGACGTGTGACATGTCATGATTCCCTTTTATTCCAGAAGTTTGGTCCTTAAGGTGTTAAACGGTAAATTTGTAGTTGTTTGCAAAATAGATTGACTGTTTTCATGAACAAATATCGCTTAAGTAAATGGTTTTGTCAGTCATCATTAATGATTTTTTGCAGTATTAATGCCTGCTATTTGTTCTTGTGTCATTTTTCTCAGTACTGGTAGAGCAAAGTGAGTGAAAATCATTTCCTTCTACACACAAAAAATCTTAACAGGACACTACAGGCACCCAGACCACATACGCTCATTGAAATGGTCTGGGTGCAGTGCCCATATAATAATCCTTAGTCCAGCAATGTAAAAAAAAAAACTGCAATGGTTATTTTGCAGTATTAAGACAGCGACTAGAGGTGCTTCCTGGGCGAGTTTTGGTCGCCTAACGAACGCTGGACATTCTCACGCTCTGCACGAGGACATCCTGCATCAGTAAAAATCATTGCAGCAATGATCTCCTATGGGAAAGCTAGCCCCCCCCCCGTCCCTCCGCTATAGTGTCCGTTTAACATACTGTACTATTCCATATGATCCTGTAAACATAAACTGTATATTGATATGAATGTGGTCTTGTTACTGAAAATTTACATATATTTGGAAGCAGTAACGGCCATGATACTGAGATACATGCAGTGCAGGGTACGGATAGGGATAACCTACATCAGAACAACATTGTCAGACATGCAGATTAGGATATAATAACCACACTGTCACACATATAAGCACACTGTCACCAGTACAGGTCAGGTGCAAGTGGCAGTCTATATAATAATCACAGACACACGTGCAGGTCAGGATATATGTAAAAGGCAGTCTACACAAACACACTGTAACCAATAAAGATAAGAATGTAAGAGACTGTACATATAATAATCACACAGTGTATACAATAATCAATCATACAGGTCAGGATGTAAGAACAGTCTATATAATAATCGCACAGTCTAATCAATACAATAATCACACAGTCGACACAAGAATCATAGAGTGTATATAATCACACATAAACAGGTCAGGCTGTAAGAAGCAGTCCATATAATAATCACACACAGGCTGTAAGAAGTAGTCCATATAATAATCACACACAGGCTGTAAGATGCAGTGCATATAATAATCACACACAGGCTGTAAGATGCAGTGCATTTAATAATCACACACAGGTCAGGCTGTAAGAAGCAGTCCATATAATAATCACACACAGGTCAGGCTATAAGAAGCAGTCCATATAATAATCACACACAGGTCAGGCTATAAGAAGCAGTCCATATAATAATCACACACAGGTCAGGCTATAAGAAGCAGTCCATATAATAATCACACACGGGTCAGGCTGTAAGAAGAGGTCCATATAATATAATAATCACACACAGGTCATGCTATAAGAAGCAGTCCATACAATAATCACACACAGGTCATGCTATAAGAAGCAGTCCATACAATAATCACACACAGGTCATGCTATAAGAAGCAGTCCATAAAATAATCACACACAGGCTGTAAGAAGCAGTCCATATAATAATCAAACACAGGACATGCTATAAGAAGCAGTCAATATAATAATCACACACAGGACATGCTATAAGAAGCAGTCCATATAATAATCACACACAGGACATGCTATAAGAAGCAGTCAATATAATAATCACACACAGGACATGCTATAAGAAGCAGTCCATATAATAATCACACACAGGTCATGCTATAAGAAGCAGTCCATATAATAATCACACACATGTCATGCTATAAGAAGCAGTCCATATAATAATCACACACAGGTCAGGCTGTAAGAAGCAGTCCATATAATAATCACACACAGGTCATGCTATAAGAAGCAGTCCATATAATAATCACACACATGTCATGCTATAAGAAGCAGTCCATATAATAATCACACACAGGTCATGCTGTAAGAAGCAGTCCATATAATAATCACACACAGGTCAGGCTGTAAGAAGCAGTCCATATAATAATCACACACAGGTCATGCTGTAAGAAGCAGTCCATATAATAATCACACACAGGTCAGGCTGTAAGAAGCAGTCCATATAATAATCATACACACAGGTCATGCTGTAAGAAGCAGTCCATATAATAATCACACACAGGCTGTAAGAAGCAGTCCATATAATAATCACACACAGGTCATGCTATAAGAAGCAGTCCATATAATAATCACACACAGGTCAGGCTGTAAGAAGCAGTCCATATAATAATCATACACACAGGTCAGGCTGTAAGAAGCAGTCCATATAATAATCACACACAGGCTGTAAGAAGCAGTCCATATAATAATCAAACACAGGACATGCTATAAGAAGCAGTCAATATAATAATCACACACAGGACATGCTATAAGAAGCAGTCCATATAATAATCACACACAGGACATGCTATAAGAAGCAGTCAATATAATAATCACACACAGGACATGCTATAAGAAGCAGTCAATATAATAATCACACAGGTCATGTTATAAGAAGGAGTCCATAGAATAATCACACACAGGTCATGCTGTAAGAAGCAGTCCATAGAATAATCACACACAGGTCATGCTATAAGAAGCAGTCCAAAAAATAATCACACACAGGTCATGCTGTAAGAAGCAGTCCATATAATAATCACACACAGGTCATGCTATAAGAAGCAGTCCATATAATCACACACAGGTCAGGCTATAAGAAGGAGTCCATATAATAATCACACACAGGTCCGGCTATAAGAAGCAGTCCATATAATAATCACATATGGGCTGCTTCTTCCAGCCTGACCTGTGTGTGATTATTATATGGACTGCTTCTTACAGCCTGACCTGTGTGTGATTATTATATGGGACTGCTTCTTATAGCATGACCTGTGTGTGATGATTATATGGACTGCTTCTTACAGCCTGACCTGTGTGTGATTATTATATGGACTGCTTCTTATAGCATGACCTGGTGTGTGATTATTATATGGACTGCTTCTTACAGCCTGACAGGTCCTGCTGTAAGAAGCAGTCCATATAATAATCACACACAGGTCATGCTATAAGAAGCAGTCCATATAAAAATCACACACAGGTCATGCTATAAGAAGCAGTCCATATAATAATCACACACAGGCTGTAAGAAGCAGTCCATATAATAATCACACACAGGTCAGGCTATAAGAAGCAGTCCATATAATAATCACACACAGGTCAGGCTATAAGAAGCAGTCCATATAATAATCACACACAGGTCATGCTGTAAGAAGCAGCCCATATAATAATCACACACAGGTCATGCTGTAAGAAGCAGCCCATATAATAATCACACACAGGTCATGCTGTAAGAAGCAGTCCATATAATAATCACACACAGGTCATGCTGTAAGAAGCAGCCCATATAATAATCACACACAGGTCAGGCTGTAAGAAGCAGTCCATATAATAATCACACACAGGCTGTAAGAAGCAGTCCATATAATAATCACACACAGGTCATGCTATAAGAAGCAGTCCATATAATAATCACACACAGGTCATGCTGTAAGAAGCAGCCCATATAATAATCACACACAGGTCATGCTGTAAGAAGCAGCCCATATAATAATCACACACAGGTCATGCTGTAAGAAGCAGTCCATATAATAATCACACACAGGTCATGCTGTAAGAAGCAGCCCATATAATAATCACACACAGGTCAGGCTGTAAGAAGCAGCCCATATAATAATCACACACAGGTCATGCTGTAAGAAGCAGTCCATATAATAATCACACACAGGTCATGCTGTAAGAAGCAATCCATATAATAATCACACACAGGTCAGGCTGTAAGAAGCAGCCCATATAATAATCACACACAGGTCATGCTGTAAGAAGCAGCCCATATAATAATCACACACAGGTCAGGCTGTAAGAAGCAGTCCATATAATAATCACACACAGGACAGGCTGTAAGAAGCAGTCCATATAATAATCACACACAGGTCATGCTGTAAGAAGCAGTCCATATAATAATCACACACAGGTCAGGCTGTAAGAAGCAGTCCATATAATAATCACACACAGGTCATGCTGTAAGAAGCAATCCATATAATAATCACACACAGGTCATGCTATAAGAAGCAGTCCATATAATAATCACACACAGGTCATGCTATAAGAAGCAGTCCATATAATCATCACACACAGGTCATGCTGTAAGAAGCAGTCCATATAATCATCACACACAGGTCATGCTATGAGAAGAAGTCCATATAATAATCACACACAGGTCATGCTATAAGAAGCAGTCCATATAATCATCACACACAGGTCAGGCTGTAAGAAGCAGTCCATATAATAATTACACACAGGTCAGGCTATAAGAAGCAGTCCATATAATAAATCACACACAGGTCATACTGTAAGAAGCAGTCCATATAATAATCACACACAGGTCAGGCTGTAAGAAGCAGCCCATATAATAATCACACACAGGTCAGGCTGTAAGAAGCAGTCCATATAATAATCACACACAGGTCATGCTGTAAGAAGCAGCCCATATAATAATCACACACAGGTCAGGCTGTAAGAAGCAGTCCATATAATAATCACACACAGGTCATGCTGTAAGAAGCAGCCCATATAATAATCACACACAGGTCAGGCTGTAAGAAGCAGTCCATATAATAATCACACACAGGTCATGCTGTAAGAAGCAGTCCATATAATAATCACACACAGGTCATGCTGTAAGAAGCAGTCCATATAATAATCACACACAGGTCAGGCTGTAAGAAGCAGTCCATATAATCATCACACACAGGTCATGCTATAAGGAGCAGTCCATATAATAATCACACACAGGTCAGGCTGTAAGAAGCAGTGCATATAATAATCACACACAGGTCATGCTGTAAGAAGCAGTCCATATAATAATCACACACAGGCTGTAAGAAGCAGTCCATATAATAATCACACACAGGCTGTAAGATGCAGTCCATATAATAATCACACACAGGCTGTAAGAAGCAGTCCATATAATAATCACACACAGGTCAGGCTGTAAGAAGCAGTCCATATAATAATCACACACAGGTCATGCTGTAAGAAGCAGCCCATATAATAATCACACACAGGTCAGGCTGTAAGAAGCAGTCCATATAATAATCACACACAGGTCATGCTGTAAGAAGCAGCCCATATACTAATCACACACAGGTCAGGCTGTAAGAAGCAATCCATATAATAATCACACACAGGTCATGCTGTAAGAAGCAGTCCATATAATAATCACACACAGGTCATACTGTAAGAAGCAGTCCATATAATAATCACACACAGGTCAGGCTGTAAGAAGCAGTCCATATAATCATCACACACAGGTCATGCTATAAGGAGCAGTCCATATAATAATCACACACAGGTCAGGCTGTAAGAAGCAGTGCATATAATAATCACACACAGGTCATGCTGTAAGAAGCAGTCCATATAATAATCACACACAGGCTGTAAGAAGCAGTCCATATAATAATCACACACAGGCTGTAAGATGCAGTCCATATAATAATCACACACAGGCTGTAAGAAGCAGTCCATATAATAATCACACACAGGTCATGCTATGAGAAGCAGTCCATATAATAATCACACACAGGTCAGGCTGGAAGAAGCAGCCCATATAATAATCACACACAGGTCATGCTATAAGGAGCAGTCCATATAATAATCACACACAGGTCAGGCTGGAAGAAGCAGCCCATATAATAATCACACACAGGTCATGCTATAAGGAGCAGTCCATATAATAATCACACACAGGTCAGGCTGTAAGAAGCAGTCCATATAATAATCACACACAGGTCATGCTGTAAGAAGCAATCCATATAATAATCACACACAGGTCATGCTGTAAGAAGCAGTCCATATAATAATCACACACAGGTCATGCTGTAAGAAGCAGTCCATATAATAATCACACACAGGTCATACTGTAAGAAGCAGTCCATATAATAATCACACACAGGTCAGGCTGTAAGAAGCAGTCCATATAATCATCACACACAGGTCATGCTATAAGGAGCAGTCCATATAATAATCACACACAGGTCAGGCTGTAAGAAGCAGTGCATATAATAATCACACACAGGTCATGCTGTAAGAAGCAGTCCATATAATAATCACACACAGGCTGTAAGAAGCAGTCCATATAATAATCACACACAGGCTGTAAGATGCAGTCCATATAATAATCACACACAGGCTGTAAGAAGCAGTCCATATAATAATCACACACAGGTCATGCTATGAGAAGCAGTCCATATAATAATCACACACAGGTCAGGCTGGAAGAAGCAGCCCATATAATAATCACACACAGGTCATGCTATAAGGAGCAGTCCATATAATAATCACACACAGGTCAGGCTGGAAGAAGCAGTCCATATAATAATCACACACAGGTCATGCTATAAGGAGCAGTCCATATAATAATCACACACAGGTCAGGCTGGAAGAAGCAGCCCATATAATAATCACACACAGGTCATGCTATAAGGAGCAGTCCATATAATAATCACACACAGGTCAGGCTGTAAGAAGCAGTCCATATAATAATCACACACAGGTCATGCTATAAGGAGCAGTCCATATAATAATCACACACAGGCTGTAAGATGCAGTCCATATAGTGCAATGTACAATGACAGGCAGCACATGTCACTGTCCCCATGCAGCATGTTATTACATGGTTATTACACACTGTTCGTGCTGTCTCCACTGACTCTGACTCTGAGCCGCCGGTATACTCACTCTGATCCCCAGCAGCTGCCATTCTCAGCGATTCCGGCAAATTCTGATGCAACCATCAACAGAACGTGTCCGGAAGCGGTTCTCGGCGGACTTCCGGTCTGTGTGCGTTACCTAGCAACCGGGGCCGCTGCGGCCTAGCTGTGCTGCCTGCTCCCTGCAGTATCAGTGATACAGTGTAGCAATATGCTCACATCTCATTATATATCATTATATATCATTATATATCATTATATAGCATTGTATAGCATTGCAGTGTATAAACCGCTGAGCACAATGTGTCACCTTCCAAGTCACACAATATTGGGGAAATCAAGGCATTTTATCACATTTTATGACTATTTATTTATTTATAAAATATTTTACCAGGAAAGGTACATTGAGATTTCTCTCGTTTTCAAGTATGTCACCTGGATAGGTTTATATAGTATAATCTACGGGTTATATAGCAAACCTGCAGCTATGGTAATCTGGCTGTCTGAGCATCATGAGCAGTGCAGTCTGCCTAGCGAGCGATCTCTAGCTTAGAACAGGATACGCTAGGGCACGTTTTTACTGATAAATAACAATTAGTGTAAAAGGACACTATAGGCTCTGGGGTTGTCACCTTTCTTCGGAAAAAAAATACTGTCCATGCTAATTTGTATAATTAATTATAAATGCGTGACATCACAGGACACGACGTACATAAAAGAATGAGAATATTTGGAAGGAGAAAATTCCCTAAATCACTCATATACTACTTACAATGTGTGTACTTACCTGACTGTTCAAAGGGCCGCCATCTGGGGGTGACAACCGTGACTGTTGCTCTGGCAGTCCTGGGCCCCACTTTCTTTCTCTGCACACATAGATAGTGAATATCGCTATCTATGTGTGCAGCCGTGGGCACCAGCTTACACAACAGAGGGGGCCCAGGCAGCACACAGCTTACACAACACACACACACTGCATACACTAAAACAACACACACACACTGCATACACTAACACAACACACACACTCTGCATACACTAACACAACACACACACTGCATACACTAAAACAACACACACACACTACATACACTAACACAACACACACACTCTGCATACACTAACACAACACACACACTGCATACACTAAAACAACACACACACACTGCATACACTAACACAACACACACACACTGCATACACTAAAACAACACACACCCAATACGACCAACGACCGTATTGACCAAACAACATCAGATACTGACCAACACAACACACCCAGACACACCAACACACACATTGCATACATCCAACACACACCTGTGACACACTAACAACACCGCATACACCAACACAACACACCGCATAAATAACGAAAACACACACTGCATACACTAACACAACACACACTCTGCATACACTAACACAACACACACACACTGCATACACTAATACAATACACACACTCTGCATACACTAACACAACACACACAAACTACATACACTAACACAACACATACTCTGCATACACTAATACAACACACACACTGCATACACTAACACAACACACACACTCTGCATACACTAACACAACACACACTGCATACACTAACACAACACACACTCTGCATACACTAACACAACACACACACTACCTACACTAACACAACACACAATTTGCATACACTAATAACACACAACTCTGCATACACTAACACACACACTGCATACACTAACACACACATGCATAAACTAATACAACACACACTGCATACACTAATACAACATACACTCTACATACACTACACTCTAACACACTCACTGCATACACTATACTGACACACACTCTGCATTCGCTACACATTAACACACTCTGCATTCACTACACTAACACACACTCTGCATCCGCTACACTAACACACACTCTGCATCCGCTACACACTAACACACTCTCTGCATTCAGTACACATTAACACACTCTGCATTCACTACACTAACACACACACTCTGCATTCGCTACACACTAACACACACTCTGCATCCGCTACACACTAACACACTCTCTGCATTCACTACACTAATACACACTCTGCATCCGCTACACACTAACACACTCTCTGCATTCACTACACATTAACACATTTTGCATTCACTACACTAACACACACTCTGCATTCACTACACATTAACACACACTCTGCATTCACTACAAATTTACACACACTGCATTCACTGCACTAACACACACACTACATTCATTACACTGACACACTCTGCATTCACTACACACTAACACACACTCTGCATTCACTAAACTATGCATACACTCTGGATTCACTATACTGACACACTCTGCATTCACTACACTAACATACACTCTGCATTAACTGTACACACAGCATCCACTACACAAACATCCTGTATTCACAGTACACACACTACATCCACCACACATTGAAACACTCTGCATTCACTATACACAGACACTGCGTCTAATACACGCACTACATCCACTACAGACACTGCATCCTAAACACATTTCATCTAGTACATACAAACACTACATCCACTACACAAACACACACTACATCACTGTACACACACTATATCAACTACTCAAACACACTCTGCGTTCACTGTACACACTGCATCCGCTACACAAACACACACTCTGCATTCACTGTACAAACAGTATCTAATACACACAAAGACTACATCCATTACACATATTCTAATTCACTTCCACTATACACACCACATTCAGTCCTGCATCATTGTCAGCGGACCAGGTAGGGTTTGGGCGGGCCCGGGGGGAGGTGGTGGGTTGGCCCAGACCTTGTGCTTTGTTAGGGGCCCCAAAATTTCTGATGGCGGCCCTGACTGTGCATATAGCATTGTGTATGTGAGGCAGTGTGTGTACTTTCTCAATAAGTGTGTGTTGAGTAGTGTATCATCTAAATGTGTATAATAGTGAATGCATACTGTAGTCTGAGCGTGTCTACTACGTCTGTTTATATTATAGTATATAACAATGCGTGTACATGCCATTTATCACACACGCCGACTGCTGAATACACACAGAGACTGCAGAATACACACACAGAGACTGCTGAATACAGGGCTTGACAAATCTGTTTGAAATCTAGGAGCCAGCAAGAAAAGTTAGGAGACAGTTTTTTTAAACTAACAAAGTTTAATTTTCAATGACAAAAAAGGGACACTATAGCCACCAGAAGCCCTACAGCTTAATGTAGTTGTGCTTGTTTCTATAGTCAGTCTCTGCAGGATTTTCAATATAAACACTGCCTTTTCTCGGGTCTCGCGAGAGTTATTAAAAGAGAGAAGAGAGGAGAACAGGCAGTGTGCTGGGCCCCCTCTACGGGAACAGGAAGCCGGGGGCCCGTGGCTGCACACATAGATAGCAATACTCGCTATCTATGTGTGCAGAGAGGGAATGTTGTCACCCCCTGATGGCGGCCCTGCCTCCCATGCGGATTCTGTCAGTGGAGAGGGCAATCTTGCTCTGCCTGAGAATACTGCACAACCCGGTGGCCGGTATTGCAGAACATTATGCTGTCAGAAAAATACAGGCAATTGCATTGTCGGTATATTTACAATACCGGCTTTGGCCACACGGCATCAAATACAGGCTGTGCCAGTAAAATACCAGCCAGGTAGCAACCATAATAGGCAGGCACCCAGACCACTTCAGCTCACTGCAGTGGTCTGGGTGCAGTGTCGCAGGTTCCTTAACCCTGCAATGGCAATAATTGCAGTTTTTGATAAACTGCAATAATCATCTGCCTGGATTAACTCCACCTCTAGTAACTGTCAGTGTCTAATAACTAGACAACCACTACATGGACTTCTGGGTGGTAAAGCAATTTTTGGTGACCTAACTGATGCTCGAAGTCCGCACGCTATGCATTAGGACATCCAGCTTCAATCGACACCCCATATGAAAGCATTATTCAATGCTTTACTATGGGAGAAGTCTTAATGCGAGCGCATCCATTACTGCACATTCGCATTAGGTCCTCCTGTCTGTGGGGGAGGAGTTAACACTAACTTTGGCCAGTGTTTGTGACTAAGTGGCTACTAAAAAAAAGACTGGGCATACCTTGTTTGCAATACCTTGGGTTGTCTACTGTGACGAAGGGCCCTTCGCCACTTGGTCCTGGAGAGGCCTGCTTGCCAGCCTCCTCCCCTGTGACTATGACTCTTTGATGTATTTGGCTTTAAAGCCCCTATTCTACCTTCAGACAGACTATTTATGTAGGTTGCTTTATTTCTCTTATGTTTTAGTCACCTTGTACCCATTATAGGTGCAGGGTGTGTGTCATGTAATTGTTTATAGTGTGTGTGTGTGTGTACTGTGTAATGTATTGCCTGCTCTCCTGTACTGCTGAGGTTTGCTACCAACTAGGTGGGTTTGGCTATGGAGCTTGTCTAGTGCCCTCTGTTGGTAGCAACAGCAATATGCTCTACCTGAAAAGCAAGACTGGTTCATTTGCATATTCGGGTAGATTTGCATATTGCTAATTCTGCAGGCAGGTGAGATATTTTCTGTTAAATAATGTCTCCCCCACCCCTTTAAAAATATGCCATTGTGTTATAATAAGTCACTGTATGTTGCCTGCTATGATTTGGCTGTTTGTAATTGTATTGTGTTTTCACAGCATTGTTAATGTAATGACCATATGGGCTAGTAAAATAAAGTAAAATAAAGGTTTAGACATTTCTTCTTGATTGCTCTAAATGTAGTCTTGTCTTGTAATTGGAGGGAGCTGTTATAATCACACTGGGGATTGCTATGCTCTGCATGCTCCCCTGAGCCTGAATCACTTAGCTCTTTTAAGATCTTGTTCCTGACACGCTCTCCTTGGAGGAGGGGTCTTCCCCGCACAGTCCTGGATGCTGGAGGTTCATACAGGGTGGAAGGAAGAGGTCTTTCCCACACGGTCCTGGAGGACAGAAGCTGATCCAGGGTGGAAGGAAGACGGCAAGACTCCGGTCAAGCTACAACGGTTGCGGAGTCTGCGGTGGTTGTGGTGTCCGGTGCAGTGCTTGTGGTCCTCGGCGCAAGCTAGGAAGCGTCCATCAACGGAGGGTACTCGGTCGGAGTACGGGGAGCTCCGTTACATCTACTATTGCAAATGGAATGCTATCATGGGGGTAATTCTCATTCCTGGGCTACCATACGGTCTGGGAACCCCTGATCTAGACCAATTTCTTTTAGTTTGAACACTAACCTATTGTGAGGAAATGCATCAAATGCCTTGGCAAAATCCAAGTAGATCACATCTACTGCAACAACCTGATATTTCTACTTACTTCTTCGTAGAATGCAATTAGGTTAGATTGACATGGCTTATGTTTCATAAAACCATGCTGATTATTGCTAATAACAAAGTTATTACCAATTAATTCCTGAATGTTATCCCTTAATAGCCTTTCAAATTCTTTCCCAGTCACAGAAGTTAATCTCACAGGTCTATAATTTCCATGCAAGGATTTTGAACCCTTTTTAAATGTAGCAATCCAATCCTCTGGTATAATTCCTAAAAGAAAAGAATCTTGAAAGATTAAATACAGAGATTCCCTTATTTCCACATTTAGCTCCTTAAGTACTCTTGGGAGAATACTGTCAGGCCCCAGAGCTTTATTTACATTAATTTTCTTTAACTACTGTATCACCTTGTCTCGAGTCATCCCATAACAAGTTATCTGCAAGTTTTTGCAGCAATCATTTGCATATATTTTGCCATAGGATCCTCATTAATATATACTGAAGAAAAATAGTTATTTAAAATGTCTGTCACTGTGTGTATCTGAGTATGTGTATATGTGCCAGTTGATGTATCTGTGTCAGTGTGTGTACCTGTGTATGTGTCACTGTGAGTATCTGCCAGTGCATGTATCTGTGTGTCACTGTGTGTATCTGAGTGTGTGTGTAAGTGCCAATGGGTGTATCTGGGTGTATAATTGCCGGTGTGTGTATATTGATGTAAGTGTGTGTATGTGCCAGTGTTTGTATCTATGTGTGTACATGTCACCGTGTCTGAGTGTGTGTATCTGTTTGTCAGTGTGTGTTTGTGTATCTGTATGTGACAGTGTGTGTATCTGGCTTTAAATGTGCCAATGTGTGTGTGCCAGTATGGATCTGTGTGTCAAGGTGTGTACGTGTCACTGTGTGTAAATATCTTTGTGCCAGTGTGTTTATCAATGTGTGTATGTGTCTGTATGTGCCAGTGTGTGTATCTGTGTGTCAAAATGTGTGTGTATGTATCCGTTTGTGTGTATGTGCCAGTGTGTGTATCTGTAAATGAGTGTGTGTATGTGCCAGTGTGTGCATCTGTGTGACAGTGTGTGTGAGTATGCATCACTGTGTGTATCTGAGTATCTATGTTTGTGCCAGTGCGTGTATCTGTGTGTCAAGGTGTGTACAGATCACGTATCTGAGTGTGTGTATATATTTGTGTCAGTGTGTTTATCAGTGTGTATGTGCCAGTGTATGTATGTGTGTGTATGTGCCAGTGTGTTATATGTGTGCCAGTGTGTGTATCTGTGTGTCAAGGTGTGTGTATGTGTCAGTTTGTGTGTCATAAAAGGACTTCCAGCTAACTTTTTAACCCCTGGATGGAATTGGCTGAATTGTGACTATGTTTATAAGTAAAGTGTGCTGAATAATAATATGAAATTATATATGAATTTTTATGAAGATTGAATGTATATTTTTAAAGTTATAGAACATGTGTAAAAACTGTATTTCTCTGCCTGTGATAATTACATTAACCCATTGTGTAAGGTAATTGTATCACAGGCAGAGGGGAGGATTTTGTGTGGGAGTGTCTGAGTGTATTGTACTTATTGATTGGTTGTACTTTAAAACCCTGTGGGCGGTACTATGGTTGTAGAATGGGCAGAAAAGCATAGTGTTTAAATAAAAGTTCAGTTCTACTTCACCCTCAATTTGGAGTGCCGTCTCTTATTGGGGGAATCTGCTACAAGGGATTGCTATGCTAGGCATACTCCCTTGCTATAATCACTCCTAAGCTCTTTTAAGAGATTGTTCCTGCTTCGCTCTGAAGGAAGGGAGGTTCAGTCTGTGGTGGTTGTGGTGTCAGCTAGAGTGCTTGGAGCCCTCAGGAAGCACTAGGAGCATCTTTCAACGGAGGTACCCAGTCGGGGTGCCAGGTGATCCATTACAATTATATACAAACACCAACTCTACACACAAAAGCCCACCTGTTCCTAAGTACTATCACCTGTTTACTAGAAATAGTGTGTGTATGACTAATTTGTAGTCGGGTCAATATTGCCGTGATGATAATATAACATAACATAGCATGTTATAACCAATAAACATATTTCAAATGACACCAGTCGATTGTGGTGTGCCAGAACTGACAATGCAGTAGGCCTGTAATAAAAGAGGGCCCACCTTAGAGGGTGATGTGAATAGAGGGAGTGGTGGGAGGGGTGACTCGCCAGACCAACAATGGTAAAATGGGAGAGGATTCACAGCCCATTTAAATAGGATTCAAGCCCCTCCCACAACTACAGGCCAAGGCCTTAAATTTGTAGTTGGGTCAATATTTCAAATGACACCAGTCGGTTGTGGTGTGCCGGAACCGACAATGCAGTAGGCCTGTAATAAAAGAGGGCAAAAAAGAAGTGTACCATACAAACTTTATTTATATAACAAACATCGCTTATTTGGACAAGTCACAAAAAGCTTGCCATAAGTCTTTAACTGGGTTTGGAATATAAAGAGTATAAGCGGAAGATTTCCAGCATCCCATAGCTTTGATGATATGAGCTGGAATGTGGTTGGAGGAAGCTGAAGATGCTGCCCCTATGCGGAAGAAATGTCCTGAGAAAAGGTTTGCATTTAGGCCGAGCCTAGTTAACAGTAAGCGAACATAAAACATGAATGGAGCCGTGAAGTTCTAATAATGGCTGGTGTGGTTGTTTTTGGAAAGTGTTAAAATAAGTGTCCAGAACTTTTACAGGGCACCATTTGTTGTGAGTAGGGAACAGAGGTATATTGAAGTTGCAAGTAGTGCTCAATGCTTGATAGGGTGCGCTCAATCTTATCCTGGGAAAGGCTAGCTTGCATGTGAATTGAGTCCAGTTGAATCCTCAAATACGGCATGATCGTATCAGGACCTAAGATCTTTTGAGGGGAGACTGGTATTGTCAGGGACTCAAAAAGAGCCAACATGTGTATAAGGCTGCTAGGGGAGAGTGCGTTGTGTTCAATCGTGAGAAAATCGTCTAGGTAGTGAATAACGGATGGACATCTGCATACATACAAGTATCAAAAATGTTGGGGCTGCTCTTGCAGCCAAAAGTGAGTCGTGAGGAAAACATAAAGCCCATGCCACTTAATGCCGCAGTGAAGGGTGAATGGGAAGCAATTTAAAAGCATTGAAAATGTCCGATTTACTGAGCCACACTCCTGTACTAGCCCCCAAAATGGCCCAAATGGCATTCTCGATAGTGGCATATTGTAAGGAAAATTTCTTCGGAGGGTATGAGGGAATTAAGGCTGGGAATAGTGGAGAATGTGGTGCTAATAAGTCTATTATTTAGTCTGGGTTTAAGTGAAGTGTTCCCTGTGACGACCCCTATGGGATTGGTTCTCCAAGATGTGAAAGGTGGGGAAACAAAAGGCCCCAACAAAAACCCTTTATCCTTATGAGTGTACACTCTAACTGTGTCTGTTAAAGCGGTTTGCAAATTGTTGCATTCCAGTGTCCCAGTTGGCAACTGTACCAAACCCGTGTGGAACCCCTTAGACAGCCCTTCTATGATAAATGTAACCAAATGCTGTGAGGGGTGGTTTTGTAACAGTGCACCCAATAACATGACGTTGATGCAAGTGTGGTAAGGTTTAGGAAAAACTTTATTCGGGCACATGGATTTTGCATGAGCCCGGAAACAATGAGAACAAACATGTAACAACCTACATAAACTAAAACCACAAGTGCCTGCAATAAAATTGTTGCAAATTTGTGATTTGCCTAGGAAGACAATGTCCTTACCCAGCTTATCCTTCAGGATTCTGGTAGGTCTTGCCGAGTTTGTGACAGAGTGGCCTTGCTTAACTTCTACCGTACTAGAGCAAAAGTTTGTACTGTGTGCCGTAGGTGCAGAAACTGAGTCCTGAGGCCTGCAAAATGTCTGCAGAATAACTAATAATCTACCCCTTTCCCTTCCCTTGTGTTTTTGATACGTTTTTGTATCTGTATTGCAATGACATATACGATGTTAATCTACTTTATTATTATTTTTTTTGGTACTCCTAACTTATGAAATAATAAAAAAACTCTAAAAAAAAATGAATAACTAATAATAGTGTCCAGAATACTAAATAATAGTGTCCAGCTTACTCCAATTTATGCTGTAATTGTACTGAGTCAGAGCTGCAACCACTTTTGCAGAGAAGGAATGGTGGTAGTCATAAAAGGCTGTACCACCGTATTTGTGCCCGATATCCACCAGCTTGTGCATATAAACGTCAAATTCCTCTCTTTTCTCAGGATAAACCGAGCAATATACATCCCTATAAATCCCGAAACCCAATACAAATTCAGGAATGGATAATTTCTTATGTAACCTGGGATCTCTTGCCCTTAGCACCACGGAAATGTCCCCCATACGCAAATGTCCTGTTCTCAAGAACATCCTGAGAGGCAATGAGAAGTGAGACTAGGTTAATGTCCTTGCCTTCCAGAATGTCCTTTTTGAGATGGGCTGGGACGATGTGCAATGGGTTAATACTCTCAGGGACTTTAATTGAGGCAAGAGTATTACCGGGCATGAGAGCTATTCCTGCGTTATTAGAAATAACCGGGCCTGCAGGAACCTGGGAAGAACAAACGGCTTCCAGTTTCTCCAGTCTGTCACTAATAGTACCAATGGATGACATTAAAGACGTCATCATAGCATGAAGAGCCGGCATCTGAGACCCACTAGTCCCTTCCCCAGCATCAGAGTTGTCGATATTAGTATTTAACAGTCTAAACAACTCAGATTTCCTAGCAGTAGCTGGGAAAGGAATGCATCATATCCGTAGTTCAGCTGTGAGGCGTGGGATAGTCCATGACTAGCAGGGGTGCTGGGAAGGGACAGCGCCTCAGGAATATCAGGAACATCAGGAACTTGAGACATAACTAAAAATATATATGCAACGTAATTACTATTAGTGAGACAAAATGACCTGGCTGGCTAGCTAGATGCCAAGCGGCAAAGAATTATGCTATCTTAACGTGACAGATTAGTCCCTAGACTCCCTGCTAGTTGCCAAGCGTCAAGAGAGGCACTAACTATGTGTTGGCCTGCAGGGAGTTTGAGGCCACCGGTGGTGGCCTCTCTGTGGTAACTAAAGCATAAGATAGAATGGGAGTGACATGGGTGGCCCTCTCTATGCGACAGTGTGAGGCGACTAACTATGATTTGGGCCGAGGGACGTTTACCTCCGAGTATGAGGATGGGTGTTGGCCTCGCAGGACCACTAGCTCATGGATTTAGACCAGAAAACAGAAACCTAGTTGGACAACCTAAATCTCTAAAAGTCAGTACCACTCTGTAAATAGAAAAAAAGTACGGGGTTGTGAAATTGTACCTGATAAAGTTTGAGTCAGGACGAATTCTATACAGAGATATAGGAACAAGAGAGTGGCAGTAGATATGTGCTGCAACCTATAGATAAGATGTGATGAGTATCTGTGCGTATAGATTATGTGAGTGGGCCAGATTGAGTGGGCGAACGATAAAAGGAAACCTACCAGAACCTATAGATGAGCAGTGAAAATATGACAGAGGCAGATGACAGAATTGTAGTGCTTGTAAAACAACAGTCTTGTATGACCAAGGCACCTAAAGGAATGAGAGATGTTAACACCAACTATAATAATAAAAAAAACAAAAAAAAACTACTTTCAATGAGTACAATCTTAAACCAAATTGACAAAGTTGTTACAAATTCTTAAGATTAATTTCATGCAACAATACCTGTGGGAACAACATCACGACAAATGTCAGCTAAAGATAATTGATTAAACAGCCTAATTCAGTATAGTAAATAGCCACAAATAATATCCATTTTAATGGAAAACTGTAATAACTAGTCTAACCAATAGGGACATATGACCTAAAACCAGGCCAATCGACTGAGTTTGTGAACTAAAAATAAATCCAGCAAATAACTGACGAATGGGGGTGGACTCTCCTGAATAGAATAAATGCTTTCACCATTATCATTTGCCTGTTTCATACTGATACCAAAGGAAGGTTCGTATGAAGAAGGTGGCTTAATGAAACACACGAATGTAATGTGAAGGAAACTAAACGAATGACTGCGTTTGTAACCGATAACATATCTATATCAATGCATATCAATGCATAACAACGAACCGTGCCAAAGCGCCTAAAAACAAACGAATGCCAAATCAAACGAACGTACGAAGACATGAAAAGACCCCCTACCGTGATGACGTGGAACGGATGCGACCATTGCCTTACGATAAGGATCTTTACTTACAGTTAGAACCACTAGCCATGCCGAGACCGGGCTCAGAGGAAGCCGGAAGGAGGCTGTTGGTTTGCAACTTTTGTTGAGCGGTCAGGTAAGTGGAGAACAGGAGCCAGGATCCAGGACCACGAGGGAAAGCAGGTAAGAAACAATATGGCGATTTGACCGTAAGTAATCCTCTCAACTCACCAAACCAACAACGGTTAAGTTTGAGAGGATTGGCAGCCCTTTTAACCCCTTAAGGACAAATGTACACGTTGTGAACAAAACAAAATGTAAACAAAACCTGGTATTTGCGCTACATGTCTGTCCAACCGTAATTCACCTCTTTCATAGTAGATGCACCCACCCTTATTATATATCATTTTATTCAGGGGAAACAGGGCTTTCATTTAATAGCAAATATTTAGCTATGAAACATAATTTAATATGAAATAAATGGGAGAAAATAAAATTTTTTAAAATTTTTTTAGTTCTACATGACATTTTAAAGGTCAGTGTCATAATACTGTTTGCTTTTACTGCAATAAAATACACATATTTGTATTCAGCAAAGTCTCACTTGTAACACAGTACCCCCTATGTACAGGTTTTATGGCGTTTTGGGAAGTTACAGGGTCAAATATAGCACGTTACATTTGAAATTGAAATTCGCCAGATTGGTTACGTTGCCTTTGAGACTGTATAGTAACCCGGGAATGAAATTTACACCTATAATGGCATACCATTTGCAATAGTAGACAACCCAAGGTATTGCAAATGGGGTATGTCCAGTCTTTTTAGTAGCCATTTGGTCACAAACACTGGCCAAAGTTAGCGTTAGTATTTGTTTGTGTGTGAAAAATGCAAAAACGCCAATTTTGGCCAGTGTTTGTGACTAAGTGGCTACTAAAAAAGACTGGACATACCCTGTTTGCAATACCTTGGGTTGTCTACTATTGCAAATGGTATGCCATCATAGGGGTAATTTTCATTCTTGGGCTACCATAGGGTCTCAAAGACAATGTAACCAATCTGGCGAATTTTAATGTGAAAAAAATGAAACGCAAGCCTTATATTTGACGCTGTAACTTTTGAAAACACCATAAAACCTGTACATGAGGGGTACTGTTGTACTCGGGAGACTTCGCTGAACACAAATATTTGTGTTTCAAAACAGTAAAAAGTATCACAGCAATAATATTGTCCGTGTAATGCTGTTTGTGCGTGAAAAATGCAAAAAACTTCACTTTTACTGGCGATATCATCGTTGTAATACATTTTACTGTTTTGAAACACTAATATTTGTGTTCAGCGAAGTCTCCCGAGTAGAACAGTACCCCCCATGTACAGGTTTTATGGTGTCTCGGAAAGTTATAGGGTTAAATATAGTGCTAGCAAATTAAATTCCCTTTACTTTCGGCATGGGTTGTCAGGCAGGTCATGCTAATTGTAATTAATTAAGATACCTAATTATGTAAAAATATTACATAAATATATATGTAGAATTAATATATGTATATATATATACGTATGTGTATATATATGTATATATCTATATAATTTTTTAAAATATTTTTATTTATATATAGGTATATATATAGTGATATATACGTATATATTTATGTATATAGATATATATATTATTTCGTTCTATGTGTATTTTGATATATATATATATTAATTTCACAATACAGTTAGAACGAAATAACACACATCTATATATTTTTTAATTATTTATTTTTAATTATTTTTTAATTTTATTTTTTAACGTATTTACATTTTATTTTTTATATTATATATAAATATATATAACAATAATTATATATATATTTAATCAGTATCAGTCTACGTGTAATTTGATATTAATATATATATATAATTATATATATATTAATAGTAAAATACACCTAGACGGTGTACATGTGTGTATGTATATGTGTATATATATACTTAGATCATATATATATATAATATATATATATATATATATGATCTAAGTATATATTATTATTTTTTTTACACTTTTAACTTATTTTAATTTTATTTTCAGCCAGCAGGGGGACCACCTGTCATTACAGGCAGCCACCCTGCTGGCAAAACAGAAGCCAGCTATCCCTGGCCATGTGATTGTGGGGTCCTCGCAAGGACCCCACTTTCACACGGCCGGGGGGCTTCCTGGAGGACGGACGTGCCGCTGGGGGCTCCCTGGGAGTCCCCCCACCGTGGGACCGCCGGCGACTGGGTAAGTACCGAAAGACCGGAGGGCGTACTATTACGCCCGGCGGTGTTTAGAGCCGCCTATAATAGGGCGTAATAGTACGCCCTCTGGTCTGAAGGGGTTAAAGGGGATTCAAGCCCCTCCCACAACTACAGGCCAAGGCCTTCTATATATATATATATATATATATATATATATATATATATATATGTATATATGCAAAATTTGCCAAAAAAGAAAGCATTAAAAGCACTCTGGTAATTAAAAGGTTTGCGCTATGGAGCAAATCTTTTTTTGTGGTTTCGCAATGCTGCTACAGTATGTCAAAGGGTTCCATGGGAAAAAAATATTGGGAACTCCTGCTCTAGAGGTTTTCACTCCTATACAGCTAATGTATCCATATTAGTGGCATTAAACTTGCTTCCTTTTTTCTCTTGTGATTATGGTTACTATTTCTAAACATTGGGATTTTGTATCTATTTCTCTCCTCTGCATTCATCAAATGGTAGGTACAGCCCTTTGTATTAACTTCAGAATAGCACTATCCAACAATATTCTTGCCCTTCTACTTAGAGGTGAGAATTTAGTCCATATATGTTAAGAGTGATAGAAAAGAGGGACAAAGGGATTTGGGCTCAAAGGTGTGGACCTAAACAGGGACACTAAGAAGGTATGATAACCTTCCAAAAAATATTAAAGGAACTCTTCAAACACCATAACTTCTACAGCACCCTGTAATTTGTTCTGGTTAGTAGAATCATTCCCTTTAGGTTTTTTGCAGTAAATATTGTATTTTCAGAGAAAGTGCAGTGTCTATATTACAGCCTAGGGATACCACCATTGGCCACTCCTCAGATGGCTGTTAGAGGTGCTTCCTGGGACAATCCTGCACATTGTGCAGTACTGCCATTCAGTGTCTCCACCCTCTGCATGCAGACACTGAACTTTCGTCATAGAGATGCATTGATTCAATTCATCCCTATGAGGAGATGCTGATTGACCAGGGCTGTGTTTGACTTGTGCTGGCTCTGCCCCTGATTTGCCTCCTTGACAGTCTCAGCCAATCCTACTTGGATGCATTGTGATTGGTTCAGACCACTACTTCTGATGATGTCAGCAGACAGCAGGCAGGTTAGGGGCAGATGCAGCAGCTGCAGACTTGAATACATGTAAGATTTTACTATATTTAGGGAGGCAAAGGGTGGGCAGGGGGGCTAGATGGTGTTTTTAACACTATAGGGTCAGGATTACACATTTGTGTTTTTGACCCAATAGTGTTCCTTTAAGGCTGAAGTAGCTACATTTTCAGCACAGATGACTTGGAGTTCATTGAATTAGGGCTTACATTTTAAATTCACTTGGTAATACAATTTTGCTTCCCAAAAACTCTCACTTTCGTGAATAAAACTGTAAGTTTTTCCAATATAGGAATATTTATTTTCACACCAAAAATTCAGAAAACAGAAAATTACACAATCACAAGACAAGTTTGATTTTGTATATTTTATCAATGCAATTGTTTTACAACTGGAAGACCTGTTTATTATCAGCAAAATATGTAGTACAATAAAAAAAAAAAAGTTGGAAGAATGTTCGAATTTAAAATAAATATAACACAACTTGATAGGATCAACTAGAAAAAGTAGCATGGCCAATGTTTAGCATTGACAATGTTTTAGAGTTGAGTCCACTCTACACGTATCAACATTAAAATTTATATACATGCCTCCCAACTGAAAACTGTCCTCAGAAAATGTAGTACATCATTAGTTGGACTCATGTTTTGCTAAGGGCACAAGGACAGCAATATTCTGTGCATGATCCCCCTTAATTGAACCAGGCTTGTATTCATGCTAGACAGACATGCTTTGTGTTCAGAAAGAGAAAGGCCATCATTTATTCCAGATAGCCCATCTCTTTGGATGGTGCCTGTGCCACATGTTAAGTCACAGGTCTGCCCTCTTTAGGCATGCCTACCTTTGTTCTTTTTCTGTTTTACCAGTCACCTCTTACACCATTGGTGACAGCTATTGTAAATCAATTCAAACTATTCCCCATACATTTAACAAATGAAATAAATATGTACATACATATCCACACAATAAACAAAAAAAAAAGCATAAACGTAATTTGTATAAAAAAAAAACATTTGTTGTGTGTATTTTTTTTTTTAAATTACATTATTTCCAGTTGCCGTTAAACAATGGCTTCAAGTTTTACTTTCTTTATATAAAATAAATACACTGTAAATCTAACATTTGATCAACCGAGCAGGGATATAACCAAAAACCCCTTTTATATCAAAATAAATACAAAAATACATTTCTTATGGTTTTGCAATACTTGTTAAAACATTTTATTATCAAAAATGGATAATACAGGCATCCACGCATTACATGCAATGAGCTGGTTGAGATAGATTTAGGTTTATGTTTTTTTTTCTATTCATGTTTTTTTTCTAATAACTCAAATAATAATTCAATAAATAATTCAATAAAATGTATTTCTGTCCCTTCTAACCTATTCGTGGTTCCCTTTTTGCTCCCAAAAAACTGCCAAACAGAATGTCATGACTTGTGTAATTTTATTACTATTACTTTGCCTATTTTCATAATAGAGGCACTCCTCACATACCGACTGGCTTCCGTTCTTACGACCTGGTCATAAAAACAATTGATCGGTAAGTGAGGATGTGCTAGCAAGCATGCGCAAGAGAACATGTCTACTTTCAAAAAGAATTCCCTCAAACATAGACCACTTCACTAGCGCAGAGAATTCCACGAATCTAAGTTCGGGGAAACTTCCCCAAACATAGATTAGCTCACTAGTGCAGAGAAGTGGAAGTTGTGCCTTTATAGTCCATAGAATAAACAAATGTTGAACGTAAAGCTATTGAGAAAACTCTATGTTTGTCATCTAACACAGCTAGATTCATAGGGTCTGTATAAAATGACACACAATAAATTTAAAAAAATGTTTTATTAACTATGGAAACTTACAAGTAGAGATGTCGTGAACCGTCCGCGAACTTCTCGCGAACGGTTCGTGGCGAACTGTTCGTGGCGAACTCCGGACAGCTGACACATCCCGGCCAATCTCCGGCAGACCCTCCCTCCCAGACCCTCCTACTTCCTGGACAGCATCCATGTTGAAGGCAGCTCGTTCGCGACATCTCTACTTACAAGTAATCTAAAACGAATCTAAGCAGCATGTCCATATTATAGCAGCACCGTTGTATAAAATATATATAAATATTTCTCACAGTATAGATGACTTTTATGTTCTCAATGACCTCATCAATACATTTTCCTAGCTTTGATCTAAGTAAAAACATTTTTACTTTAAAAACGGTACTCTTAACAGGAGCGGGTACGACAAACTCACTAACTTCTCTTCAGTCTGCATATAAACTGTAAGAATTCATACGCTGCAACTATGCAGCCTTATGAAGGCTTTTGCACAAGCCAAGTTATTACATACCTTTATGCTTTCTGTCATTACAAAATAAAGAATAAAAAAAATAGAAAATAAATAAAAAACGGTACTCTACCAGTTATCACAAATTAGCCTTGTTACCATTTCATTTGGCAAAATTCATATAAATGGAAGTGTACTTAGCCGTATGTATTTTTCTAATATTATTTACAGTGACAAAGAGATGACAATACATGTCAATAGCTATAATGTAAATCAAACTATGACATTATGTTGTTTCTTAATCCGCCTTTCCAACAATCTAATATTTTTGTTAGCAAAATGAATTACTTTGAATACATAGAGAGTCTTTAAGGTAATTAGAGACAGACTGCGAAATTTAAACATTACAGAAAGTCTCTATTAAAATGTTAAACTACAATATAAAAACTGATTCTACATCTCAAACAAGATAGTGTCTGTAACGATACATTAGTGCATTGAACACCAAAAATGTGCAGATCCAATAAGTTCTACTATAGAAACTTATAGAATTTTGTTCTCTCCTTCTCTGCTGTCATGAAAATTCTACCAACAATTTCAAAATGATTTGCGGTTTATTTTTCAAAAATGGTTCATGTCTATTTACTAAAGTGTAGTTTGTTGGGAGTTTAAAGTGAATGTGAAATTTTAGGTGAAAATATACAAATTGGAGACATTTTCCAAATAAGCAAGAATTATAATTCTGCTATTTTTAGCCTATAATTAACATTTTACATGAAATTTACTTTCTGTTTCCAGTGTGTCTGTCTTTTCTTTGCTAAGTGTTGTTTCAGATTATTTAGATTTTAAGGATTAAAGAAATCATTCAGCAGACAAAAAGGACTTTCATTAGAAGTCAATTTACAGCTGACAATGTCAAGGTTCTCTTCCAAACTATCGTGTAGCTGAAATGGTCATCTATGGTCACAAAGTTAAAGTGTATCCGTCACTGAAATGATTTTGCTTTAGAAAGTTATACATAATGAAAACTAGGGATTCCTTTTCTTTATGTAGAAGCCGCTGGTTGATAAAAGTTGAGAAAAGGCAGAGTTTTAAAAAAGCCCCACCATAAATCTTGCACGCCTCCTTCCAGCATGGACACTCAAATGATGTCGACAAACTCAAACTAGAGAGGGCAGAGGAAGAGACTTGTGATGAGCACCACAGTGAATTACCAAGATGGCCGCCCCATGAATCAAGACCTGACGGGACAGGCAGGACATAACGGTAAGTAGCGATTGGTCCCAGGGTCATGAACAAGCATTGAATTCTCTCAAGTAATGGAGGAAAATAAGTGACAGAGCCACTTTAAGGAAAATCACATTGCATTCAGGGTGGACTGTTCTAGTCGTAATTAATTCTCTGCAAACTACAAAGTATAGGGAACTTAAAAAAAAAAAAAAATAGTCACTCCCTCAATGGGCTATATGTTTATTTCTTATGGAAAATCACTTTATAGATCATGTTGAAATTTCACTGGAATTCCAAAACTTAAAATAAAATGTCATAAGGCCAATAAGGCACTAGATACTTTATGTATGTACGTGTCAAAAGGCTTAACCTAAATCAGATTCCACCTGCGTTATCTTGCCATTCTCCATCAGCCGTTACTCACGGTGGCTGATTGGAATAGCTCCACCTTGCATGAGAAACACACTAAACACAATTGGCATATAATTTACAGGCCACGTGGTTACTCAGTATCTCTTACACACCCTCGATCTGTATTTCGCGCTTGTGAGCTAGCAAAGGCAAGGCAGCTCCTGGCGACTTGATCTTTCAGGTGGTGGGACGTTTTTCAAATTTTAATTCTTGCTCTTGCTTTTTAAAAAATTGCATTACACAAAGTTACTAAAAGATCAAAAAGCAAAAAGGACAGTGATAACCGTTATCAGCAGTGATAGAACGAAATAGGCACAATCATAGACTAACATTGATATCCAACTATTTGCACTATTCTTCTAAAAAAATAAAAATGGAAGAATAGTTGACAAATTAAATTTGTCGGATGATCGTTAAAATTCCCTGTGGGGATTACAGGAAGATGAGGACTAAACAAGCATATTTGCATTTGGCAGCTGATGGGGCACCGCTGTGCCCATGCCCTTGGTAGTGATTTGAAAGGATAGGAAGTGAGTTTTTTGAGACCTTAGCATCTCATAAAATATATAAGATGTTACTTGCCATGTCTTTGGTGTAAAAATACTTTACCTCCCTCAAACTTAACAACAGCATGTGCCACAAGACTTATACAACCCTTCCAGAGTACTCTGAAATGTATATCCACAGTTCAATTCAATAGAACAAGATTTTAAATACATAGGTGTCCTTCAAGAAAAAAGCTCAGTCAACTGAACAATAAAATCCTTCAAATCCGGAACAATTGTATTTACAACTGAAGGTCAATATACCCAATAGTTTTCAATAAAACATGACAAGACTACATTCAAAACATAGAATAAACAAATGTTGAACGTAAAGCTATTGAGAAAACCATGAGAACCTCTATGTTTGTCATCTAACACAGATGAATAAGTCTTGAAAACCCATATAAGTACACCTTATCACATTAAGGATTGCTCATTTCACAAAAAGCTAGAGTTTGAACCAACTAGTTCCAGATATTGTTGAGCATATGTTTATTCAAAGTGTACCATTGATACGTTTTTCCAGAGTCTGCCAAATCTACTGGATGTATATCCATATTCTACACCAGGGTTCCATATACATTTAGTGCACCGTTTAATAAATTAAAGTAAAAAACATCTTTGCCTATAAATGATTCTATTTCACAATACTATGCTACTCTAGTAGATCTTCTATAAAAAAGTAAATGGGCACTGCACATATGGTTTATTGGAATGCCCATGCCTGCTTAAAGTGAACATTTTATCTCTGGCACGTCCCATAACTCAAATCAAAAATACATTTAACGTACCGAAGGCTGAGAAACCTTGCTCTAGTTTAGATGAAAGTATCTGCAAATTTTTTTTTTCAAAGGTCCTTCCAGGTATTTTAAAATTAAAATTTCTTATCTCATGTAATTAGACCAAGTTTTCAGCCATGCAACCAACACTCTTTTCTTTGTAAAACTTGTTTTCATAACGGATGCATGACTCGGGAGAGAGAGGAGTGTTAGGCGTGTAAATCTTATTGATAGCTAAGCTGAAATCCGTTATTAAAAGTGGCCCAACTGTGAATTGTCTGATTGTAAACCTAAGCACTACAAAAATAAAGAATATAAAAGAATATAAATATTAAAAAAAAGTGGCCCATAAAGTGTTGGGGTTTTTTTTTTTGGTAATTGCAGCTCAATCAGTTGAATACTTTGAATATCCACAAAATACAAAGCCTTGCGCTGGGATGCAATTAGATTCCAGATGTATCGAATATATTGACTTTACAGAACTCTTCCAGTATTGACTTCAGGCAACAAATGAGAGCTATGACTTTGAGAATTCAAATGAGTGAAAAACAAACAAACAGTTTCTTCATAAGGCAGTTTAAGTTAGTGATTTCTGCCGTTCTAGCTACAAAAAAATGTTTTTACTACATAGACTGTTCACAACATTGTCTCTACATACAATTAGTTTAAGTTCAGCGAGAGCATCTAGTATCATTTTGATGGACGCATTGTAGCCCTGCTGTTGACGCCAAGTGAGGAGCATCTGATAATGTTTCTCAGCGCTTGTGTGGAAGTCCGAATTAATACGTTCTATGTCATTATCTTTGAGGTTCATTGTTCTCATAAATGTATTAAATACATTAAATGGTACTTCGCGTACAATGCAAGTGAAACAGGTTTGCCATTCTGTTGAAAAAAAGCAAAAAGGAGAAAACACATTATAAACCCAGAAAATGTTATCTAAGAACAAGGCACAGTCAAATAAATGACACAAGAATCCTGTTTACATTGTTCATCCTGCAGGGACAGGCTAAATGCCCCAGAACCACTACATTCAACTTAAGGGATTTTGGTGCCTATAGTGTCTCCGTAATGATGCATCATAACAAGATCTTTACGTGTTTAACCAGGAAAGGTACATTCAGATTACTCTGGTTTCCAAGTATGTCCTGGGGATGGGGATATTACTTTTGCCCAACATCCAGGTTACTATTACCCAATTTACTGGTGCTCATACAGTGTATATTGTTAGTCATATTTAGATAATGATAGATGTAACCAACAACTGCAGCATTCATCTCATGTCCAAAATAAAGAACATGCTGTTTTGCTAAAAGGACACAGTAAAGTGACAAAAACAAATTTAGCTTAACCCCTTAAGGACACACCGGGCCGGCCTTAGGCCTTTAGTGCGAAAAATATTCACAGTGCCCCCCCTGCGTCATCCATGTAAAGTGTGTGTGTATAGGAGTGAAGTGACTGTATAGGGGATATGTATGCTATGTGTTGGCTGTGTGTGATATTTGTAGTGGGTGTATTAACTGTATGTGATATACGTGTATTGGTTGTATGTGATATTTGTGCTGGGCTTATTGGCTGTGTGTAAAGGGTATTTAATTCAGATAAAAATATGCCTTTAAGCCTATGTGTGAATGCAAGTGTATATTTTTGCAGAGATAAAATGATGCACAGTTATACATATACACTTGTCAAATACACCACATGCACACAGTCGCAGGCAGATAGTAGCAGAAACACACAGGTACAGGTAGTAACACACATACACAGGTACAGGCAGTAACACACATACACAGTTACAGGCAGATAAAGACAGCCACACACACAGGCAGGCAGTCCCGCACACACAGCCACACATATGGTCTGACTTACACACACACACACACACACATACTTACATGCAGACAGCCACACACACACCCACACACACATGCAGACAGCCCCCCACACACACAGACCCCCCACACACACACAGCTCCACACACACACACACACACACACAGGCAGACAGTCACACACACACACACATACAACACACACAGGCAGGCAGTCACACAAAAACACACAGGCACACAGCCACACACACACAGGCAGACAATCACACACAGGCAGACAGCCACACACACACACACACAGGCAGACAGTCACACACAGACAGCCACATACAAACACACAGGCCGACAGCCACACACATACACAGGCAGACAGTCACACACACACAAACACACACAGGCAAGCGGTCACACACAGACAGCCACACACAAACACACAGGCAGACAGCCACACAAACACACACACAGGCAGACAGTCCCACACACACAGGCAGACAGACACACATAGGCAGTCACACACACATACACAGGCAGACAGTCACACATAGGCAGTCACACACACACACACAGAAAGACAGTCACACATCGGCAGTCACACATCGTCAGTCACACACACACACACACACACACAGGCAGACAGTAATACATAGGCAGTCACACAAACAGGCAGACAGTCACACACACCCCCACACCCCCACACCGTCACACAGTGTCAGACAATCACACATAGTTACCTCTGTTCCTTCATAGGAGCAGAGGACTGGAGGCAGTGCAGCTCCAGGAGTTCCCCGGTACTTTAAGCTCTGCCCCCCCATGCAGTAAGCTCCGCCCCTGCTGCACTGTTAGCCCCGCCCCACCACAATTAAAATATATATATATTTTCACCGGCAGCCATGTGTGAGCTGTGTCGGCCGCACAGCGCTCCCTGCTCCCATGGCGCCCTGTGCAGCCGCACAGCTCGCACACCCCTAAGGCCGGCCCTGAGGACACATGACATGTGTGACATGTCATGATTCCCTTTTATTCCAGAAGTTTGGTCCTTAAGGGGTTAAAGGGACACGCTAGGCACCCAGACCACTTCAGCTCATTATAAACTGCAATAATTACCTCCTCTAGTGGCTGACTTCCGGGTTCTTAGAAGACTTTTGGTTCGTCCTCACCCTATGCATGAGGACTTCCAGCGTCACCGGAATCCCCATAGGAAAGCAGTGAATAATGCAATCATATGGAGAGATCCTAATGCGAGAACGGCCATTGCCGTGCATGCGCATTAGGTCTCCCCCACTGGCGGACGTCGATAGGTGACAAGCATGGACGGAGGTGAGCCAGCGCCAAGGGACATCAGTGCTGGACCCAGGTAAGTGACAGAAGGGGGTTATTAACCCCTTCTGCACCACTGGGGTCCTTGACAAAGGGGGAAGCTTTAGTGCCACGAAAACGAGTTTGCTTTCCTGCCACTATAGCTACCCTTTAATGAAGCAGTTTTGGTGTATAGATCATGCCCCTGCAGTCTAACTGCTCAGTTTTGGTCCATTTAGGAGTTAAATCACTTTGCTTATGCAGCCTTAGTTATACCTCCGTGCATGTGACTTGCACAACCTTTCTAAACACTTCCTGTAACGTGAGATCCAATGTTTACACTTCCTTTATTGAACATTCTGTTTCATTTCACATTTCTTATCTCTGCTCTGTTAATAGCTAGTTAGACTTGAAACCTGTGTGTGATTAAAGTTCAATTCGCAAAGAATGCATCTATATTGAAAATACATCTGATTGAAAATGAAACAATTTTTTTTGTCAGTCACAGTCAGGGGAGGTGTGGCTAGAGCTGCATGGACAGAAACAAAAGTTATTTAACTTCTAAATGGCAACTAATGGGGAGTGAGACTGCTGGGGCATGATATACAGTTGCAAGAAAAAGTATGTGAACCCTTTGGAATGATCTGGATTTCTGCACAAATTGTTCATAAAATGTGTGCAGAAATCCATATCATTCCAAAGGGTTCACATACTTTTTCTTGCAACTGTATACACAAAAACAAAAATTTGCTTTGGTGCCTATAGTGCCCCATTCAGAATCTTAATTATAATTTGATTAAGAAAAAAAAATTAAAGCTTTTTCTGGAACCATGTACAGTAAATCACAGTATGTTTACAAGTGACTTCTCTAAGGTCTGTACAATTACCATGATGAGTGAATTAGCTTTATAACAGTGTAATGTAATTGTCTGTTGACAATACTTACCATTCTCTGTAAGCTGCTGTGAACGATGTGGACTGGCTCTGAGCTGCACAGGAACAAAATACACAATTTAATTCGATTACTGTTATTTATCAAAGCTGTTATAATTTCTATAACAGGATTCATTACTCTTTAACCCCTTAAGGACGCATGACATGTGTGACATGTCATGATTCCCTTTTATTCCAGAAGTTTGGTCCTTAAGGGGTTAAGGCAAAAAGAGTGCAAGCACTCCAACAAAATATTATACCATCTGGAGACTTTCATACAAATATGCACATTTTCATAGACTTTTGATTCTAAGAATATGCTCGCAAATGGGTGCAGTTTGCAAGAAGTGCATCAGGAATTTTCTGTCCCTTTAGGCATTAGTATATTCCTTACAACATTGTTTTCCTAATCGTATTGCCAAACAGTGCCTAGAGCAGAGGTAGGCAAGCTTTGGCACTACAGATGTTGTGGACTACATGTCCCATGATGCTTTGCCAACATTATGGCTGCAAAGGCATTATGGGACCTGTAGGCCACGACATCTGTAGTGCCAAAGGTTCCCTATCCCTGTCTTGGATGTCAGGGCAACTCACTCTTCTGAGACTAGAAAGGGTATCCAATACCCTTAATTCTCTTTCCTTCCAAACCTTTCTTTTGCATCAGAAACCCAACCTCTCTCTATTCCAGCTGCAGTATTTTTCCCATTATATATGGCTTTCATGGAAATGTTAGATAGGTGGAGGACACTATAAACAGCAGATAGTAGTGTATTCAATACCAAATAAACCACATTATAGGCTCTACCTGCAAAGCCTGTTATTTTTATAGAGCTAAAAATACAGGCATTGCCATATGAAAACACAGGAACAAAAATACAAGATTAAATCATAATAAACGCACCTTATTACAAAAGAATGCCTACACATGGCCAAGTTTTACTGGTGCCTTTAGTGGCTGTCACTAAGGGCCACTTGAGGGGGATTTAACCCTAAAATGTAAACATTACAGTTACTACAAAACTACAATGTATTACATTGCAGGGTTAAAATGACATAACCACTATCCAGAAAACATAACTGAGAAAGTGGCCTATGCAACTTTAGAGGTCCTTTAATTGTAGTCTCTTGCATCAGCCATAAAGTTTGCCATACAACCAGCAAGTAAAAATGATCAGTCATAATGTGTACAGTGCACCAAAAAAGAAAAAAAAAAATTAGTGGAAAAGTTTAATTTAAATAAGTAACTTACCTGCGGACTCTGCTCTGTACAAGCTCCTGAGGGCACTTGAGAAGAACAATGAATGCAGCGATTTTGGTTTGGGCAGGGTTCTGCAGACGTTTCTGCAGGATGTTGAGAAGCATTCTGTTCTTCTGTCTGCAAAGTAGGCTTGTTGTCTCCAGTTTCCATCTGCGATAGCGGCAGAGAGCTCTGTACAGAGATTCCGAGTTTGGAATGAAGCATAATAGAGTATGTATAATAAATAATCATTGTTCGATTACTGTTATTTATCAAAACATTGTAAAACTTGCTTGCCATCGTTTTCTTAGTAGCTTTAACATCCACTGACAATACATTTACTATAACAATGTTACCATTGTTACTTATAGTTTACTACTCTAATATTTTTTAATTTGCAGTTACATGGAGTTATTAATAATCTGGCTGATAGAAGTTGATTGGCAAATATTTAAATTGTTTAAATTGTTAAATAAACAACAAATAGTTATACTGCTATATCATTACCACCCCCTCCCCCCCCCCACACACACACACTTCTGCTTGCCCCTCTTAGCTGTATATTCCTTTAACCCCTAAAAGACTAAACCTCTGGAATAAAAGGGAATCATGACATGTCACACATGTCATGTGTCCTTAAGGGGTTAATTAACAGTGTATCTCTACTCCTTAGGTCCAATCCCCAAACAGCTCTGCAACAAAGCCTCTTCGTTTCGACTTGGCTCTATCCACTCACCTGCCCCTTCTCCTGCCCACCCTGGTTCCTTGTAACTATATAGCATGGTCTTCCAGCTGTTTGGAACTACAGTCAATCACCTCCTCATTCCCTTCACAATCAGTAACTGCAATTAACTTTTGTATTGGTCTGTTTATACTGTATTGTTTATGTCCCAATTGTACAGCGCTGCGGAATATGTTGGCACTTTATAAATTCCAGTAATAAATAATAAATACAGAATTTAAATCAGTGTGTGATGTTTTGTCTTCTTCAATCTCATCAACTATGTAATCTACTACTATCCACAAGACCAATGACAGCTTACAACAATCAGTATTCATGCTGTCATTACCCCAGTGATTTTCCCAGAGTCCCGCTGTTCCTGCAAGTCATGTTAACTAGGGCAACATGTTGAGCAACCTGAATTCTGCGTAGAGATGGTGAACGCTCCACATAGAGATACATTGACTCAGTGCATCTCTATAAGGAGATACTGATTGGCGCAGCAGGGGTGGAGCCAGTGGAATAAAAGTGAATCGCTTCCATGGCTCCTTAGACGATTTACTGATTCATAAGGAATGTTTGCCATTTAGTAGTTCACAGATTGCCACTTACCTCCTTGGTATCTGTACTTGTGTTTGGCGCAAGCAGTGGGACCTCCTCAGACATATCACGACACGCTGAACAACTGGATGCACTTGATCCCGGCAGCAAATTTTCCCTTACATTAGCACCAGGCACCTGAAACACAGTCACAAAACTCTCATTACAAAGATGCCTTAATCTGACAGCTAATTTTGTTGCTCTGGGACAGCTTTTGGCATTTGACGACTTTAGGTCATATTTAGACTTTTCCTACACATCTTTCATGACTCGATTTTCATCCTACCGCCATACTTCTCTCCCTTTAAAGACCTTTTTTTGTTTCCACACTTCACCGATTTGTTAACCATCACACTGTCTTCCCGTATCCTTTAGGATTATATTTAAAACTTCAACATTCCCCTACGGAACACTCAATGACCAGAAAGTGCACTTATGCTGTTAATCAGTCCAGCCTTGGATGATAATGAGAGCTCTGGGCTAAAATGCCAAAAGTGATTTAGCCTATCATTGACATCAAAGGTTGGATAGATGTCTGCTCGCTAAGAAAATGCAATATCTTCATAATCAGCATGGTAACATTGGAGTGGGCTGGGGGAGACAGTGAGAGCCATGTTTTTTTTCTCTGCCCCCAAAAAATTTCACACAAAGCCAAGAGAAGGCTGTAGCACTATACAACGAGTTTTAATGGTCATGGTGTTTAAAATGTTTCTTTATGTCACAACGGACCAGGGGCACAACACGCAGAATTAAGTAAAACACGTAACAAATACAAACAGTAACAACGTATTACCGGGCCTTAGAGTGGCCGGAGTTAACGTAATAGAATAAGCAGTAACGAGCTGAGGTCAGGAATACAGAAAGGAACAAAGGCAAAGGGTCAGGGATACCAGAAATACGGGAAGTAAAGCCAAGCCAAGATCAAAAACCAATAATCAGAATCAGGAACGCGCTCTCGGATAACCAACAGGATTGAAACCACGACAGGGCACTGAACAACTGCAGGTTTGGGTTTAAATAACCCAGTAAATCCTGCTATTGGCTAATTTGGGTCCCATGACCACAGAACGTGTTTGCACGGCAAAAACATGACGCCGCATGCACTTTCACGTCACTGTGGGCGGCGTTATTATTTAGCGCCATCTTGCGGCAGCCGGTGTCCCTCCCAACGCTGGACCTGGCCGCCGATCCACAAGCTGCATGGAGGGAGAGGCTCTGGCGCTGAGGTGAGTAATCTCTTCTTCTTTTAGTGCGACCACGCCAATCAGGCCTGGCCAGACTGTGGTGCTGATCGGGCACTGTGACATTTTAATTCCCTTATTTACTCATCGTGTCCTGTGTTTACAAAAATGTCAAACTATGCTGACTTCCTAATATTTTTGCAGATTAAATCTTTTATATTGGGTTAAAATTTATAACAGAATGGTATAAAATAAGAGGGAGTTTAATAAATATTAGTTATTTGTCATTGGAATAGCTCTATTTATTACTAACATACCTTCTGTGAGTCTTCAAGTGAGGGTTTTGTCACAGAAACTTGCGTCAGAATTGACCCCAAACTACTATGGCTGGCCATGAGATCCTTCAGTAGACAAAAACATTAAACATTGAAATTGACAGCTTGAATAAAGTTCTATATGAAATAGACAATTTTCATAATATTGAAGGACAGAGCATTATCTGTTTTTACAGTGTTGAATTTTCCTTCAAATCTACAATGCCACCTGCTCTGTATATGTAATCTGCATATACAGAGCGTGCCACACATCATGCTGCAGAACATGTAGGACCAGTGCATGTAAGGCAAACATCACTGTTTGCATAGTTTGACAGACATGCAAGAGTCCCACCAGCAGAATTGTTTGTGCTTTGGAAACAAAAATTCTCAGACAAATACTTAAGTAGTAATAGGTTTAAAAAAAGTGACATAACTAGCAGTGAATTAGGGGAAAGTGTTAAACCTTCAAGTCTTAAACAGCAATTAACCATGAAAAAAATTTCTTCTATACAGTTTTAAAGAGCCATTATTGTTTTTAATGTATTTAAAAATTTTAAAAAAAAACCTATTAAATTAACTTAATCTAGAAATAAAATGACATGTATTTTCAAACGATACATGCCCTTTATCACATTCATGAAGGCCCTTTAATCACTGACCTTAACAAACTAACTACTGCTTTAAGTAACAATGTTTTTATTTTATTTATAAATGACCAGAATGATAAAAGAGATGCTCACTTGTTCGCCAATTTAATTAGAAATGTTAAATGGACAATCTAGTGTCAAAAATAAATTTAAAAAATACAAAAATCCCCAATGAAAACATGTATACATTTAATTCTTCTTTTTTTTTTATTGTGATATAAAAAAAAAAAGCAAGCCCTCCCTCACCTTTTGTTTTGGCCTCAAAGCTGTAAAAGAAAAAAAAAAAAGATAAACAATTAAAAAAAAAAAACACAATTGGCATCTAATAAATCTATATTCTATTTTTATAGAAACGTAAGTGTGGCACAAGAAGAATTTTCTGAAAATCTTATAAGCACTGACATTTTGTTTTTGTTTTTAAAATTTTCTTGGTAAAATGTATTCACTTAACAGTTAACTGGAAAAGTAATTGAAGAATTTGAAGTTTAAACAGACATGCTGGTTGAAGAGCAGAGAAAGATTTTCTATGCGAACATGTTTTGAATTAACCACAGCCTGTTTAGTGACTAAAACCGCTTTAGTGGATACAGCCAAGTGTTGTTTTTCTATATTAATTGTGGACTTTCCCCTGTTAATGGCGACACACCCTGTGTAGACGCAGTAAGTCAGGTGATTTCAAGTCAAGCAATTTCCAGAACTCTGCCAAGACTCCTGTTTCCGATCAAACTTAACAGTCAAACTTAACATGTCTGCCAAGACTCCTGTTTCCGATCACACTCCCCCATCCCACCTCCTCCAAAAATTCCCTAAGCTCAGACTGTTAACTATCAAGCACTATTTATTGGAAGAAATAGCAAAACATTAATTTGAAACATGACTTGCATAGCTAGCACTTACATGTGTGATAAAAGAGTCATTTTCAGACACACTTTACAAGTAAATGATGTAAATGTATTTCTTTTTCATTTATTCAATCATCGTTTATAGAATGTTTAGGGGAAATTAGAATTTTTATAGAGTCTATACAGTAGCCCCTATCTTGCAATATTTCACCCAGGGCCTGGAATGTTAATATAAAATCATCAATACATTTTCTTTCCACCTTCATAAGGTGTACAAAATTAATTTAAAAAAATTATCAAATACCTTATAGGTATCTATAAGGACCCTGATAACATTCCCAGCAATACAGTTTACAGGAAATGGCAACAATTAAATAAATCAAGTTTTCAGGCGCAGTACATAATTTCACTTGTAAAAATTACATATATTACATATAAAATAATCTTTATATTTAATTAAATCGTTATGTAGCGTGGTGTAACACTGTATTATATACACTTGCAAGCTGGCATATAATTCTAAAGTGTTCATTTATAAATAATCATTAACGTGACACTTTCACATTTCCAAAATCTATGAGAAAGGGTGGATGTTGAAATTCCAGGCTGTTTTGTGTCACACAGGCAAGACTTTGTTTTTGGCAAAAATTAGGTAATGGGCAGAACTTCTGCTTTCAAATCCTCACAGTTCCTGAGCAACCGTAGATTAGAATCTACATCTTCTAATGAAACACACTGTGCAACAGAATCTTGTGTGCATGCACAAGAGTACACAACAAGAGTAACTGTGCAAGTCTTAGCAGGTGAAGCTAAACAGATATGGCAACAGAGAATATGGCAGCCCTGAGGAGAGAGTGTCAGGTAATCATGGCTTCCCAAACTACTACCCCTGAGTGCAACCGTACAAGTGGGTTTTCCCCTTAAAGATGTTTGCAAAATATGGAAGAATCCTTAAGTGACAACATTTTTAAAATGGACCAATGGTCATGGAAGTCAAAGGAATGTTCATGCTGAGTACCACAATTGACAGTATCATTTTAAGTGGCAGCGTTTTTAAATGGAATAATCACTGTGGAATTCAATAGAATGCTGCCAAGTGATCTCTTTTTATGCTCTGTGATGTTGGTTTAACACCGTCTAAGTTCTCATGACTAAAAGACTTGTTTGATGAATATTAACAGGGACGGGATCGACGAACAAGTGGCCACTTTCTGAAGGAGCCAAATACTGGCCCAGGCTCAAGTCCACTTAATGAGGTCTGACCGGTTTCGGATGGAATGCTGACTGGGTTTGGTTTTGTACAAAAAATATCGAAAATGCTCTTGCACTGTAAAAATGTTCATGGGCTTGGCTTCTCTAACTACGTTTATCCAAGACGTACGTAACTAGATAGAAAATTAGAGTGTGTTTTATGGTGATTTATTTTTAAGATTCTAAATATTAAAGTGTTTTATTACATAATGAGAACTTTTTTTCCTGACTGTCATGATGTCTTCAATAAGGCGTGCTGTAACGTTAGGTGCCCATTCTATTGTGTTTATTTGCTGGGACAGCAAGCGTTCCAGAATGATCACCATTCAACAATGATTCAGGAACTAAGCTAATAAGTTTAAGTGCTGTCCACATTCTTCAGGCCATATAGAGTACACTGATAGCTAGTTTGCCACACATGTGATACACACACACAATGCTTTTTATTCCACAACAATGTAACGCAATCTTACACATGTAACGGAGCGTAAATGGAACTTTTTCTTACCGTTGCAAATTTTCTTTCTATATGCACAAAGGATGGCCAGACAAAGAAGGAGTAAAATGAAGAAGATACTTGCCAAAACTGCCCAAACTGTCAAAAAATAATAGCACTATTAACACAAATGCTTTTTGTTTGGGTAAATTAAAACAAAAACTGAAAGTAACATCTGCACATAGTGTGTAGCGTTGAAATGGAATTTCCAAGAAAGTGGAGTGGGCATTACACAGATAATCTTTGCCCAAAAGCTTTCCTGTTTCCCCTTTCTGCCCTAGTTTTTATTGTTGCAAGGGCAGTTATAATTGTATAGAATGAGTTGTTCCTTCCATGTCTTAAACAGAGCATACAGGCTAGGGTAGTGGTTCCCTGGTTAATCCTCAAGCCACTGCGACGGTTCAATTTTGTCAGTATGCCTATTGAAACAATTTAGCAAAATTTCTAAACCTTCAGTTGTTGGTGTGCCCAGAGGATTTGGTACCACTTTGGTAGAATTATGGATCCTATAGGTTATCTTCCAGTAAATCGTTATTCACACTTAACACACTACTTATTTTCTCACAATATTTCCTCATGCTGAACTGGTACACCACCTGCATGGCTGCACCTCAAGACAAGCTTCACAGAACCTTCTCTTTAAACACCACTCTATAAATCCACTCCGTTAATGAATGCAAATTCATCTCACATTTTGGGGGATTTTTTTTCTCATTTGTCTAAAAGACAAATGACCAAATCCATTATATATCAAGAAGAACTTAAAACAAATTACTTTATGGATAAAGTTTCACCCATTCATTACTCATTATTTAATTACAATAAGGGCGAATCAAGCTTCCTCCTTATAATTTATTTCATTATTTTTTTGAGGAATCCATAGACAGCAGAGCTGCTTGCATATTCTCACCCCCATTCCCTGTACCAGAACATACCTAAGTTATTTGGCACCTGGGGCAGAAATGTAAATTGATTTGCATGTAAATCTACCCACTTGTTGCATCTCTTTTGTATGTGTGTCTCCTAACCTCTTGTAACCGCCCTTACCACTTGTGTCTCTACTATATTTTCTTTATCCCCTACTGTGTCTCTTACCACCTCTAACACATTGTGTGTCTCTTATATGACTCTTACTGATTATGTGAATTTAACCACCTTGATCCTTAGTTTGCCTCTCAACACCCATTGTATCTCTTGTGCATGTCTAAGCCCCCCTAACTCCTGGTCAGTCATGGTCTTACCTACTCCACCCCTAGTCTTCCATTACTGTAGCGTGGCAGAGGATGAGGCTGAGAATGGCAGGAAGTGAGGGAGGCCAGAGAGGTGGGCTTAAGGCTGAATGTTACATATCAACCTCCTCCACTCATGATGTTGATGCTTAAATTTGAAATAAAACAGAGCGGTAGACAACTGCGCCTCTTCTTGGTCTTTACACTTTCATCATCAGAGAAGTAAAAGCGATGCCCTACAATTTTTATTTTAATTTCAGAAATTACTGTGCAGAAAAAAACATCTAAAATACCCCATCCATTGTTTCCATTATTATCTTACCAGATATGTCGGTGGATGATTTTTTATCAGTTGCTGAAAACAGAGATGAGAAAAGAAAAACACAATTAAACAAGAAAATTATTATTATACACTCAATATTTCAGTGAATAGTCACTCTACATACAATTAGTTTTGGGGTCTTCTGAAGTCTGAATGGAGGGAGGTTTGGTTTCTCTTGATGGCTCACTAGTTTCACAAACCGTGTTTGAAGTCGCTGTACAATTTTTCTCCACTGGACCTGAACAACTAAAGTCCAAAACAAAAGGACAGAGAAAAATAGGTCAAACAGAGGATCAAAAATATCTATTAATACCAACTGCTGTTTGACTACCTGTCTCTGGGACCACGACTGGGCAAACCTCATTTATACCTTCAAACATTAAGAAACAGGCAAAACATCAGTAAGAGATGGAACTATTCATACATCGCATTTTCCCAGAATAGAGGAAGTTACAACAGTTAAAATAAAACTATAAAATGAGCCTGCCAGACAAAAATTAACAGTTTTAGAATGTTGTTAATGTTTATTACTCAGCTGAAAAATCATAGACATCTCCTTACGTCTTTGCTTTAAAGTGGATGTTTTATACGGAGTTGGTGAATGCAGAGATTTGCAGTTATAATAGATTTTGATTGCTGCTAAAAATCAACCCCCTTACTTACATATGGCATAGGCAGAAGTTATTCTTCCACTCCTCATACATATACTAGCATGATGGAGGTACTCCACACAGGTCCACCACAGAGACCTGCCATTTTAACCCATCTAAGTGCATAGGTTGATATAAGATGTGGAAGTGTCCCGTTAATCTTGATAATATCTGACATTTAGGACTGAGTAGTCATGTATCTGCAGCTGCATAAGTCATTTAAGATGTCAGGGAAACACTCTCTTGCCCGAGGAGTCATGGGTTTGGGTAGAAACAGGTGAATAAATGACATAATTCGTCATTAACATTACCTTTTACATCTTTTGCATACTTCACAGGTGCCTCCGGGAGGGCAAAAGGTGCCTTGTTTGCACTGACACACAGCATCGGACTCGAGTGTGCACGATTTAACTTGCACTTTGTCTGAAAAAAATCAAAAGAAAACAAATAATGAGAAGAGAGCATTTGTTATAACATTTTACACTTTTCCCCAGTCATTTACATAAAGTACCTCAATGGGTCACATAATTCATTATTTATCTAAATATAGAGAATAGGGAAAGGGAAGTAGCACGTCTATGGATATTGTTTTCCATGGTAATTAAGGAGCACAGACTGCGCCTGCGCTTACTGAAAGGCTTCTTTCCATGGCTCAGCAGTTTGCAAGGAACATCGTCAGTTGGAAAGTAATGGGGTATTTTACGGAGCTTGGTCACACATGTGCCACCATTCTACTCTTTGGTACAGTAGTGGGAGACTTCGCCTGGCTGGCTCGCCAAATGTAATAAAATCGCTTTCTGTGTGATCTTTGATTGAGTTGTAGTAAATATTGTATATATATCTTTGTGGGTTAAAGGCTCACCAGGTAGATATAGATCTATATGAACCAGTACTAATACGCAATTTGACTTCATGTTTACTCTTACAGTTACTGATGCATAATAAAACAATAAAGGATGTTACAGGATAATGGATGTTCGACAGCAGATGGTAATTGCTGGATTACTGAAAGGAGAGTTAGACTCTACATAGTTAGAGAACAACCAGACAAGAACCTCAAGCAGCAAGCAACAGCAAAAGTGTGGCCCTTTTACTCACTATTCTATATAGCTATGACCATAATGACGTCAGACCTTTTGAATATAACTCTGACTATATAAGGACAAGACACCCAAATACCACATTCCAGAGTCCTCATCTCATGACACACCATAGCAAAGTACTATCTGTTCTTTTTAACCCATTAGACATCCACTATGTATATAAATAGGAACATAGTAATGTTCTACAGAAATGAAATAATACTACCGAATAAAACATTGAAAATCACCTATAATTTATTTAAACATTTTTTTTATGTGATTATCTATTTTCATATATATATATATATAAAAAGCAAAAAAAATCTTGCACTCCACCAATCAAAATGTCAAGTGCCTGGTGCTTGTCAGCCAAAAATACAAAAAATAGCAAACGATAGCACTCCAAGGACTAATCTAAAATGTAACTTTTATTTACCTCAAATAAAAAAATTCTCAAGACCTTAAGAATTTTTTTATTTGAGGTAAATAAAAGTTACATTTTAGATTAGTCCTTGGAGTGCTATATTTTGCTATATGTATATATATATATATATATATATATATATATATACATACACATATATATATATATATATATATATATATACACACACACACATATGCATATATATACATACACACACACACACAAAAAGTGTTTAATCCTTGCACTCAGGCTAAACACAATTGTGCAAATGCCGGGTGCCATATTTATTTATTAGTGGTTCAATCCAATGGTACAGTTAGGGCATACAATGCAAATAAGGAGGGGGAAAAAATACATTGTTTCTATTTAACCACTTCCACTAACTATAATCAGTGGCAGAAAAGGACAACATTAATAGCAATGATTGACAGGAAGGCAAGATGGATGCACGCAGTTAAAGGACAGAAGTTAATAAAGAAGTATGAATACACAAAAATAAGTCCTGCTCTTAGACTTCCACTACTCCTGGGCGGCAGCAATGATTGTAGTACACATAAGCCCCAATACATACAATAAAAAAAAAAAGAAAATAGTTACTTGCACAGCTAACTTTTTTTTTTTAAAGAAGTATGAATGCCTGCATTTAATTGTAATTTTTCACACCTCACAAAAACATATTTGCCAAATATATTCTGCTTTGCTGTAATGTATTAATATTAATAGAATTTTCACATTTGAGGATGCGTCAATCTTACCACCAGTACAATGCCTGCAGTTGAGGCAGTGATCAAGGCCGTTCGGATATTCCGTATAGTCCTCTCCCAACGTGCACGGGGCACAGACTGAGTTGCCATGATTCTGCGTACAATGTGTTTTCACGGAAGTGCCTGGGAAAAGACAAATGTACAAATGCACTCAATGAGAAAAAGGATGCAACTTCACAAAATGTAAAAAAGTAAATGGAATAATAGGGCAAAGTCTGAAATTATTGAGATTGTTTAATATATATATATATATATATTTTTTTTTTTTAATTCTTTGTTAGTGTTGGAAGGTAAGAGGAATGAGTAGAACACTGCAGATCAATCATGAATAATGTCCGGTTTCACATTTTTTTAATTTATAGTGTAACAATGCAAAATCTAATATTTATGAGAAAATTAGCAATTTTCACATTTACTAAAGATAATAGTGGAAGAAATTAAATTATTACAAAAGTTCGCATTCAGTATTATCTGGTGTCTATTTTAACCCCTTAAGGACACATGACATGTGTGACATGTCATGATCCCCTTTTATTCCAGAAGTTTTGTCCTTAAGGGGTTAAGGATCTGGAGTGTTCCTTCAACATTAGACACACGTACACCCTGGGTGTAGATCTATCTCATGGTAAAAACTGCTCAGAGCTTTATTAATACACTATGACAATCAGATAAAAGATTAAATAAAATCAAAGCCTCTTACAGACTGTAGTGTGCAAATGCATAAAGGGTCAGTACAAACCGCTATCTACTAGCCTGTTCATTAGCAGGAATATACAACAGACAAATGGTCACCCATTGAGACTGGAAGAAAGGAGTTTTCACTTACAGCAGAGTAATTATTTACAGTAAGAACAATAAAGATGTGAAATTCTTGCTTTTTGCAGGTGGATCTTACAAAATCTGCATTATTTGATTACTGTCAGTACACGAGGTTGAAATGAAAATAAATTAATAAAATAATACAAATTAAAAATAAATAAATATATAAATGTTTTAAATAAATATGTTAATTATTGGGTATGGTGTTAAGTGTTAGTGGTGCGAATGGCTGGGTTTAAAAATTATATCTTCAATTACAACAATTGTTTGCCTGCAAATTTGTTGCAATCTGTTTGCAGACAATTGCCAATTCTGTCTATTTTGAGCGTTTAAAGTAATTGGAAGAATCCAGAGGGACTTAAACAGAAAATATGAGTACATTTAAATCTTATTATTATTTTTCTTTTCTACTTCCTGGACAGCATCCATGTTGAAGGCAGCCTGGGAGGGAGGGTCTGCCGGAGATTGGCAGGGATGTGTCAGCTGACCGGAGTTCGCCACAAACCATTCAAACCATTCGCGGCGAACCGTGGCGAACCGAGAAGTTCGCGGACGGTTCGCGACATCACTACTCCTGATAAAACCAACCAATTGATAGAACCTAACACCAGAAAATATGGAATAAACTCACTGCTATTCTATTGTGGGATCAAAATAAAGTCTGTGCTAAAACTGGCATACATCTCTGGATTTAGTGTTGTCAAAGTCAAACCAGTCAATTAGAAGTTCGTTTTTTTTTGCTTTATAAATACCATTAGCTGTGAACCATACTTGTAAAGTCCAGCATTCACAATTGAATACTTAAATAATGCTTACCTGCACTGCAATTCTTGCAACATATCTTTTCATTCAGATACTCGTTCGGGGGGCATATGTTTCTTTTTAAACGATTATGGTCGAAACCCTGGAGGCAGTCCTGGGAGAGATAGAAAAATAAGCAAAGTGAGCGTGAGAGTGCTTACAGCACAGGAGAGAGGGCCTGCAATTATAGAGTTAATTAAAAAAAAATATTTGTAAAACAGAACCGCACTATGCAAAGAAAATAAAAAAACTGAAAAGGGGAAGGAAATTATTTTGAGTTCTGAATTTAGATTCATGATGATGAAAAAAAGTTTTTTTTAAATATATTTTTGCCCTTGTTGTGTGTAAAGTATAAATACAAGAGTTGTGCAGCAACTAACACCTAAGAAATAAAGACACTAAATCACTAACTTTCACTGGTTCCGGAGCGTTGGAGAATTGACTAAGGATCTGCAAATTGTAGATCAACAAACAGTCTGCTAAATTTCTCCATGTTTTTTTTTATTTTTTTTTAAATGTATTTTATTTTCGGATTTTCACTGAATATGCATATTATACAGAGGGGGGGTAACGTGGGATGGGGTACACGGAGAGAAAAGGGGGGGGGGGAGGGAGGGCGACAGTGCATAAACATTGTATCATAGCCATCCAAAAAGTATCAATAATAATAACATCTGTGCATGGAATTGGATATTCGTCATTAGGCACAATTTACCAGCTTCTGACTATAATACATATATACATATATACAATGGCAGTTCTATTCAAGTTTGCCTGAAACATTCTAAGGCACTAATTTGCATCTGTCCGTCCTAACTTTTAGGACCGCCGGGGCGGGAAGGGAGAATGGTGGGGGGTTAGCGAGGCTGTGCTATGGCATAGAGTATTTATTATATTGTGTTGGTGTTGAAGAGAAGGGCAAAAGGGAAAATGGTCAGTTAGAGGATGTTACACGGTGTTAGCTTGGGAAGCCCTTTTTTGCTGAGGAGCTTGGTAGAGTATCAAATATGCCGCAGCCTCTTTTATGTCTTTCCATATCTATAGTCCACCCATCTGCGCCACCTTGTTTCATGTCTACGTTGCCTCTCAGTGATACGACTTGCCATGTGTTCGTAATTATATATCGAGTCTAATCTGCCCAGAATCTCTGATAGCGTGGGCACCTGTGTGGATTTCCACTTTTGGGCAATCGCAGTTTTAGTTGCCATTAGGCAATGGATAGTTAAATAGCTTTCCTCTTCGTGGAGATTGTCTGGGAAAATGTGTAATAAAAAGCTTTCTGGTGTCAGTGGAACCTTGATCCCTAGATCCGTGCAAAAAAGTGTGTGAATAGCCTTCCATAATAATGTGATCTGTGTACATGTCCAAAATATATGGTATAGGGATCCCTCTTGATTTTGGCATCTCCAGCAGAGTTTGTTCGCACCTGGGTATATGTGTGCCAATTTTTTGGGGACCAGGTACCAGCGCATAGTTAGTTTACAGTAGGTTTCCCACTGGTTGAGGCTATGTGAGGCCTGCTTTGTTAGCTTCTGAGCCTGATGCCACGTGGCTACTGGGAATTGCATTCCCAGGTCCAGTTCCCAGTTTGTCATGTAGGAAGGTTTTGTTGCCGTATATTGGGTAAGAAGTGTATTGTAGCAGAGGGATAGTGCTTTAACCTTGGGAAGTTTCCCCTTACACTTATGGAAAAATGGTGGTATGAGGTTATATTCTTTCAGGATAATCCGGCTTTCCTGAATAATATTCTTTAGCCTCAAATAGGTGAATAGTTCCCTGGCTGGGATATTAAATTCCCTAACAATTTCGGGGAATGGTTTGACGCCCTCTTGGGTTAGCAAGGAACGTACCCCTGAGATCCCCCGGCTAAGCCAGTTTTCTAGCTGTAGGTTCGTCGTGTGGGTAGCCAAGGCTTGAAGTGGTGCCTCAAGGAGTAGATCATTCTCCTTGAGGAATAGAGGAATAGTTTGTCTCCAAGTCCGGAGCATTATCACCGTAGTTGGGAGCAGGTTTTTTGATTGTAATGGTATTGAGCTTGCCCAGAGGAACATTGGAATCGTGCCAGTGGACAGACATGCGTTTTCCAACGCCAGCCACACCGGAGGGGACTTCCTCTCAAGGATCGTGAGGCCTTGTGCCATTAATGAAGCTTTGTGGTATAATTTAATGTTGGGTACGCCCAGCCCGCCTTTTGTGAATGAGCGCCAAAGAGAGTTTTGTGTTATTCGTGGGGGCTTATGCTTCCAAATGTGTGCATTGATCTTGGCCTGAAAGTTCCTCAATATCGGGTTCGGGATTGTAATAGGCAGGGTGCGAAAGAGATATAGAATGTGTGGTAAAATCATCATTTTAATGGTATGGATGCGCCCAAGCCAGGAGATTTCCTTGTCCTCCCAGGATCGGAGCTGTTGATCTAGTTTATGTAAGAGTGGCGTATGGTTTTCCTTTATTGTCAATGTGTGTGAAATTGGCAGTTTTATGCCCAGATATGAGATGGAGGATTTCCTCCAGTCAAACGGGTACAGTGTTTTAAGGTGTGAGAGGAGGGTATGGGGCAGCCCCAATGCCAGTGCTTGTGTTTTTTTGGCGTTATTCTTGTAGTAAGACATCTTACCGTATCTTCCTAATAGTGTTAGCAAGGATGGTAGTGATGTCTCAGGGTGTGTTATAAAAAGGAGAACATCATCTGCGAAAAGGGCTATTTTTTGCTCCCCTATAGGCATTGATAGGCCCGTAATATTGTGGTCGGATTTAATATGTCTGATTAGGGGTTCCATACAGAGAATAAAGATTAGAGGAGAGAGCGGACACCCTTGTCTAGTACCGTTTGTTATATGAAAAGGTTGTGACAGGAATCCGGAGTTGAATATTTTGGCTGACGGCTTGGAGTATAAGACCATTATGCCTTTCAGGAATTCTAGAGGGAAGCCCATGTAAGTCAGTACAGATTTCATGTATGTCCAATTCAAGCGATCAAACGCTTTTTCCGCGTCTAGGGCTAATAGTAAGCCCTTCTGATTAGTATTTTGGGCCCAGGTAGTTAAGTTTAAAAAATGGCGCGTGTTGTCCCCAGGTTGTCTGTTCGGGACGAAGCCTGCCTGCTCCAGAGAGACCAAATCCTGTAGGATGGGTTGGATGCGTGAGGCTAGTAATTTGGCATACAATTTTGTGTCAGCATTCAGCAGCGAAATAGGCCTTAGGTTGGCGCATTCCGTAGGGGGTTTACCCGGCTTAGGGAGTGTAACAATATGGGCTAGCAACATCTCTTCTGGCATGGAGCCTGAGTCCCTAAAGAAATTAAAAAGGTCTGTAAGGTATGGTGTGAGTTGTTCTTCGAATATGTGATAAAAGCGGTTGGGAAACCCATCTGGCCCTGGGGCTTTGTGTTTGGGTAACTTTAATATAGCTTGGCGCACTTCGTCTTCCGTGAACTTAGCTAACAATGTCTGCCTTTGATGTACAGACATGCATGGCAGATTTGCCTCACCCAGAAAGGTGTCTATTTCAGGTTCTAGCGGTTGGTGTAATGATGAATCTTGTGTAAGGTTGTATAGGCCTCTGTAAAAATTCGCTAATTCGCCCACTATGTCCTGCGGGTTAAATAATTTCGTACCCGTGGCCGAGGTCATGTATGGGAGTTTTGTTTGTATGTATCGCGCTTTTAGACGATTTGCTAGCACTTTGCCTGCTTTATTTCCTTGCATATAGTATGTCAGTTTTAGTTTACGTAATTGCCGTTCCGTAATGAGTAAAGACAGTGCATGTAACCTCCCTCTAGTCTGTTCAATCTGTTGGGACAATAATCTAGATGGTCTCAATTTGTTAGCCTTTTCTAGTGTCTGGAGCGATGCAAGTAGTGTGTCATTTTCGTTGTGAGCTTTTCGTTTGCGTATTGACCCTGCTTGTATTAAGAGGCCTCTGAGTACAGCTTTGAGGGCCAACCATTTGGTGTCTATGCGGGAGGGATCTGTTTGATGGTTCTCATAAAACATTTGTATGTTTCTACGTATTGTGGTGACCGTGTCAGTATCGTCTATGAGGGATTCATTCAAACGCCACGCATTCCGTCCTCGAGCTGGGTATAAGGCCCTGAACATAGTAGTTACTGGTGCATGATCAGACCAGGTTCTGTCACCTATTTGCACTTCCATAACATTCGAGATTGTGTTCTTGTCTACCCAACACATGTCAATGCGCGAGTATGTGTGGTGTACCTGTGAGAAGTAGGTGTAATTTTTCTCATTCGGGTAGAGTGATCGCCATGTGTCATACAGGTCGTTCGTGTGAAGCAGTTTACTGAGAGTGAGGCTCATATTGTGAGCTTGCTGGAGTGGTTGTTTGCCTTCTATACGTTTAATGTCTAAATTGGGATCCAGTGTACAGTTTAGATCTCCACAAATAATAGTGTGACCTTCCCGGAGGCTAAGTATTTTGTGCAACGCTCGTTTTATGAACGTAGTCTGGGAGTCGTTAGGGGCATATATGGATGCTATCGTCAGTTTCATGCCATTCATTGAGCCCACCACAACCAGAAGTCTGCCTAGCTTGTCTACGTATGAGTTGGTGAGTTGGAATACCCAATCTACGTGGAACAGTATTGCCACCCCTCTTGTTTTGGTTGGGGAAAGAGCATGAAACACTTGTTGGTATTTGGAAGATGTTAGGGTGGGGGGCTTGTTTTTACACATGTGTGTTTCTTGGAGGCATATTATAGCTGCCTGTGATTTGTGCATCGCTCTAATCACCGAGCTTCTTTTGAAGGGACTGTTTAGGCCATTGACATTCATAGAAAAGCATTTAAATTGATATGTCATTACTAGTATGAGGGATGTTGCTGTCTCTTATCTTGATACGGAATGTGCCCAAGTATTGATCTCTGGGCCTCTGCCATTCTAATGGGTATCCTACTATGTCTTAGCGGTAGGTGGAGTTTTGTGTACGCGAAATTATTCTCTTCTGCCATAGTAATGGATAAAGGGGTGGTAGGTAGTAAACAGGGGAAACGGAAAACTAAGAACATAAGTATATACAATAACTCTCGTCCTTGAGAGTGTACGTTGGAGTACAATGTGGAGCCCTCGTGCTCCACGTTTGTAGTTCCTGTGGGGGGTCGTGCGGAACTATACCGCACCCAAGCCAGATTTGTCATATGTCCACTTTGTTAACTGCATCTTCTAGTGGGCCTGGGAGCCAGAACAACAACTCCATTGTCATCCGCTGTAGATCGGGAAGACATTTTTGCTAAGGGGTCTAAATTGAGTGGGTCGTAGCCTCAGGAACTGTAATATGTTTTTTTTGACCTTTTAGATGAGTTTAGTGACCTCTCATTAGTTTAAACAACTTTAACTCTAGCATATCGGGATCGTTCGAGTCCACCCCCATCCTATGCAGGACGTACCGACTACGTATGCTGTATGTGCACTGTTGGTATGTGGGTATGCCTTTAAGCGGTATTGATGTACAGTGGGGACCCAGCTAGCACAATGCAACCTTCCGGGGCAATGTTAACCTATATGGTATCATTCCAATTGGGGTACCATCCCATACTCTACCTCAGCAGCAATCCACCCCTGTTGGGAATATCACATTGTGTGCCGAACGTATTATCCTCCCAGCAAAGCTAGCAGGAAAGCCAATGCGTCTAGCCCCAAACATTCCCCACAAGCATTACAATAACATTTTACATGGTATAAGGTCAGTTCTTATTTCCTTGGGGACTCGCGTCAGTACCGACATGGGTCTATGTGATTAGCATGGCAGTAAACCAGGTAGGGCTCAATGGTTTGCGGGGAGTTAGGGAGCCGGTCATTATTGTCGGGCCATTATTATATAATTTTTTTTTTTTTTTTTAAATTCAACTTAATGCTAATATTCCTTGCACTGACGCGAGCCCCCATATAAATACCACTATCGAGTGTCGTTGTCTCCCGCTTCCTCCAATACATTAAGGCGAGGGGAAGGCCGGAACGTGGGTCCCATAGGTTACAGTTCTAGATAGTGTCCTGAGTAGCTGCTGCACCTTCAGTTAGTCTGTCTTCTCCTCACGACGTAAGGCAGAGTTGCCATTGTGGCTCCAGGCTTAATGTCACTATGTGGGTCGCTTGCGTGGGGATTCTCCCACCATTTTCCATTCGGGGCGGGTCGACATCGGGGAGGTTCTTGCGATCGTTGTCGGATGACCACTTTCCAGCGTGTTCCAAAGGCCCCATTCTTTCAGCATGGCCATTCCATCTTCCGGGTCCTCTATAGTGCGCAGCTTGTTGTTCCGCCATACCAACAATTTAGTGGGGAAACCCCATCTGTAGGCCTGATCATGGTTTCGCAGAGTCTTAGTTATAGTTGAGAACTCTCTTCGCCTGGCCATAGTTAAAGCTGAGAGGTCGGCATATATGGAGAGAGAGCTATATGGGTCGGTTAGCGTCGGTTTAGCTCTCGCTGCTTTTAAAAGTGCCTCTTTGGCCTTGTAATAATGAAAGCGCACAATAATGTCGCGCAGGACTTCTGCTCCCAACCTAGGTGGCTTAGGTAGACGGTGGGCCCTGTCCACTTCCCACGAGAGTGTAGGGTCGGGGACCAACGCAGCACACAATGCTGTTATATAGGCTGTAATTTGGTCTGTAGTGGTGGATTCCGCAACCCCCCGAAACCTTACATTATTCCGGCGGGAGCGATCCTCCATGTCCGCCATTTTGTGCCACAGTTTGGTGTTTTCATCTTCCAATTTCTTTAGTTTGTCTGCCATTTCGTTGTGCGCTCAGCACAGGTCCTCCGTCCTCCTTTCCACTTGATCAGTGCGGTCACCCAGATCTTCCAGCTCCTGGTGTATACCAGATATAGCGGTCTTGAAATCTTCCCTTATTGTGGCTCTTAGATCTGAGAGCATCGTTTTTAGGAAGTCCTTTGTAATTTGGCAGTCTTCTGTGGATTGGTGTGGGGATCCCTCATTGAAGACATCAGGCTCTGGGGACTGAGCTCTGCTGGCGGCGCCATCTTGGGCATGTTTCTGCCGCTCTCTTTTATTTGGGCGGACTGCGTCCGTTAGTTTCGTTTGTTTGGAGGGCGACATGGGGTCACTCCTAAACTGCCCCTCTCGGTTTGGGCTCGATTTGTAAGCTTAAACGTTGCTTTTGTGGCTCGGGTGAAGCGGAGCTCCTACTCCGTGCGTCCGATCGTGCCGGAAGTTGGACACGACCCCCTAAATTTCTCCATGTTAACTATATGATCAGTTCACCCATTTCGGCCCTGAAATTTGAACTCCTGATAATTCACACGGTACATGACCAGATCACTGCTATTTACAACTGGAATATTTCAGACCAATGTGCAGTTCTTTTCTTAGTTGCGTTACGCCTTGACTTTATGGGTTTATATAGAATGGAAAAATTTTTTACATTTCAAACTTAAACAGTTGGAATTATTAACACACAAATGATAAAGGTTGATTTTTAGATTAAAGGGACACTATAGTCACCAAAACAACTTTAGCTTTAAAAGGACACTATAATCAACAAAACAATTAGCTTAATAAATCAATATTGGTGTATAGATCATGTCTCTGCAGTCTCACTGCTCAATTCTCTACCATTTAGGAATTAAATCACGTTTATACAGCCCTAGCCCCACCTTCCTGCATGTGACTTACACAGCCTTCCTAAACACTTCCTGAAAAGAATCATCTAATGTTTACACTTCCTTTATTACAAATTCTGTTTAATTTCTAATTTCTGATTTCCTGCTCTGTTAACAGCCTGCTAGACCCTACAGGAGGCTCCTGTGTGCAATTAAAGTTAAATTTACAGAGCAGGAGATACAAAAAGTAAGTTACATCTGATTGAAAATGAAACCATTTTGTTTTCACATAGGCTGTGTCAGTCACAGTCAGGGGAGGTGTGGCTAGGGTTGCATGAACAGAAACAAAAGTGATTTAACTCCTAAATGGCAGAGAATTGAGCAGTGAGACTGCAGGGACTTTATCTTTATACCAAAACTGCTTCATTAAGTTAAAGTTGTTTTGGTGTCTATAGTGTTTCTTTAAATGAATAAGGTTTTTGTTTTGCTTTTAAAACCAGCATTATAATCATAGATTATTTAATTTAATAAATGCTGTCAGTTTTCATAACGTGTGTGCTGGGAAAGGGTTTAACCATAACTACATCAAAACAACAAGATTCAGCACACATCTCCTTAAATAGAAGTAATAAGTAACTTATTCCCTACAAAGATACAAGTATTTTTAATCTGTAGCAATAAAAGATTTGGGTTGAACTCTGACACATGTACGTAACGCAAGGTTAGTCGAAAATGTTGCCAAACTAGTTTGTCTTCATCAATTTCAATAACGACTGCGTCAAAGGATGAGTAATTGTGTACCGGCAGGAATGTGTGAGCATTGTTTAGAAATGGCTGGTATTTATTAATGTATTTATCACAGTGTTTTATCAAACATACTGCGGGGGCTTGTGTTTTTTTAATTTTTTTTAGACACCTGCTAATATATAGCTCTACAGATGTAGGATTCCTAGGTCCACCAATGTTTCCTGGACACACATAACTTATGCTGATGGGCAGCGTGGGAACAGTGCTGTCCTAAAGTATGCAGCATTCATATGCTGCAGGCGCGAAATCATTGAACAAATCAAGGTTATTCGTCTTGCAATTACTCATGCAGACTCACTCCTTTCTTCTACTTAAATTTTCTAGTCTTTAAAACAATAAATAAAAGTGTAGTAATGTTTAAAGGGTTACTCCAACCACCATGAACATTTTAGTGATTTGAAGTGGTCATGGTAGTACTAGTCTGTATGTGTAGTGTTTCTGCTTGCAACATTGTATATTCAAAGATATTGGCAATTATGTGCTGGGGGCTAGTTGCACTCTTAGCGCACGCCAATTATGTTCATATTTTACATATGTCGTCGGCATGCTGTCGACAGACGTAATAATCTTCCCCTTGCAGAGAATCTGCAGGGGAGGGAGATAGTGGCGCTTCCTCCTGCCTCCCTCTATTGATCATATTTGGTTTCTTTTAAATTTTGTTTTTAATAACAAATTGACACCCCCCCCTCTTCTCGCAGGCTTAGATTGCGTGCATGTTTTCTGAACCGGCAAAACAGTCCAATCACAGGCTTCTCTATGAGAAGCCTGTGATTGGACCCCACGAGGTGATGTTAGATGGGATAGGCATGTCAGCACCAATAAGGCATTCCAAGCAAACTGTACACAAGGGTTAGAGTAATCCTTTAATTAATTATGATAGGTCAGTGTGGTCCCAGTTACAGAGGCACTCTGGGGCACCATGTTCGCTGTTAATGTACAACTGTCATGACAAACAGGGCTTAATATTACTTTATAAGGAATAACATTGATTGTTGGTATTGTTGGTGTGTCTGAGTGTATAACAGAGCTCCACAGCAATAATACTCCCAGTAATGTGTCTTTAAACTACAATAAATGTGTTTAGAAATCAGTCAGTGTAAGTTACATTTTTAATCCTATACATAGTTTTTGTCATTTTCAAGAGCTTTGACAGATACTGGGGATATCCCCAGCTATCAAAACCCAGAGGAATTCACCCCCACTTACAGGGAGTGCAGAATTATTAGGCAAATTAGTATTTTGACCACATCATCCTCTTTATGCATGTTGTCTTACTCCAAGCTGTATAGGCTCGAAAGCCTACTACCAATTAAGCATATTAGGTGATGTGCATCTCTGTAATGAGAAGGGGTGTGGTCTAATGACATCAACACCCTATATCAGGTGTGCATAATTATTAGGCAACTTCCTTTCCTTTGGCAAAATGGGTCAAAAGAAGGACTTGACAGGCTCAGAAAAGTCAAAAATAGTGAGATATCTTGCAGAGGGATGCAGCACTCTTAAAATTGCAAAGCTTCTGAAGCGTGATCATCGAACAATCAAGCGTTTCATTCAAAATAGTCAACAGGGTCGCAAGAAGCGTGTGGAAAAACCAAGGCGCAAAATAACTGCCCATGAACTGAGAAAAGTCAAGCGTGCAGCTGCCACGATGCCACTTGCCACCAGTTTGGCCATATTTCAGAGCTGCAACATCACTGGAGTGCCCAAAAGCACAAGGTGTGCAATACTCAGAGACATGGCCAAGGTAAGAAAGGCTGAAAGACGACCACCACTGAACAAGACACACAAGCTGAAACATCAAGACTGGGCCAAGAAATATCTCAAGACTGATTTTTCTAAGGTTTTATGGACTGATGAAATGAGAGTGAGTCTTGATGGGCCAGATGGATGGGCCCGTGGCTGGATTGGTAAAGGGCAGAGAGCTCCAGTCCACTCAGACGCCAGCAAGGTGGAGGTGGAGTACTGGTTTGGGCTGGTATCATCAAAGATGAGCTTGTGGGGCCTTTTCGGGTTGAGGATGGAGTCAAGCTCAACTCCCAGTCCTACTGCCAGTTCCTGGAAGACACCTTCTTCAAGCAGTGGTACAGGAAGAAGTCTGCATCCTTCAAGAAAAACATGATTTTCATGCAGGACAATGCTCCATCACACGCGTCCAAGTACTCCACAGCGTGGCTGGCAAGAAAGGGTATAAAAGAAGAAAATCTAATGACATGGCCTCCTTGTTCACCTGATCTGAACCCCATTGAGAACCTGTGGTCCATCTTCAAATGTGAGATTTACAAGGAGGGAAAACAGTACACCTCTCTGAACAGTGTCTGGGAGGCTGTGGTTGCTGCTGCACGCAATGTTGATGGTGAACAGATCAAAACACTGACAGAATCCATGGATGGCAGGCTTTTGAGTGTCCTTGCAAAGAAAGGTGGCTATATTGGTCACTGATTTGTTTTTGTTTTGTTTTTGAATGTCAGAAATGTATATTTGTGAATGTTGAGATGTTATATTGGTTTCACTGGTAATAATAAATAATTGAAATGGGTATATATTTGTTTTTTGTTAAGTTGCCTAATAATTATGCACAGTAATAGTCACCTGCACACACAGATATCCCCCTAACATAGCTAAAACTAAAAACAAACTAAAAACTACTTCCAAAAATATTCAGCTTTGATATTAATGAGTTTTTTGGGTTCATTGAGAACATGGTTGTTGTTCAATAATAAAATTAATCCTCAAAAATACAACTTGCCTAATAATTCTGCACTCCCTGTATTGTCCAAAAAAAGATGTTTGCACGAATCTGCAGAGTGTGGCTGTGCCAATTAATGAAACATTTGAAGCTGTTGATTTGAGACAGGCTCTTGTAACACATAGAACAGGCCATTTAAAGGGTTATTGCAACCACCATGACAACTTCTGCTTTTAGAAGTGGTTGTGGTGGTAGGAGTATGTGCGAGTTTCTGCTTGAAACTCTGAATGTCGAGAGACATTTGCAATTTTGTGCTGGGGGCTAGTTACAAACTCGACTTAAGCAGCATGGAACTCTTGCTCTGGACTGGCAAGTGTCAATTCAGTGCAAAAGTTACGTCTGTCATTATCGCACATGGTGCACTGGTGACAGTCATAATTAGTGTATTCACCTACAGGCAGCGCTGTGAGTTTGCCGTTCAGTTTTAATTAAAAAAACAAATCTGAGTTTAGGAAATAATTCTGTATCTGATCTTGGCTGATGTGTTTATACATTCGCTGTTAACCACAAAGATCTTTGATTTGTCAATTCTGGTCATTCTTATCTAAACGAAATACTTCTGCAATTATAACATGCTTAATTATCTAGCGGAAAGCTTTTACCGCTTCACTTTAGCAAGATATGTGCTGATAATCTTAAAGATACTGTCGGGCGGTCATCAATTCCCTCCTTAGTCAAGTGTAATGCAGAGATTTTACATTTTATTATTATAATTTTATTTTTATTTTCTATAATTCTTTATTTTCATTCCCGATTGTTTCATACAAGCAAATAATTAACTGCACCACAAAAAAATAAAATAAAAATGTTTTCAGAACAAAAACAAAGAGAAAAAAAAGAAAGTAAAATATGTAACATAAAACATAATTCGACGAGGGATGGGGGATACACTGACGGTCTGCATTTTATTATTTTATATGATCCGTGACATGAATGTATGTACGCCAAGCATGAGGTCTAAATGTGGCCCTTTTTATCATGTCTTTAAGGCTCTTTATTCCCTCAACCATTATGGTATTTACAACTCATTGATGCTTATCTAATCTTGAAAGTTGTGAAAGTGCAGGTGCTATGGTGTTAGCATGCTCACTGCCCAGATTTAGCTAACTTGTAAGGCACGTACACAGCCACACGTAATATAACTTGCAGAATGGAAAATCCCTGATTTCCAGCTCCTGTTGAATTCCCCCCTCCCAACTGAGCCTTCGTCTGAGCTTTCATCATTATCTGAGATTTTTGCTTGATTTACCAGAGTTCCAAATTTAGACCAAAACTGTAAAGCCACAAAGTCACGTAGTTACATAGCCCCATTGTACAGCGCTGCGGACCTTGTTGACGCTTCCTAAATATTATTAACCCCTTAAGGACGCAGCTTCAGAAGCTGGACATACCCTTAAGGACTCAAGCTATTTTTGCATTTTTTGCTGTTTGTGTTCAACTGCAATTTGCATCGCTCTCATTTATTGAATCAACACATATTATATATCGTTTTTTAAAGGACAAGATGGGCTTTACTTTGATGTGACTTACACATATATAAAATCTAATTTATTATTAAAAAACATTAAAAAAAGAAAAAAAAAAGAAAAAAAATATATATTTTTCACAGTTTTGGCAATAATAGTGTGTGTATAATATGTCCAGCTTAGGAAAAGTAATTCAAAATAAATTCATTTAGGTTTCTTGTTTTTCAAAGTGCATAATATGTAAAGTATTTCAGCTTATTTTAAAAGTTACAGGTCACAAAATACAAGGAGTAATATAAAATTTAAATGTGAATTTTTTTTAGAAGTTGGTATGTTTGACTTGTAAGTTTGACAGCTGTCACAGAAAACAAAATTGCTACACAAAAGTATATATTTAAATAAAGAAGACATCACAGGCTATTTATTTAAGGGTATTTTGACACTTTTTACATAGCCTTTTTCCCACCAATCTCTGCTACATATTGTAGTAAAATTGTGTTTTTTCTGTTTTTTGAAATACACACATGTAACAAGGTTTTTTAAATGTGTATTTTGTAAAGCTGCTGTGTGCTATTCCTGGTCAAAATCCCATTTTGTGTTCAGCAACATCTGCTGAGTACAACAATACCCCCATTGTATGTCTTTGCCACTATTTTGGGAAGCTACAATGAAATATAAGAGGCCAGACTATTTCAGTTTCTACAGTTAGAAAATTCAAAGATAGATTTAATGGACCTATGTCTTATTTTGGGGCATTATAGTAGTTTGGTTGTTCAAATGACCACACAAAGGCCTTCCATTCGTGAAAGTAGACACTCCATGGTATCTTATATGGCATATATTTTGCCTTAACGGTTCACCATTTATTCACCATTATATGTCAAAATTTGTGTTAAAAAATATTTTCCGCATTTTTTCCTTAAGCATTACATTTGTGCTGGGCATTTTGTATATTTGATATGTTCCACTATGGTCAAACACCCCTAATTATGCTCAGCTTAATCTTCTGAGTAAAACAAGACCCCTAATGTATGTCTTTGACACTATTTGGTGACGCTACAGTGCCATAAAGGAGACCTGACCATTTCAGTTTTTAGAGTAGAATTTTCAGAGACGAATTTGCAGGGCTTATGTTTCAATTTGGGCCATTATAGCAGTTTGACTGTTTCAATAACCGCAAAAAGGCCTACCATTTGTAAAAGTAGACACTCCAGGGTATCTCATGTGGCATATATTGTGCCTTAACATGTCGCCATTTTTTCGCCATTATATGTCAAAGTTTGTGGTAAAAAAATATTTTTTGCATTTTTTCCTTAAGCATTACATTTGTGCTGAGCATTTTGTATATTTGATATGTTCCACTATGATCAAACACCCCTAATTATGCTCAGCTAAGTCTTCTGAGTAAAACAATACCCCCAATGTATGTCTTTGACACTATTTGGTGACGCTACAGTGCCATAAAGGAGACATGACCATTTCAGTTTTTAGAGTAGAATTTTGAGAGACGGATTTGCAGGGCTTATGTTTCAGTTTGGGCCATTATAGCAGTTTGACAGTTTCAAAAACCGCAAAAAGGCCTACCATTTGTGAAAGTAGACACTCCAGGGTATCTCATATGGCATATATTGTGCCTTAATATGTCGCCATTTTTTCGCCATTATATGTCAAAGTTTGTGGTAAAAAAATATTTTCACATTTTTTCCTTAAGCATTACATTTGTGCTGGGCATTTTGTATATTTGATATGTTCCACTATGATCAAACACCCCTAATTATGCTCAGCTAAGTCTTCTGAGTAAAACAATACCCCCAATGTATGTCTTTGACACTATTTGGTGATGCTACAGTGCCATAAAGGAGACCTGACCATTTCAGTTTTTAGAGTAGAATTTTGAGAGACGGATTTGCAGGGTTTATGTTTCAATTTGGGCCATTATAGCAGTTTGACTGTTTCAAAAACCGCAAAAAGGCCTACCATTTGTGAAAGTAGACATTCCAGAGTATCTCACATGGCATATATTGTGCCTTAACATGTCGCCATTTTTTCACCATGATATGTCAAAGGTTGTGGTAAAAAAATATTTTTTGCATTTTTAACTTATGCGTTACATTTGTGCTGGGCATTTTGTATATTTGATATGTTCCAATATGATCAAACACCCCTAATTATGCTGAGCTATCTCCTGTGAGAAAAACGATACCCCCAATGTATGCCTTTAGTCGTATTTCCTGATGCTACACTTCCATATAGGAGACCTGACCATTTCAGTTTTTACAGAATTTTATAGGTTTATGACTCATTTTGGGTTCTAATAGCAGGTTGCTTATTCAAACTTTCCCCACAAAGGCCTACCATTTTTTAAAGTAGACACCCCAGGGTATTTCAAAAGGCCCATTTTGAACCTTAGGGTGGAATCATTTTTTCGCTAGTGAGTACCAAGTCTAGTAGTAGTAAGCATTTTCTCTGCCTTTTTGACACACACACTGAGATTTTACTGCATAGTTTACAATCCTTAGGTGTGCTACGGCAGTATAACGCTTCATATGTCACTCAGCTATGTCGTCTGAGTACAGCAATACCCCTGTGTGTACCTTTCCCAGGTATATGTGGATGTTGGAGGTGCAAATTTGAGACTCGGCAATTTCAGGTCTGTTTCAAACTTTGAATTTTTACGCCGGGTCCATGTCCCATTTTGGGGCAATTTACAGGTTGAGAATTCAAACTTCCCCCACAAAGGCCTACCATTTTTTAAAGAAGACACCCCAGGGTATTTCAAAAGGCCCATTTTGAACCTTAGGGTGGGATCATTTTTTCGCTAGTGAGTACCAAGTCTAGTAGTAGTAAGCATTTTCTCTGCCTTTTTGACACATACTTTGAGATTTTACTGCATAGTTTACAATCCTTAGGTGTGCTACGGCAGTATAACGCTTCATATGTCACTCAGCTATGTCGTCTGAGTACAGCAATACCCCTGTGTGTACCTTTCCCAGGTATATGTGGATGTTGGAGGGGCAAATTTGAGACTCGGCAATTTCAGGTCTGTTTCAAACTTTGAATTTTTACGCCGGGTCCATGTCCCATTTTGGGGCATTTGACAGGTTGAGAATTCAAACTTCCCCCACAAAGGCCTACCATTTTTTAAAGAAGACACCCCAGGGTATTTCAAAAGGCCCATTTTGAACCTTAGGGTGGGATCATTTTTTCGCTAGTGAGTACCAAGTCTAGTAGTAGTAAGCATTTTCTCTGCCTTTTTGACACATACTTTGAGATTTTACTGCATAGTTTACAATCCTTAGGTGTGCTACGGCAGTATAACGCTTCATATGTCACTCAGCTATGTCGTCTGAGTACAGCAATACCCCTGTGTGTACCTTTCCCAGGTATATGTGGATGTTGGAGGGGCAAATTTGAGACTCGGCAACAGGGCCGGTGCAAGGATTTTTGCCGCCCTAGGCAAAAGTAAAGTTTGACGCCCCCCTCCTCCCCCCCGTGACATCGCAATGCCCCACCCATATGACCTGCCATGTTAACTAACGCTAGTGCTGCAGTGCCGCTGTGTTTACATTGAAAGGCCTGCAGGGACAGGCTATAGACACCAGGACCACTACATTAAGGTGCAGTGGTTCTGGGGACTATAGTGTTTCTTTAATGTGAGGTAAATTAGAGATTAGTGCCACGAATAATATACTAGATTACCTACTTACAAGTAGATGAGGATGATGATGGGCTCTAGCTGCAGTCTGGCTCCACTGGTCTGGTGTATAACAGGATCTCTGGAGGCTGTTTGTAACTGTGGTCACACAAATCAATGTTCTGGGAGAACGAGAAGTAGCTCCATTTTTTGGGGGCCCTTTACACAGCTCAAGGTCTGGGTCCCAGGGTCCACCTTCATTTTCCACCAATGAGTTTGTTCACAGGGGATGGAGTGTGTAGGGGATGTCCTGATTTGTGTGTAAGGAATGCATTGTGTGAATTTGTGTTTGTATGTGTAAGGGATGTAAGGGATGAAGTGTGTGAGTCTGTAAGGGGTGCTTTGAGTGTGTTTAAGGGGTGCATTGAGTGTGTGTAAGGAATGCATTGTGTGTTTCTGTGTGTGTAAGGGATGCATTGTGTGTAAGGGTTGCATTGCGTGTGTGTGTGTAATGCATTGTGTGTGAAATGCATTGTGTGTTTTTCTGTGTGCAAGGGGTTCATTGTATTTGTGTGTAAGGGGTGCATTGTGTGATTGTGTGTGTGTGTGTGTGTGATGGATGTCAATCTCTCCCCCCTCCCTTGTCACTCTCTTCTCCCCCTCTCCCTTGTTACTCTCATTCCCCCTCCCTCCCCTGTCACTCCCCCCTCCCTGTCAATTTCTCTCTCCCCGTCAATTCCCCTCCCTGTCAATGTCTCCCCCCCTGTTAGTTTCTTTCCCCCCCCACCTCCCTGTTAGTTTCTTTCTCCCCCCTCCCCTGTCAGTTTCTTTCTTCCCCCTCCCCTCCTCTCCCCTCCCTGTTTCTTTCTTCCCCCTCCTTCCCTGTTTCCTTCTCCCCCTCCCTCCCTGTTTCCTTCTCCCCCTCC
>OW240923.1:96669832-96690711 GCA_933207985.1 Pelobates cultripes | reverse complement strand
TCTTTCTTCTCCCTCCCTCCCTCTCTTTTTTCTCTTCTCCCTCCTCCCTGTTTCTTTCTTCTCCCCCTCCCTCCCTCCCTGTTTCTTCCCCCTCCCTCCCCTACCTGTGTGGTAGTGTGGCCGAGCCCAGTATAGTCCGCGGGTACAGGGAGCTGTTGTTTCCTGTACCCGGCCGGACTAACAGGAAGTGAACACTCAGTGTGTACTTCCTGTTAGTCCGGCCGGGTACAGGAGACAGCTGCTCTCTGTACCGGTCGGACCATGCCATAGAGGGCTCGGCCACGCTACAGAGAGGGAGCTGACAGGAGAGAGCGCTGAGCGCTTTCCTCCTGTCAGCCCCTCTCCTCAGGCTGCGCCCGGGCGGTGCGGTCCGCCCTCATGGACGCACCGCCCGGGCAAAGCTGCAGCCGCCTGATGCTCTCTACAGAGCGCTCGGGCGGCTGCAGCATGAGCGGGGCCGGCGCTCCTGGCGGCGCCCCCTCCCAAGGGGCGCCCTAGGCGGCTGCCTAGTCCGCCTTACAGGTAGCGCCGGCCCTGGTTATACCCCACCTCCTCTAGATTGTAAATTCATTTGAGCAGGGTCCCCATCAACCTATTGTTCCTATCACATTTAGGAATTGTCTAATTTATTATTAAATTTCCCCCTTTATAATATTGTAAAAGTGCTGCAGAATAAGTTGGCACTATATAAATGCCAATAATAATAATAATAATAATAATAATACTTATTATTATTTTAATATCTAATCATTTATTTCTTGATTATGAATGTTACATTTTCCTGCCTTTAGCTGTCTGTGAAAATATATTTTCATTAAGGATCCAAATAGTATTTTTTTATTGTGTGAATACATGATAAGGATTACCTTTCACATAATCCAGCTTTGTATTTTGGAATTTCCAACTCTAACAACATAATCTATTGTTATTAATACATTCGCACAGCACTCTGACTCTCGTGCTATAAGGAAATTGCAAATTCAATAATCCTGAAGACCTGTGAACATATTACTTCGGCACTGCGAATATTTGTAAGATAAATTTCCTATAATTCTTAGCAAAGACTAGCCACGCTTCTATAGTAAAATACTCACAAACACGCATAACAGAAAATTTATTTTTGCTTTTTATATTCGGTCCTGTCTCTGGATTTTCAGATGTACCATATGGCAGCCCACTCAAGAATATGTGTTTGCGTTTACAACCTATGTACATTTCATTAAGATATGATATGGATATTGTAATATTTCATACGCTATTACATTACATTGGTATTTTAACTCACATTAAGGGGTTTGGTTTTTTTTTTACATTTTTTGATTTGCCAATATTTATGGAATTTGTAGCTATGGATAATTTGGGGGTGCACAATATGTAAATGGAACCAGATGAGTGATTGTAAATCTAGTTTATTAACATTTTAGAAATTTTCTTCTAGTTTGTGTTACATACTATAAAAAGAACTCATTTTTATTTTTGTTCACTGTTATTTGGTGTCTATATTTTTTTGAAACAATTAGCAAGTAAAACACATTGTATATTTGGCATCTATATATACATGTTTTGCTAGATATATGTGAAGGTATGCATATGTTATACACACAGGCGGTGTGGTGGAAATTAATAACAACTGGAGTTTTTGTAACTAATGCTCAACAAAGTGCTTAGGGCCATTTTTATAATTGGTTGTAGGAGAAAATATTTGCCCCTACTCAGTTATAAGGTATTTGTTAAAAGTCCCACATTTTGTGCTGATAGCACAAAACTATAATATTTAATTATGAGAATTCACAATACATTTTGTCACTTGGAAAAATTGTTCAATTAAACATACCTATCACTTTTCTCACTACAGAAACAAACTAATAATGATTTATTTTTTTCAATAAGAGTGTTTATTGGATGTTATGATGTTTTTCAACAGTATAAAGACAGGAGATATTTCAATTACAGAAATAAATGTGTAAATGTGGGAAGAGCTGAACAGGAGGGTGCCGCATATTTACAAATCAAACAAATGAAAAAATATGGAGGTAGGTAAGAAATCTGAAGGTGCAGAAGTGAAAGAAGGGTTAGAGCATACAAAATGAGAAATTTGGGTAGAAGGAAATCAAAGGAGAGGAAATAGATATGGGAAAGATAAAACGACTGCAAGGATAAAAATGTAACCAGTCTTGTTTGGTCCACAAACCCTTAATTTGTTTTCTCAAACATTTTATTGAGCATCAGAAGAACACCAAAAGTTCCTAATATATACCTCAAAAGCACACGAGTAAAGAGATTTAGCCTAATAGTTTTGAATAATTTACATTAATATTTGATAATAACATTTTAAGTATTAATGATACTTTGAGTAGCGCTGTATGCAGTTTTCACTTAAACATATCCAATTTAATATGAAGAATCTGTGACAGTAATATTGTGTCATATTAGAATGCTCACATTAGAATTTCCCCATAGGAAAGCATTATTCACTGCTTTCCTATGGGGATTCGGGTGACGCTGAAAGTCCAGCGTCGTTTAGGTGACCAAAAGTCGCCTAACGATCCGGAAGTCCCTCTAGTGGCTTTCTGGTAGACAGTTACTAGAGGTGGAGTTAACCCATACAGGTAATTATTGCAGTTTGTAAGGGTGCTGAGACATTGCACCCAGACCACTTCAATAAGTGTTACTTTAAGAGACCTGTTGTGAAGATTGTGGCAAAGTAGTGGAAGGTACCAAACCAAGGTAGCCAAAAAAATCCCTAAACCAGCTCCCAAACATAGAGCTTAACTGCTATTCATGCTGCTACATTACGTTGATTCAAAATACTATCGTATCCAGTTCTTTCGTATTGGACTGAGTTCAAACACATTAAACAATCAGACAAGCGGAAATACAAATATCAGGTAGAATATGAAATAGAGAAATACATTATCACCTGTCTGAGCAAAGTACTTTGGAAAAAAAACTAGTTATTGTTGGTATCAGAAGTCAAGATACATTGCTGGTTAAAAAAGCTATAAAGGGGGTGGGGCCAGACCGTCGAGCTGACAAGACACCATCTACTGCAGCTCCGGTCCTGAGCCTGAAAAAAACATTAAATTACCGCACACAGACCAACTATTTACACTCAAAGGACTTAATCTGAATGGGGGAATACCCCTGCATCAAAAAAAGGCCAGCTGGTAGACTGAGGGCCCTGCAAATATTAAGATGCAGAAGTTTGGGCCTACTTGCTGAAGCAAGCCTGCAGCCTACTAATAGAGACAGGAGAGCTCCTGCCCTTACTGGGTGAAACGTCCATACACAGACAAACCTGTCACTCTGAAATCGTGATTAAGACCAGCGGGGATCGTACGATGGCCCTGCTCCTCACCCCCACCCCCAGGACCCGGGGGGTTATCCTGGTCCCCCATTTTCAAGTTTCAAGTTGCACGTTTAAAGTTTTCTGACTGAAGAATATCACTCCTCGCAGAGCTACTATGGCTAATTGGCGGTCTTCCCTGTCTCCACTTTCTCACCCACTTGCTAAATGGAATATAGAGATTGCTGTATCTCCCTTGACCAGAGGAGTAGGTCTGACTCGTACATAGACCTTGAGGGGCTTCGGATCCATTGATGTATCCGCCGAGCTAAGAGCCCTTATATCATACAATAACTAAGAGCTATCGTACAATAACTAAGAGCTACACATATGGACCCTCTGCCTCTAGGCTTCCGGGGGGCCTGGAGAATGAAGTCCCCATTGCTGTGAGCCCTACTGGGCCAGGGGACAGTGGCCTCCAGAAGATCGGTAGTTGAGGGGCTGTGCGACCCCTGTCTTGGACAAGACTAGCAGAGGTGAAATGCAGAACCTGCCGGGATGCAAGCGGTGCTGTGGAGGTGCAGAAGGCAGCTGGCCTGCGGACTTTACAGGGGGGTGTCTGGAGGACTGACAAGGCCTTCGAGTGCCCAGGGTGCTGCTGCCTACTCGGCAGGGACAGAGTTGGCTATCTATGGGCGGGGGAGCGGTGGATCCATGCCCCATGGGGTTTGTCTGCTGCACAACATCGACAGTCCTCTAACAATGCAATATCAGATATCTCTCTTGCAAATATTTTTATATATTTTTTTTATTTCTCATCTCGCAACATACCTCTGGGAGATGGGGAGATTAGACTAGGCTGCTCTGACTGAAAGTTAATGCTCTGGTTTTTTCTTTTTTTTTTACATTATAATTAAAAAAAAAAAAATTACATTTTACTGGCTGTTCGTGCTCAGGTAAGATCCTCAGAGGAGACCGGACAAAGTTTGTCCAATAGGCCACCTACTGGTGTCTTCACGTAGGCCCTACCTCTTGTCTGTCCCAGAGCAATATATATATTTTTCTTCCTCTCTTTTTATTTCTGGGACATATCCATATTTTGTATTTTTTCTGTTTAAAAGTGATTAGTATGATAAAATAGTTGTTCACTTCTGTTAGTACATATTTAAGGCAACATTATTGTCTACAAGCATAGTTAGGGCTTGCAACGCTTCACATAGCTATGACCTATTATGCAGTAATGCACTATCTCTCATAAATACTGATATACTGGCATATATGTTTGCTCTCACCCATAGAGGCCATATAATCTGTATATTATTCATGCATATCTAGGCTTAGCATAAACTGCTACTTTTACTGTTATATTTCTATTTTGTTTCTTGTTTTTATTGCGAGAGTATAATTGGTGTTATTGTACAATATAATGCCATTTTACCACTATGTCATATTTGTGTACATACATGCGCATTTGCCTTTTTTGTATACGTCTATAATGGTGTGATACCTTTCCGATACTTATACATTTGCAATTATAATGCTTTTTTTTACTAATGTATGTACCTTTTGAACTAATAGCATTATTGTTTATGAGCCTGTAACAATAAACATTTTTCTTGAATGAGAAAAGAAAAAAAAGCTATAAAATAAATTTAAACTGAATTTGAATAAACAATACATTATCTACGGGTGAGGTATCACATCTTTTTTTGAACTAGAACAGCACAGTCCTTCTCATTAAATTCATGGGCACACTTAAAGGAACACTATAGGATCAGGAATACAATCACAGATAAACTACCCAATTACATAATCTGCACACAAAAAAAGGAATCCAGCACTTATGTGACTTAAAAATAAATATTTGATAACATGTGAAGAGATTCATATAAAATTAGAGAGACTATGTTAAGTGTAACCCAAGTCTTTTTGTTGGGCCATTTACCCTCAGTCAGATATCAGTCAAATAAGAAAATCATATAAAGCTCACGTATAGATTTTAAACAAGATTTCAGGCCTTAAGCTGCTCACAATAATGGGTATTTAAATGCCAAGCTATTCTGGAGATTTGCATGTAGAGTAAAATATACATAAAGCAGTAGGAATGAAAATAAGAATATACATGCATGAAATTTATGACTTCTCATTACCTAATAGCATAAAGATAAATTTAAATTACAATCTAATCTCCCAGTCCAATTTCAGGGAAATGGCTCATTGTGATAGAAGAAATATTTTAAGTTGTGCCTTAAAACTGTGGTGCAGCAATCGCAAAGAAAGCATTAGGGTATAAAACAAATATACCATATCCCCTGATTCAAACTTAAAACCAGAGAAATCTTGGATGTCAGTTTAGAACATTAAGGTCACCATTTGACAAATGTGTTTTTCACTTTGATTAATTTTGCATGTGTCAATTAGAAATATAGAATTAGATGGGTCTTCTTGGGTTCTTACTGGATTTTTCTCAAAGGTGCTGGGTATGACTGCTAATTGTTATCCCTAGTAAGAAAAAGAGGGGAGGGAACAGCTCTACAGTACTGATCACAAAGGGGGATAAAGCTGCACACCTGAGAGGAAGGGTAACCCTCAAACCCTTCTGAAAATGGAGAGAACAAGAGATAACAAATACAGGGGGCGCTTGATAAAATGAAAGATGGTAAAAAAAAGTCTATATAGGTACAGTGTAGACCTTGAGTGACTGTTCTTCTATTCTTGCTTTGGAATCTCCGTAGTCGAATATGGAATACAAAAGCAGAGAAGGGGGAGACCAATAGTGCAAAACCGTAATGCTGAAAGGATCACGAACAACACAGATGTGGAGAAGTGCCAACTTACAATTTTTAGAGCTACGCCCAGCTCTAGGTAAAACAGCATACAGTGGTATTTAATACTCCCCACATGTAGGATATTACTGGGCAATTGGAGGTGTCTCCACACGATTCTTTACACCTTCTCAGACAAACGTCAGCATATAAAATATATAAAAGAAGGAAAAACCCAATGGTGCAATAACTTAGGTAATACTGCAACAACAGACAACACTGAGGTCCTAAGAGTGCCAACTTACAATTTTAAGAGCTATGACCAGCTCTGAGTAAAACAGCATACAGTGGTATTTAAACTCCCCACGAGTAGGATATTCCTCTAGTGATGCTTGCAGTGCCGGTCTTATGAAAATAAAATCACAAGAGAGGGCCCATAGTGTTTTCCATATATAAAATGACAGAGAAATAAAAAGAAACGTACTTACAGTGTTCAGAGCAGGCACACTGCTCTATGAACCAGGCGTAGGTGGAATAATCCCCACCAGGGATTTCTTTTGAAGTACTGGATCTTGTTAAAAATAATGATAAAAATCAGCCAGGATAAAACAGCAACATATAAAGTAAATGAACTAACCCAAGGTAAAAGGTAGTCACAAAATACTTTAATATAAAACAAAGTAAAAATACACAACGCGTTTCGCCAAACAATAGGCTTTTTCAAGTGTAGAGCAAATAATCCTGGCTATTCACATTATATAGGCAGCTATATGGCATAAATTAAAAAAATTGGCGCCAAGATGGCATCATTACCACGTGACCGCGGTCAGATGACTTAAAATTACACATATAATAGGTTGACAGGCTTTTCCCAGAATGTTTCTTATATCACCACCTCTCCATGGAATCTTGCATATTTGAATAGGGGTAAACTTAAGAACGTTGGGGTTTTTTTGGTGGTGTGTTAGGAAATGTTTAGACACTGTGTGGTTCCTAAATCCATTCTTAGTGTTCCGACAGTGTTCTGATATCCTAATTTTTAAGCATCTTGACATCATACCCACATACTGGAGACCACAAGGGCATTCCAGTAGGTATATGACATTTTTGGTAAGGCATGTGATGAACTGTTTGATATTGTAACTTTTGTTAGTAATGTTGGATTTGAATGTTGTGGTTTTATTTGGGACTGACATTTGGGTAGTCTTACAAATGATAAATTTTCTGCATTTAAAAAAACCTTTAACGTTAGACAAGGTGGATAATTTGTTTGACTTAGTCTTTATAAAAAAATTTGTTAAAAGGGTTTTAAAATTAGGGGCACCTCTAAAAATGATGTTGGGTTTTTCAGGGATGATTTTATTAAGAACAGGGTCTTCAGATAAAATGTGCCAATGTTTGTGAATAGTTTTCCTTATGTCTTTATTCTTGTTATTGTAGTCAAAGATGATGGGAAGGGAAGGGGTAGTGTTAGAATTTTTGTTTTTGTATTTCAGCAGGCTACTCCTTTCATCGGACTTGATTTTAGTGATTATGGTTTCAAGTTTGTCCTCTGAGTAGTGTTTATCTAAAAATTTGTTTTTTAAAATGTTGCTTTGTTCGTTAAAATCTTCATTAAGTGTGCAATTTCTTTTAAGTCTTAAAAATTGGCTTTTTGGAGCGCTATCTAGCCAGGGAGTATAGTGACAACTGTTTTGGTCGATGACTGTGTTGGTGCACACTTTTTAAAAAAAAGTTTTCGTGTTTAATTTTCCATCTTTGATAAAAAAATTTAGATCTAAAAAGCTGATTTCTTCTTTACTAAATTCTGAGGTTAAAACAATACCTTTGTCATTTTTGTTTAAGTGGTTTAAAAAGAGTTTTAAGGAGTTATCAGTGCCTTTCCAAATAAAAAATAAATCATCGATATAACGGAAATATGAGACCAGGTTTGCTCTCCAAGCGTCGTCACCCCAGACTGCTTCCGTTTCCCAGTCTGCCATAAATAAATTAGCATAGCTGGGGGCAAACCTGGTCCCCATAGCCGTGCCTCTCTTTTGAACATAAAAAGAGTCTAAAAACCAAAAAAAATTGTTATTTAAAATAATATTAATACCTTCTATGATAAAATCAATTTGAGATTGTGGTATTCTCTTTTCTGCTTCAAGTATTTTTGTGACTGCTTCGCAACCTTTGTCATGGGGGATGATAGTATAGAGTGATGTAACGTCGCAAGTCACTAGAATGTAGTCGTTTTGCCATGTGAAATCATTAAAGAAGAGGAGAAGGGACATAGTGTCTTTGAGGTAGGATTTCATATTTTTCACAGATGGTTGGAGTAAAATGTTGATGTATTCCGATAAATTTGATAAAATTGAATTAATACCTGAAACAATTGGGTGGCCTGGGGGGTTGGTTTCATTTTTGTGAATTTTTGGGAGGAAGTAAATAACTGGGATTTTTGGGTGTGATTTATATAGGTAGTTAAATTCTTTTTTATTTAAAATGTTAGAGTTACTGCCTTTCAGTAAGTAATTATATAGGGTGGCTTGAATTTGAGGGCTGGGGTCTGTTATTAACTTTTCGTATACATTTATGTCATTAAGTTGTTTGTGGGCCTCTTCTATATATTTTTCTTTTGAGAGGATTACAAGGCCGCCTCCCTTGTCTGCTGGTTTTACAACGATATTTTCATCTAATTGTAATTCTTTAAGGGCTTTTAGTTCTTGGTGATTTAAATTAAGTTTGTCTGACTTTTTTTTCCTAATTTTGCCAAAGTCTTTTAAAACAAGTTTTTCAAAAACCTCTAGCAGTCCAGACTTGAAATTTGATGGATAGAATTTAGATTGTGGTTTGACATGGGTATTGATGATGGTCGGGGTGGTGATGGGTTGAGTAGGGGTGTTCGGAGGGGACGCAGTTCCATTTCCCATAAAAAATCGTTTTAGGGTGGCTTTTCTTACGAATTTATTTACATCCAAGAATGCTTGGAATGGTTTGAAAGATGTGGTGGGTGCAAATTTTAAGCCTTTACTGAGAACTGCTATTTGAGTGGATGTGAGTGTTTGTTGAGATAAATTAAAAATACCCCTTTCTTTAATGGGTTTTTGATTTTCTATTCTATTAGCCTTTCTCTCTTGCTCCCTTCTGCCACCTCTCCTTCCTCTAATGTATAACTTCTTTTTCTTGCTCGTGATGCTTGGAACGATAGTGGATGGGGCTGTGAATTGGATCTGATCTCTAAAAAATTATCCTCCGTGTCGATTTCTGAATCTACTGATAAGAGTTGATAGCTATTGTGATGAGTGATAGGGGATTTAGGTTGGTCTGTGTAGCCATAGTTTTTGTGTGGGAATCTAGATCTTTGTGGTCTGGGAGAAGTGTCTTTGTATGTATTGATGGTGTCATTTCTATAGGAGCTATGATGGTTATAATTGTGGTGGTTTTTGTAATGGTGATAACGAGGTGAGTGAGTGGGCTCTCTTTGGGAGATGTAGTGATTAGTTCTGGGGTGTTTTATGAGTAAGGGCTGGGGTATTGATGATTTGTATGATCTTGCTGTGTTATCATAATATGAGTTTGAATGTTGATGGGGTCTATATGTGTGGTTTGATGCGTATTTCAATGCTTGGTGTTTAGGTGGGTGTTCATAATTTTAAAAAACGTGAGGTATGAGCCTTTTGATGGTGTGTTGACGGACTTCTGTTATTAAGGTTAAAATATCCTGAATTATATTTTGTGTTTTGTGTTAGTTCATTTATGTTGCTGTTTCATCCTGGCTGTTTTTTATCATTATTTTTAACAAGATCCAGTACTTCAAAAGAAATCCCTGGTGGGGATTATTCCACCTACGCCTGGTTCATAGAGCAGTGTGCCTGCTCTGAACACTGTAAGTACGTTTCTTTTTATTTCTCTGTCATTTTATATATGGAAAACACTATGGGCCCTCTCTTGTGATTTTATTTTCATAAGAACGGCACTGCAAGCATCACTAGAGGAATATCCTACACGTGGGGAGTTTAAATACCACTGTATGCTGTTTTACTTAGAGCTGGTCATAGCTCTTAAAATTGTAAGTTGGCACTCTTAGGACCTCAGTGTTGTCTGTTGTTGCAGTATTACCTAAGTTATTGCACCATTGGGTTTTTCCTTCTTTTATATATTTTATATGCTGACGTTTGTCTAAGAAGGTGTAAAGAATCATGTGGAGACACCTCCAATTGCCCAGTAATATCCTACATGTGGGGAGTATTAAATACCACTGTATGCTGTTTTACCTAGAGCTGGGCGTAGCTCTAAAAATTGTAAGTTGGCACTTCTCCACGTCTTTGTTGTTCGTGATCCTTTCAGCATTACGGTTTTGCACTATTGGTCTCCCCCTTCTCTGCTTTTGTATTCCATGTTCGACTACAGAGATTCCAAAGCAAGAATTGAAGAACAGTCACTCAAGGTCTACACTGTACCTATAGAGACTTTTTTTACCATATTTCATTTTATCAAGCGCACCCTGTATTTGTTGTCTCTAATTGTTATCCCTGCTGTATTAATTAAGTGAGTTAACCTAGGGAACCTAATGTTATACCGCAAGACATACAAAAAGTCGCCCATGGAGAGTCAATTGGTGGCCACACTGCTGGGAATTTCGAGGCCATCACAGCAGGCCTCACAGGAGGGACAGAGCATACGATATCCTGCATCGCCCAGGTCACCAGCCTCTCTGGAGTCACAGTTGATCACTTGTCACGATAGTATGGGAGAGATCCTCTGGTCACTCACAGAGGTTCACAACTATCCGGCGAGAGAAATCTAGAGGTTATTAAAGCAGGTGAAACTGGAGATTCAGGTAGTGGGGGATGCCCTCAGAATGACGTATGGAAAGTGTTGCTATAGAGCATAATGGTGCGGGTACCCCTTCTAACCACTTATGGGCACAGTGGAAGAGCTAGAAATGGCACATGAACATTTTTCCAATAGCGCTATGTGCAACAATATAAGAATATGGAGCCTACCTGAAAGTGTGGAATAATAAGACTTTTTATAAGGCTTTTTTAAGCATGCCTTGCCAACAAACCAGACTAACTTGGCACATGGATCGTGAGCAATGTGCTCTGTATGCCAGCGGAGCGAAAATCCCACCCCAAGAAATGTTATGAGGTTTCACTTTTTCAGACAAAAGAAGCCATCATGAAGGCCAGCAGAGCTTCCAATTTCAAAATCAAGACATAGACCCGCAAGTCTTCTACAGAGATAGAGGAATAGGAAGACGATAACTGACCTACTCCTTTCACAAAATGTACAATTAGTATGGGGACACCCATTTAAGATAATGGTATTTAAAGGTAAACATCTAGCAATTCTTTTGCCAAGCACCAACCCAAATGTATTTCTAAAGGGGTTGGGCCTCAAACTTTTGGAGGCCTTTCACAACTTAAATAGAGGCCCTAGAGGCTTAGGTCTACTGCTCAGAGAATGAATGGATCTTCCCACACAGACAAGGCAGAAAATACTGTTGAAGTATGTTTATGATGTCTAGCAATTGTTACGAAAGGAGGTCTGAGAATTCAAAGTTCATGTGCCATTCAGACCTCCTTTCGTAAAACAATTGCTAGACATCATAAACATACTTCAACAGTATTTTCTGCCTTGTCTGGGTGGGAAGATCCATTCATTCTCTGAGCAGTAGGCCTAAGCCTCTAGGGCCTCTATTTGAGTTGTGAAAGGCCTCCAAAGGTTTGAGGCCCAACCCCTTTAGAAATACATTTGGGTTTGTGAGCCCAGTGATATATAAGATGTTCATTGTACATAGTCACATTTTCACATTACTTAGAGGCTAATGAGCAGGTACATTATGAATTCACTTATTCTATGAGGTGTAATCTGTTGTTCTTGACTTTCAGTCCTCTCCTTTTTGAGTTAGCTATAGAGCCACTACATCACAACATATGATCTAACCCAGATATAATAAGGATCAAGATCACATATAAGTGATCTTTTAAATAACTTATAATTCAGATTATATTTCAGGTTATACAATAAATTTGGTAAAATCAACATCTTGATTTTTGCAATAGCAATATTGCAATAATTGTGAAAGTATTGTAATGGTCTCTTTGTTACAAATGATTGAATGTGCATTGACATTCTGTTCTTCCTGTATGTGCCGTCATCTTCATGCTCTCTTAAATAAGTACTTATTTTTAAAAAAAAGTCCACCTCAGGACCTTGAAGCTATAAACCAGAGGAAATGTTTGATGGACAGGAGGGAGTGGTTAAAGGTTTTCCCTTATTTTTTCTTACAGGGATTGAATTATTCAGCCACACATTTAAGGTGCAAACTGTTGCTCAGGTTACAGTTTTTTGTGCTGAGTGAGTTCATATTTTCTTTTTTGATAACTATAGTTTTTCTCCATAAATCCATCCTGTCTTTGCAGACACTCTGAGCCAACGAGCTAGCTTTAAACTGCAGGTTTTAGCTCAGGAGAGCTAACAGAAGCTACTACTTACAAGCTTCCTAATCTCCTTCTGGCAGACAGGAGGGGTGAAGCTGTGCTCAGAGGACCCCAGGTAAAAAGTCAGACTGTTACTAAATTGAATGTGTGCTATAGTGGCTATAGTGGTTATGGTGCTTGGAGTGTTCTTTTAGAGGGGAACTTTGCATTCTCAGAAATTTACACCATTGAATGAAACATCACCAATAACTTGTGTTAGCTTTTCATGAAATACCCTGTTTTATTTTAATTTGTAGGTCTCCTCTTCTCTGAATGTATTCCCAATGCTTCTTAAACGTAATATTTTTTTCACGCCTCATAAATCCATATTTATTTAACACAGGGATCAGTAAAACTAATATTAAAAACCTGGGAAGTGGCAGATGGCCTTTAATCATATTTATGTGCCTGATTCACAAATAAACTTTTTTATTATTTTATGTTTCTTTTTAATTCATTTTATAAAAAAAATATCCACTATCGGGTTATATAAAGTCTTTTCTTTATTCTCTGATATTGTGTACAATCTTTGTTCGCTGCATCATTTAGAAAATTTGAACATGCAGATAAAAATTAAAGTCTGAAGCAGAGTACAAGTTTTCAGTTCAGCTGCATTTATGAAGGACATCAATCTAATAGCCTGGCACGGTCACATGAAAATATCATCTGTACGTGCAAGAATCAAAAGAGGTTCTGTGATGAAACCAAACAATTCACTCACAGATTTCTGCATAAACAAGCAGTGTGTCTTGCCATTCAGTGCACAACAAAAGCTTTTTTACTCAAAAAACAATAAACAATGGCCTGACACAGTTTGCCAAGGGTATTCGGGACCAGATAATAACTAGAGCAACTGCAATTCAATGCATACGAGAGAAGAAAAAATTAAATAAACAACACCATATTATACAAAATAGATGGCTTAAGCCACAATCTAAAAATAGAAATGAAAATTGTAGATACACAAAGGTTATTATAATATGACTTTTTATTTAGTAAAGAATTTCAAATGTACATTATTAGAAATCAGAATATGCAATAGCTCCCAACTTCAGTCTCCATAGAATCATCGATGGGAGGGTACTAGAAGGGATGTACCAGTGATTCAATTGCATCACTAGCTCCACCCCAAAAAGGGGCAGGTCCACCCTTTTACTCACAGGTCAGTCTGGCGTGATTACACACCAGGCTGCCTGTCTGTCATGTTAGGTCAGCCCACTAAGGACAGGCCCTGCAGGAAGCAATGATTCAGTACTTTCATCAGGGTTCTAGTGCCTAGTGTCTTATGATGGGCTCCTGCTATTTTTGTTGGGTACATTTCCCAGGTGTCCTTGAAAGTTGGACAATAGGGAACAAAGTCCAAGTGATTGGACAGCACCCAGAAAATCTGGACTGTCCTTCCGGATTCTGGATGATTGGGAGGCATGGAATATGAAAATATCAGGTGTGTGTCCTATATATAATATGTTTAACTAGCTTTTAAAATGGACATTGCTGATTAGAGTAACTAAACCGAGCAATTGATATTCATATTTAAAACGGGCAAAATGGATTTAACCACTTCAAAATGGTTTCTCAGGACCCATGCTAAACAGGGGAGTAGACAAATGATATTACCTGCTTCCTCACACATTACGCAGTGTGGTGATGAATAATCAAAACTAGTACAAAATCATGGCAGCTACCTTCCAGCTTCTATGCTCATTCATTCAGCTATGGGAAAGGATATTATAGTACAATAAATTGTTCCTCTGCATCCAAGCAGGGATAGACAATCTTTTGTATTCCAGAAGTTGTGGGCTACATCTCCAATAATTCTCCTACAGCCATAATGCTGGAAAAGCATCAGGGGAGATGTAGTCCATAACACTTGGTGTGCTGAAAGTTGTCTATCCATGCCATATAGAATGTATGATGTGTTAATTTAACAGAGAAAGTAGATCCTTCTCTAGTTGTTCAATCCTTTTAAAGGATAGTCAAGGGCTCCTTAGCCTATGTCAAGGGATACATAGTCCACCACAGTTGGAAGGCCAGGGATTTGCCATTGCTGAACCTGGATTATGGAGACGCATCTATTATATATTTGAAAGTATGTGCACATTAATCTAGTTAATCATAAATTGTTCATGCACACCCTCAAATTTGGTCATCTGCAGTTTTTATAGACAATGTAGAGTTGTTTTCCTGTGTGCGTCAGATTTATACATAGCTGGGATTTCTTTAGGGTTTATTTACTAAAGTGAGAATTCAAAGTGAATTCCAAATTTGTGTTCAAAATAGTTGAAGTGGGAAAATCCTATAAATCAGTTGGGCTACTCTGGCCTTAAAATTGAAATTCACATTGAATTCACTTTGAATTCTCACCTTTGTAAATAGCCATACTTTGCTTCTTTGAAATGATATATGTTCACTTATTCATGGTATAACTGTACAGGAGGTAGGCAACCTTTGGCACCCCAGATGTGGTGGACTACGTCTCCCATAATGCTCTTATAGCCATAATTTTAGCAAAGCATCAAGGGAGGTGTAGTCCACAATATTATACCGAAAGTTGCCTCTGGTATAATATTTTGTGAATGCTAAAATGTAATGTTTGTAGATATCTTAATATTTTCAACTGTAAATGTAATATTTAATGTGTAGTAAAGAGCTAGATAGTGTGAAATGTATGAAGCTCACTACCAATGTATGGTGTACTCATATGTTCCTCCACTGAAATACTTTGGCACTGCATTTTTGTGAATTAGATTTCCCATGGCCCTCTTCCAACTTAGAGGCTCTCTCTGTTAAAGTAATATTAAAGGAACACTCTAGTGTCAAGAATACAAACGTATTCCTGACACGATAGTTTTAATAATTCCGTTTAGGTGGCCAGCCACCCTTTTCCCTCGATAAAAAGATGATTTTACTCAACTTTTTCCATCGCTGCTTGGATCCCTCGCAGCTGGCCCTGCCTCTACTCCACCTCCATGGCTAAGATCATCAAACTTAATAACCTCAGCCAATCCAATGCTTTCCCATAGGAAAACACTGGGAGGTTATTGCATATGTGCGGCAAAACATGTTGCACCAATAGGCATCTTCTCAGGTGTATTGAATCAGAGAAAAACAAGTAGCAGATCTGGACTGCCCGTACGGGTGGGACCAGTCTGAAATGTTTCAGATATGTTCTCTCTGTAATGGCACAAGATGAGCTGAAACCAGTTTGAGATCTGAGCAGGGACCCACCGAAGGGCAGGCTAATTGAGCTGTTGTCCGTTCTCACCTCTCTTGCTACCTTTTTTCTCTCATTAAGTTTAAAGGGCAATCCAGACGTGGAACCCTTGCTCACGGTGCCTAGAGCGATATTGGCTATACCTCACTGATGATACCTAAAAAGGTTGAATCGATCGTCTGGGGTTGCTGTATCTCTTGTGCAGAGGGAACTTGCCGGCATTTTGGATCTGGACTGCTCGCACGGGTAGGACCAGTCTGATATGCTTCAGATATGTTCTCTCTGTAATGGCACAAGATGAGCTAAAACCAGCTTGAGATCTGAGCGTGGACCCACCGAAGGGCAGGCTAATTAAGCTGTTGTTAGCTCTCACCTCTCTTGCTACTTGTTTTTCTCTCTGTATTGAATCAGTGCATCTATATAAGGAATATTCAGCACCTCCATGTAGAGAATGGAGACACTGAATGTAAGTACTGCACACTGTGCAGCACTGACCCAAGAAGCACCTCTAGTGGCCATCTGAGTGGACGCCTGAGTGCCGGTTTTCTTTGAAAGTGCAGTGTTTACATTAAAAAGCCTGCAGAGACAGGCATTAGACACTATAACAACTACATTAAGCAGTAATTGTTCTTTTGACTATATTGTCCCTTTAAAGTTCACAGTACTAGATACTAGACTTGTACATGGCAGGAAAACTAAGTTTGGCTGAACCATATTTCCTGTATATTGAATTTAGTTTGAGAATATCGTCCTTGAAAAATATTCAGGGTAACATTTGAGCAACACAAAAAGGCGTGAAAATAAAGGCACCTATTAGAGTGGCTACAAGTCATTTCAATTCAATTCATATTCTTACAAAAATGCCTAGACTAATGGCTATGCAATTTAAACATATGAATGTGCCATAACAATAATGTATAAACTTCATAATAACTTTTCATTTTTATATGAGTTATCTAAAAGCAATACCAGCCATTTTTACAATGCGAGTTCTGAGCTGACTTGTCTTTATTATATTATTATATCTGCTAAATAAAAAATGAAAGTGAGCTTTTACATTAATGAATTATGTTTTTTCTTTTGCAATTTTGGATTCATAAAAAAATGGGGAACAGCTGCAAAAGAGTATTTTTATGTCAAACAAAAGGCCATTTTTTGCAAAGTCAATAGATGATCCACACTCCCCTTCCGTCCTGAGAATAGCAAATCTTTCCCAGTCACATCCAGTCTGTAGCATCATCAGAAGTCAGGTAATTTAAAAACATTTTTATTTATTTTTTTAAATGAAAGGGTGGTGAGTGGGTCATAGATTGTTCACTGACATTATCTTTTTTTCCCTTTTTGAAAAATACCATTTTAAAATGAAATGACTTTTCCTTCTCCTAACTGCATTTGTGGAGTTTACAGGCAGAGTCATACTACAAGATTCAGCCAGGCAGAGCGGAACCATTACAATGAAAGGCATTTGACAAACATTACAAGAATCCGCATGATTACTATCATCACATTTAAGAATAATTTTTTTTCTGCAAAGGGTTGAAAAAAGACTTGCTACTCAGTCTTCACTTGTGCAGTAAACTGTCCCAGACTGTGCTGAGTGAAGAAGATTGCAATTTGCAAAGCACTGGCAGCGGCACAGAAACATACTCCAAATCAATAGTACAGATTTGTTGTGTCTTCACAGGTGTTGCTTCAGAAAAGCACTAGTGGGATTACACTTCACTCTTCCTCTACTCACTTCTTTGCTACACAATTTGTACTTTGTAAGTCAGCCATTTTGAAGGCACTGAAAGTGATTCTAAACTTTGCATTGCCTTAACCTTTCCTATTGTAGCTGCTGAAGATATGGGTGGATTTGTATCTGGGGCAGTGAAAGCAGTCGCAACAGTAGCCTGTACACTAGCTCTTGGGTGATTAATTCTAATGGTAATGTTGATGGTCCTGGCACTGGTGATGTTGATGGTATTCATGGTAGTAGTGGTAGTGGAGATGTTGCTGATGGTAATAATGACAGTAGGTGAGCTGGTTGTGCCAGTGGTTGCAGAGGCAGCTGATGTTACAACTGTCTCAGTTGGATGAGGCAATTTAAAATCGAATGGAGTTGGACTTTGACAAAGTGGAGAAGATGCAGGAGATGCAGCAGAAGTATAAACTACCTGCTGGAAAGAATAGTTGACTACTGTCTGTGGTTTACAAACCCTCCTCTTTTAATTCTTCTAGGTCAAGTAGCTCTTGGGCCATAGATAAAAGTGCTATGTTTCCAATGGTGGGGGGAAACCTACCAGATTCACCACTGCCACTGCCAGCAAAACCATAATTTTGGACACAGCTTTGATACTCTGATCTACCTTTTCAGTAAAGTGTAAGTCTGATGGTGCCTACAAAGTAGGCATGTGCATGGGGAAAATTTTCGGTTCGGCATTCCGAAATTCGGGACTTCGGCAATTCGGGACTTCAGTTCGGTTCGGCACTTTGGAACTTCGGAACTTCGACACTTCGGAACCTCAGAATTTCGGATCTTCGGCATTTCGGAATTTCGGGACTTCAGCACTTCTCTTGCAGCCGCTTAGTAGATAACTCCCTAATTCCCACGGTATTAGGGAGTTATCTACCAAAAGGCTGAAAGACCTAAATTGGTCTTTCAGCCAAATTTACTAATACTAAGTAAAAATGACTTAGTATTAGTAAATTTTTCCCCTACTCGCTATACTGCGAGTAGGGGCATGTCTATTAAACAGTGAGCAGCCTGTGGCTGCTCGCTTTTAAAAAAAAAAAAAGAAGGGGGGGACCTATTGTCCTACCCCCCAGCCCCCACCCCTGAGTGGTGGGTGGGGGCCCTAAATCAGAATAAGGGGTGGACCTATTGTCCTCCCCCCTGGCCCCCACCCCTGAGCAGTGGGTGGGGGCCCTAAATTATAAGGGGGACCTTATGTCCTCCCCCTGACCACACCCCTGAGCAGTGGGTGGGGCCCTAAATACCAATTGGGAGGGCCTAATGTCCTCCCCCCTGGAACCCACCCCTGAGCGGTGGGTGGGGGCCCTAAATTAGAATAAGGGGGGACCTAATGTCCTCCCCCCGGCCTCCACCCCTGAGCGGTGGGTGGGGGCCCTAAATACCAATAAGGGGGGGTCTATTGTCCTCCCCCTGGCCCCCACCCCTAAACAGTGGGTGGCGGCCCTAAATAAAAATTTACCCCCCCCAGGTGACTAGGTGTCCCCAAACCCCTAGTCACCCACCTCCCAAAAAAAATAACCCCTACCTACCCCCCTCACCCTAAAAGTAATGAGGGGGGGACCATTAACTAAGTACCTGTAAAAAAAAAAAATTACCATTTGATGTTTTCTTTCTTCTAAAATCTTCTTTTTTCAGCCCCAAAAGAGGCCAAATAAAAAATCCATTATAATGAGGCACTTAAAAAAAAAAAAAAAGCGCAAAAAATAAATAAATCATTCTTTATCCATGGAGGGCTCAGCGCAGACTGATGAAGCCTTCCCCCATCCTGCAATTAGGCTCAGAGCACTCTGGTTGTTGGTTTAAGCCATCCAATCAGAGTGCTCTGACATGTAAATGAAGAGAATGACAGGTAAGTCTCTACATTTACCTGTGACAGCACTCTGATTGGTTAGCTTGAAATCCACCAATCAGAGTGGTCTGTGTCATTTTACACAGCGTGGGAAAGTTCTTTGGAATTATACGCTGTGTAATTTGACTCATAACTCTCTGATTGGTTACTTTCAATCCACCAATCAGAGAGTTATGAGTCAAATTACACAGTGTGGGAAAATTCCAAAGAACTTTCCCACGCTGTGTAAAATGACACAGAGCACTCTGTTTGGTGGATTTCAAGCTAACCAATCAGGGTGCTGTGACAGGTAAATGTAGAGATTTACCTGTCAGAGTACTCTGATTGGATGGCTGAAACCAACCAACCTGAGTGCTCTGAGCCTAATTGCAGGGCGGGGCAAGGCTTTATAAGCCTTCCCCTGCCCTGCAGAGCTCAGTCTGCACGGAGCCCTCCATGGGTGAAGAAGGATTTTTTTTTTTTTTGCGCTCTGTTTTTTTTGTTTTGTTTTTAAGTTAGTCTGTTATTATGGATTTTTTATTTGGCCTTTTTTGGTGTGTCCCCCCCCTTATTGTTATTTAGGGCCCCCACCCACCGCTCAGGGGTGGGGGCCAGGGGGAGGACATTATTCTAATTTAGGGCCCCCACCCACAGTTCAGGGGTGGGGGCCAGGGGGAGGACATTAGGTCCCCCCCTTATTAGTATTTAGGGCCCCCACCTATCACTCAGGGGTGGGGGCCAGGTGGGAGGACATTAGTTCCCCCCTCATTAATATTTAGGGCCCCCACCCACCATTTAGGGATGGGGGCCAGGGGGAGGACATTAGGTCCCCCCTTATTAGTATTTAGGGCCCCCACCCACTGCTCGTGGGTGGGGGCCAGGGGGGACATTTTTTTTTATTTTAATTTTTTTTACTAAACATGCCCCTACTCGCGGTATAGCGAGTAGGGGCATAGATTACTAATACTAAGTAATTTTTACTTAGTATTAGTAAATTTGTCTGAAAGACAATACTAACCCTAACTCTAATAGTAATACTGACCCTAACTCTAATCCTAACCATAACCCAGACTCAGCATTATTCCCTCAGCTGATATTAGCAGACTGCCTGTGGGTGCCCTATGCTGTGTGATTGCAGTATGAGAGGGAAATCCCCCCTTCATGCTGCAACTCTAGCATGATGACCCTTAAATGGATTGAAAGGACTGCACGTAGTGCTGATTTTGAGTGCTGCGTACAGCTCACCTGCTAACAGGGGGCCCCCAGATATTGCCCCACCTCACAGAGGGGAGCCCTAGGTATCGATTGATACTACGGTCCACCTTTAGTCCCATGCAGTGTCAGTCTTGCAGGGGCTTCAATGTCAGTAATCTCAGTCAAACCAATGCTTTCTCATAATGGAGCTCAATGCATCTTTTTGGAGAGCAGTCTGTATCTTTATGCTGAATGTGATGACCCTGAACTTCAGTCCTGAAAAGATTGCAGGACTGTAACAGGAATTGCCTCTGTTGGTTGACTGAGTCACTAGAGGTTTCCTTACTGCTCAATGTAAACACTGTCTTTTTCTAAGAAAAAGCAGTGTTT